>OX381711.1:37725360-38240031 GCA_947462335.1 Harmothoe impar | reverse complement strand
TTTCCTTTCTTCTTTCTTTTCTTTCTTTCTTTCTTTCTTTCTTTCTTTCTTTTCTTTCTTTCTTTCTTTCTTTCTTTCTTTCTTTCTTTCTTCTTTCTTTCTTTCTTTCTTTCTTTCTTTCTTTTCTTTCTTTCTTTCTTTCTTTCTTTCCCTTTCTCTCGCTATCATTCTTTCATGCTTGTCTTGCCCCTGCCCAGCAGCCCCACGTCCCTCCCCACGTCCAATGTGTTTTAATGGCGGCAACGCTGTGCATGACAAACGCCCATCGTAGTGTTGGCGGGATGAGCTGTCTCCCATAACTTGACAATTATCTCCCTTCCCATCCTATCGCCATGGAATATAGCTCTGGCTTTATGACAACCGTATGGTCATGGAGGGTAAAGTAGTTATGCATACGTTGAAACATGGGTTAAATACCCCATTCACAATGTGTTGAATAGAGGGGATGCAGAGAACATTGACCATGGTTGGAGCTGAAAAATTGATTTCTGCCTTTCAGTTTCTAGCTTTGGCCATTCCGATGAATGGCGGTCCAATGCCTCCCAATAAATTACCATTACACCTAACTGATTAAGGTTTTTATGCACGCCAATTCTAATTCCAAATTTCATTTTCGGCCTAAAAAAGGAGATTTAATTATCGTTATTATTATCTATTTATGATTGAGTGATTGCTCTGGCCAAAGTAGAAAATAAACGGTGGAAATGCAATGACAATCATTATAGAGGTAATGACCTATAGAGGTAATACATGCATGGAGGTAATGGCATAGAGAGGTAATACATACATAGCCATAGTCAATGTGTTATAATATTATTAGGGGAATGATATTGCCCTTTCCCTCTGACGCCATTTTAAAAATACGGTTTCATTTTTTCCTGTTTGAAAGTGTCGATACAATTGTTCGTCCACGAAGTAACCAGTGGAGAAGTGAAGCGTTTTTCTCTTCATTTCCCTGTTACAAAGTATATACTACACCTTATGCATCCTGACTGACGTGAGTATAATAGAATAAATGAGTACCACAGTATAAGCATGTAGGTAACAGAATAATTTGATAAGTTAGCTTAAAACATGAATGTAACACTATGCAGGTTATAAGCATGGATACGTTGCACCTTTTAGTAATATCGTACCACATAGTGTATTTTTTAAACTCTTTGCAGGGAGCAGCTCATTAAGCTAAGCCTCCTTGTAATGTACGTGTTGCAGGCAGTGTATAACATATAGTTTCCTAAATGAGTAGCTCATGTAACAGGTGGTAAAAGCAAACCTATGCAGAGAGCAACTCAATGCATACTTCTACAATGTATAGTTCCTATTGCTATTCGCTCACCCCTCACCGTCCCCAACTCCCTGGTTTGTGGCAGCGGGGTGGCAGCCCAGGGGGAGCAGCTCACACAGGCACTCACAACCTGCTCACAACCAGACACAATATACCTATACAAGTCATGTACATATGTGACAAAACGTGGGAAAACATGACATTAGGGGAACACACCTTTATTTAAGTTCATGTCTTCAACTACAATTTGATGCTTCAAGCATCAAAATATGTGAACTAGTTGCTGAGAAATGACATCTCAAACATGGGATGGTAGGGACATGTAGGAACTCAGAATAGACTGCAATGCAATCACATATCAATCTGTTTTTAAATAATCCATATAAATCATAATTATTAGAAATTAAACCAATAAATGCATATTATTGAACATCGATTTGGATCTGGTAGGAATATTGGCATTCTGTTTTTAGTTCTGAAATCCTCATGGATGGGGTAATTGGATAGGGATAATTTTTATTCCAAAAGAATGAATTTAATTGTTGCCATGGCAACCAAATGTCAACAAATGGGCTAAAAATGGCCAAAAACGTTCTTTTTACATTCCAAATAAGACCAATTTAGAATGAAAATAGAATTTTGATAATAGCTTCAAATGATTCCTTGGGAAAAGTTAGTCTAAGATCATTTTCTCTTAAGTATTCACATTTTTAGCTATATCTCCTGAAATATCATGTTTAGAGCAGTTATGGCTATTCCCCCTAATGTTACGATTTCCCAGGTCTCGTCACATATATGTGAATAGGGCCATAGTGTTTCTGCTATCACCACCTGTAGGTACGCTGGTTTAAAAATGAATCTCATCTCGCAGGAGGTTGGCTCGCATCTGGGAATGCAGCTGGTTGTTGGTGAATCATGCAACTGTTACAATCCTGTGCCCCGGTGCCTGCCTGAATTGAGGTGAGAGCCAAGATTCTCGCGGCACTAAATCACTGCCGGTTTATCAGCATACATAGAGTATAGCATACAGACGCGTGGTATACCACAGGGGAGCACGATTGTCCCACTGCAGACAATGGCGGCTGTCAGAGAGGACTGATGGCTCCACCTGGCGGCACCACCCGACCAATAAGGCCACTTTCCTGGTGTGGGGCCCCCATGGTGACCCTTAATCTGTGCACGGGAGCTGCTCAGAGCAACTGGAATAATTCATAAGTCCCATTCTACGCGTTAACCCTTTAAGGGTCGTGTAGTGCTTGAATGTGCTAATGCCCTTTGCGGGAATGCAGCCCTGGCTAGGCTAGTCTACGCGCCAGGGCTGTGTTTACGTGCATCATGCCGATCCTTAGGGAGTGTATCAACCTCATTGTGTCGGTATGATGCTTGAATGCAACACTGCTGAGTTCATCTACAGGCTATCCCGGGCTGCATTTATGCATGCATCATACTGACAAAAGACCTGGACAAAGGACATATAGTACACTAAAACACAATGCGGCCCTTAAAGGGTTAATAGGCTCGCGATGGTCATGGGGAGGCCCTGACTGCGACCTGCCCTAAAGGCAGCCAGCGGCTAATAAAGGTCTCCTTTGTGGAGGAAAACAGTGTTTTACATCCTTTGAAGCCATATCAGTAGACCTTACTGGCAGAATAATTGGTTGCCTATTGTTAGACGGTACATGCTATGTTTTATACGCGTAAGTAATTTGGTTTCATGATTCTCTGCACACTATAATCATATTTAATTTAATTATTTAATTCAACACAAATGAGTTATCCTTGTTTGAAAACAATGGTGCCAAAACATAAATAAATTTAAATGCTAGGTCTATGGTTGTTCAAAATACATGAGTTGCGGGTAACGTATTCTTTGTTGAGCGTTAAATTGTCCATTCATCGACGACCCTGTTAAGAAACCCATAAAATGATACATTAAGCTGACTTTCATGGAAATAACATTTCGAAATCACCATATTCGATATTGGAGCTGGGAAATGGGCGATTTCTCTATGCGTAACGCGTACACAAGCATTGAATTCAACCTTGTCTCTTAATTAACACGGAGTCTTCCTTTGTACCAATGCCCACTTTCTAAATGTCAGAAGGAAATGCCATTTTCGGAGCATGCGAAATGAAAGCTTCTGGCAATATCTTTGATTTTTACCATGACGCTGCTGGCGTGTTAGGACAGATTATGATTATTCTTTCGTCTCTGTGGTACAGTAATAAAGGGCATGCATGCTGTGCACTCATCATGCACGTTTCAGTATTTTCTTTTCCATTTTCCTTGAATTTGTGTACATTTGTCCGTGGCGAAATCATGTATTAGCATAGCATACACATTTCTGTATACACAGAGGCAGGCACTCCTACATTTTCTTCAGGAATTCGAGTACTGGTTTCTTTCTGAAAATATATCAGAATCTTGAGAGAGGTCATATCTGCATGCAACATTTAGAATAAAAGTTGATTCCATCTTCATTGGAATGTCCACGTTTGAGTATTATGTATTACGTATATATATGTAATATATAATACTCAAAGTATACGTGTAGGCTTACTATGTATTAATAGCGGTATCATCTCAAGGTATTGCATTACAGTATTACGCTTCACTGCTGGGGAATAAGGAGGGGTGATCATATCGGGGATCTCCCCTATAGGCCCAGGAGGAAACCCAGCTCCCTTACCACACACTGATAGCATTAGACAGTGCTGGCAGCACCCACACTTATCTCTGCCCCTCCAGGTTGTGTCCTCCACGGTGCCTCCTCCTCCTGTAACCACCCCACTGGAGGAGACCCTCCATGACGGACACATCCAGGAGGACAGGATGTCATTCAGGGTTTTCCTCCCAACTACATTTAACCCTTTAAATGTAGCATAGCTATTTAATGTGGTGTACTGGGAGTAGTCATCAGCATGCATGAATGCAGCCCTGACTGGTAGCTCGCCAGTGCTGCATTGACGCATCATGCTGGCCCTACACGGTTGATACACTCCCAAAGGGTCTACACGATGTATATACACAGGCATGGTGAGTTACTCACCAGGCATGTGTTCATGCATCATGGCGACAACGGGAATAATGCATCAAAAAGCACTATGCGGCCATTGAAGGGCTAGTCCTTATCACTCCCACCAGTCCCCACCCCCGCCCACCCCTGGCCGGCGCGTGGTCGTGATTTGGTTGGCAGATCATCACAAAGATTGAGATCCTGGCCGACAGCCACTACACATTGCTATCCTTCTCCTTATCCTGGAGGGGGTTCGGGTGCTGGAGGAGGGGAGGGCAGGTAGTTGTGGTATATAGGAAGAGACAGTGTGGGTTACAGACGAGTGGTTTGGATAACGCACTGTTGGTGATACAGGCGGATTTGTATTGGAGACACGTGTACAAAGTTTACCGTTAGTTCCCAATACAGTTGATAACGTTTTAGGGTACCCATTTGTAAACACTGCTGTGACAGGAATATCTTATCAATAAGTGATATACCAAGTCATTTCAAGCCGCCAACTGGGGACACATTTCTATTTTGTGAAATATTGCGAAGAAAGGCAAAATTACTCAAGCAATGGCCATCAAAAAATCTTCTCGTTTACAAGAGATACCTGCAGATTTGAGTATATGTTTAGTGGCGTAGGGTTCACTTCGTCGTCTATACACAGCATAATAGATACAAGTTTGCTATAAAACGTGTATAACCGTGTACACATACAATGCCCTTTTAACATTAAATCAATGAGTCTGCTTTATTTACCATGACATAAAACACATGCTTCTGTACGTAGCCAATACATGTATACAGCTCTTAAATACCACCACCCCCATTCATGGCCAGTGGTAGTATAGCAAGGTTAGAGTCGATGCAGAATATAATAATTACATACGGCCAGACATAAACACGTGTATGTATTCCTATAAGGCTGACATTTATAATACTCAACAAGCCATATACTGCGGTGACATACGCTACTATGACCTGCCGATCAATAGTGATGGATGACGGGGACAGGCCACCGGAAGTGAAAGGACAACCTAGACACATGCCGCAGCTAATCCGCGAGGGGGCACCACTTGTTGTTCGTCGATTACCCGGATGGTAACCCCGTCCATCTTCTGTGACGTGGGCAGCGTCCATATCACGTGACTCAGATGCTGAGGTAGACTGGCTACCCTACCCCATCCAAGTCTGCTGATTATTGTGTGTACAAATGTATATTTTATATACATTGGACTATGTGTACAAAAGTGTATACTATTTTTGGTGAAAATCATGGTGCCATTTGCAGTCAGTCACATAGAAAAACATCATCTGTGCCGTGAAATTTAGTTAATGAAAGTACACTTTTTTCACAAAAAGAGGGGGGGGATGGATGATGACAGGTATTGATGTAAGAAAAAAGAGGGATTGAAATACTTTTCATCCACCACCTCCCCCGCCCTGCCCACGATTTCGACCCTCGCTTCACCCCCGACTCTTGATAGAGGGGCAAGATGGAAGACTTGGGCCTCATACTGTGACGGGTGGAAGCCCAGACTAAATCTAGCTGAACTTGACATGTACATATCTGAGGCAGGGATGCCACCTTTCCTAACGTTTTCGTAATTCCGAATTTTGGGTTGTAATTCCTATAACACAAGACAGTTATCTCACTTCCTATTGAAAATTGAGCAAACTTGGATAATTTCCGAATTTTGGTGACCAGTGAGGGGCATCTCTGCTGAGGTCAGGTATCACATCGGTGGTCACTGAGCGCTTTAAGGGTCGCGTTGTGCTTTAATGCACTATGCCCTTTATCGTCATAATGCAGCCATGGCGAGTAACTCGCTAGGGGCTGCATTCGTGCTGACCCTTCAGGTTTATACACTCCAGAAAGGTCGGCATGATGCTTGAAGTCAGCCCTCGCCAGGTCTGTATTCATGCATCATGACGACAAGGGATTTATAATACATCAGTGGTCACTTTAGAGAATATGTAGTACAAATGTAGGACATACACAGGCATAGGATCCCATGGGGAGAGCACCTCCCTGCAGGGCAGCAGTACAAAAAGCACACTTCCGGTCTCACCATAGACACTCTCCAAGCAGTTTCCCAGTCCAGTTACCTCCAGAACTACATTAGTATCGGCAGGGAGAAGGGACAATCTCTGATTGAAGGGAATGGATATCTCTCGCTCCCTACTAGTATCTGTAAACCTTTCGAATTCTAACTTCCTGTTATTGAGTGCAACAGTGCCGTATAGTGAAGAAAGTCGCAGCTCTAAAGACTTCCAGGCAAACCAGTAGAAATTGAATGCCAACGTCCGAATGCGACTGGAAATCCAAAATGATGAATCAAGTGCCCACCTACTAAACTGTGTAGATCAGAGATGTAGGTATACTGTATCTATTTTGATAATATGTGACGAAACCTGGGAAATCGTACCATTAGGGGGAATAGCCATAAATGCTCTAAACATGATATTTCAGGGGAAATAGCTAAAAATGTGAATACTTAAAAGAAAATGACTTTAGACTAAGTTTTGCCAAGGAATGTTTTGAAGCTATTATCAAAATTCTATTTTCATTCTAAATTGGTCTTATTTGGAATGTGAAAAGAACGTTTTTAGCCATTTTTAGCCCATTTGTTGATATTTGGTTGCCATGACAACCATGGATTCATTCTTTTGGAATAAAAATTATCCCTATGCAATTGCCCCATCCATGGGGATTTCAGAACGGAAAACAGAATGCCAATATTCCCACCAGATCCAAATCTATGTACAATAATATGCATTTATTGGTTTAATTTCTAATAATTATGATTTATATGGATTATATGAAAATAGATTGATATGTGATCGCATTGCACTCTATTTTGAATTCCTACATGTCCCTACCATCCCATGTTTGAGATGTCATTTCTCAGCAACTATTTCAAATATTTTGATGCTTGGAGCATCAAATTGTAGCTGAAGCCATGAACTTAAATAAAGGTGTTTTCCCCTAATGTCACGTTTTCCCACGTTTTGTCACATATAGCTTGATACTTTTCAAACTCCCAAAGCAGTACATCTCCACACTCAATGCCATTCTCCACTCCCTAAGGGTACCCAGCAGGGTTGTCAGCACTGCCCCTGTGGTCACACCGGCAGTCAGGCTGGATTATGGGGGCCGCAGTTAGAGATCACAATCGGTCAGCGGACCGAGTGACCACCAGGGCTGGGGAGTGTGTCTGCTGGACCCTAAGGGCTCCCTGGAGACTCAGGCGCAGACCCTGGAGGCTTAGGGCCAGGACCCTAATCGAATCCCCTAAGTGAAGTGGGCAGGTTGTGGGCGTCAGGGTAACGACGTCTAGGGTGACTCCACGGTCTAATGATGATCGTGACAGGGGAGGGGAGGCTAGGTAGGGTTACAAGTTGGGGTGGGTGGTATAGATGGTATGGTAGTCCCCCTGAAGTTGGGGGGGTGATCGATCAGGGGGTCAATCAGATTGATGGACACTGGGTGGTTTGGGGATCTGCAAGTGGACATTAGGGGTTGGAGTATGGTGAAGTGGACGTGCGGTGTATGTATGAAGGGGGACCGGGTGGTATTATTATAGAGAAGCTGAGAAGTAGTATAGAAATGAATTCTGTCGGTAAGTAGTAGTACAGAGTTGGCGGTTTGCGGACGGCGCGATATGGCAGTTTGGGAGTGAACTCAAGTCACATATTAAGCGCTGGTTTTGATATTAGGTATTGACATCATTGACATAGAGGACAGGAATTTAAAAGACCTCCCGTCACACTATCCTACATAGCCTATATGATTGTTGCTAACCCTCCCTATATATAGTCGGATTTCCTGCTATGTTTAGGCAAATGGAATCGACCAGACTGATGGTAAGATGAGGTATGTGTTGATAGAAGGTGGGGTGTGGTGAGGTTATAGTGCATGGTCTGCACAAAATAACCCTTCAAGGGCCGCATAGTGATTTAATGTGTTATGCCATTTTCCACATGTCAGTTATGCATAAATTTATGCAGCCCTTGAGAATCTACATTCAAGCACCATGCCAACCCTAGGGGGCTAATACAATGTACAATCCCGAAGGAACAGCATGATGTCAGGACCGCCAAAGGCCCGCAGAGCACATAAAAGTACTATGCTATCCTCAAGGGGTTAACTATAATGGTTACAAACTGGTGTGTGGATATTTGTGATGGGGGTAGGCTATAGTGCACGGTCTGGACAGTGTATGGGGGTCTACATACTAGTAGTCGTTATCATCTCAGCCATGTTCCCTGTACATGCTCACAGTATAACTGAACTAGGGGCGACTAGGGTTGAAAGGTACTGTTCTTGTGCATAGTTCATGATGTAGACATACTGTCGGTAGCAGCGAGTAACTCGCCGTTAGGATTGCTACATTCCTAAAGCTCGCTTGGCACGAGTAAAGTACCGGCAAGTTACTCATCGGCACTGTTTAGGTGCATCATAACAACACATGAACAAAAAGCCTTGAGGCATCATCTCATCCATAATCCATTATGGACAAAGGTCTCTAAAAGATGAATTTGTCGTCATGATGCACCAATGCAGCCCTGGCGAGTAACTCGCAGGTGCTACATCCATTCATCAAGCCAACCCTATGGGAGTATCTCAACCCCGTAGGGTCGGCATCATACTTGAATGCACACTGGCGAGTTACTTGCCAGGACTGCATTCATGGCAACCAAGGGCATTATGCCATAAGGTATAATGCCGTCCTTAAAGGACCTCTGGGACCCTAAGAGGTGGTATGGTATGTGTGGCTGACAGAAAGAGGCCAGTGGTGGGCTTCTCACTGACAGCAGGTTCCCAGTGTGTTGTCAGGTATGACTGCAGATACCAATGTTGAAGGTTCTGAGGCCTCCTCAGGAATTTATATGCAGGGAATCTTCTGTTCTTAGATCTCCCACTGTTGATAAAATACCAGGAAGTCTATTCCCCTTTCTAAAAATGTAGTTCCAATCGTCACAGAGAGCCATCAGCATAATTATATGGACATCTTTGTCTTTTTCTAAAAAAAAGTAATTCCAATCATAACAGAGAGCCATCAACATTATGGACATATTATATAATGGCCATAATGCGGATTGAAGTCCGTAATTGCAAATACATCCATGGGTTATTCTTTTTGACATGTAACTGTTGTCACGGTGCTGTGGGGTGAACATCCTCAAAATAATAACCTACGTAATTCTGAACAGCTTAACCAAATACGCTACTCGTAGTTTGAACAAACAGGAAGTCATTCCACCTTCAGATTAGCAATTCTGAAAATCTCAAATCCTCTTCACCAGTGGATATCATTTATGAGAAGGTTGTAGCAAAAGGGGGGTGGGTGGAAGAGGAATTGGATTAATCACGCAGTGACGATCCTGGGAATTGCTTCACTTTTTAGTCTGATATCTCCTCGTTAATCCCGGTTAGATTGGTGTCGACATGGATCTTTATATTTCATTAGCATATAGATAAACATCGGCACTGCTATTAGATTCATGTGTTAACCGAAGTGGAATATCACATAATCAATGAGGGGCATGTAATATGTGTTATCATATCTACAGCTGACAAAAAGCATTCTGCTAATAGTTAGAGCGAAAGTTTATGCAGTAAGCCCATTTCTAACTATTCCATGATAATGAAATATAGAACTTATTGTGTTAATCTAGACAATGCAGCCTACCAAGGGTCATGAGGTGTTCATTTATTTCTGGGATCATCACATTTATCCATAAACATTTAGGCATTAACTACTGTAATGGGACAATATTTCCAGCAAAAAAGGGCCATACCATCAACATTTAGAGGTCCATTCTCAGCTGATTCGTATCCATCCAGCACCTCTCCCTTTTTATTGTTAAAATGTAGTGCTATTAAATGGGACCAGACACCAAGCCTGAACCGTTTATCTTCATCTTCATGATTCAGAAAGATTTTAGGTGCCTTTACGAGGCCCTAACTTTTGATCATATATGAATGTGCTTGTCAGGCGGGACTGCTGGCTGCATATGAATGATGCTCCTGCCTCCAATTCATTTCAGTCAGGCTTGAAGTGACCATTGTTCATGCTGTTATAGCCACGCTAGGGTAGTGTTGACTTTGGTTCCAGCCGCTTTCCTGATATATATTATATTGCCCATCGCTACAGGGGCAGTTATTCTTTCATCAAACTCATTTATGATTGCTCACCTCTCTGCAATTGAAGTATGTATATCATTTGGGGTGCATTATCTATGATTAAACGGTGATGTTATATAGGGATCAGAAGGCCAGTAACACCTTCATCACATATTCTGTAATCTTAACGCCCTCTAGTAGAGATACTCTAGAGGGATGTTTGTATTGACCTGGATGCCTTGTAGTCAGTGGCAGGCCAGAGCCTGTGTACCAACCAAGTCCCCCTCAATATCGCCCTGTTCATGCGACTTTCCCCCCTTTAATCCACCTACTTCCTCAAATAGCCCCCTCCAACACACACACAGACACACACCAACATCAGCACTGAATTGCCCCATCCAACCCACCCCCAAACCCTTTGACACATCCTGAGAACAGCCTCCATACTCACATTAGCCACCTACACACATGGACACCATCAGTAATTGTTGGTGTTTGCCCCTAGGTGGTGCGTGGGGCCTTTACCCACAGTTCATTGCTGGCCTAGACATCATTACGTGCCTATGTTGGTTGGGATCCCATGGTCAATAGGGATCAATAGTGAGTGAAAGTGGGGGGAGGGACGTGTGGCTGTAGGGAGTGTGTGTATGTATCAGAAGAGAGAGAAGGGAGGGGGGTTGCAAGCCCCGAAATTGGTGTTGGGTCCCAGGGTAGATCAATATATAGAGCTTGCACTGCTGCAGGGCAAGGCACCTCATGTCCTCGTCCACCCTTCTTGTTCTTTTAAACCCCATCTCCTTCCAATGCCCCTTTACCCATCCTTACCTCTCCTCCATCTTCTCATTCCATCTCATTCTTCCCGCTGCAACTCCTTAGCTGGGGGGCAGCAAAGTATAGGTGGATAATGTGGAGGTAGATCTCATCCGTTCCTACAGAGCACTCCCAACAACCCTATGTAGGTGTTTCCGTTGTGGTCCTTTAGTGCACCACCATTAATATCTTAAATTGTAAAGTGTCCAGAGGGACTTGACTTAGCCTGCCGCCGGCCCACAGACAGCTGTCCCATAAAGACTTCCTGTCCTATGGCCCTCTACTCTACCTGCATGGATTTTCACCATTGGGCAGCAAAGGGCCAGGGAAATAGGATGTCCGGTAGGGGTATGGTGCATCTTGTAGCAATGGCAGACCTTTCGGGGGAAACACACTCAGCTCAGGACTGGGAATAGGGTGCACATGCTGGGGGTCCCTCTCTACTTCTATGTTGCATACATAGAATCCCAATCGATTGTAGGCCCCTAAATATACGCCATTCCCGCCGAAGGAAACCCCTTAGGTGTAGGCCCAAAGCTGAATTGGGGATGGAGGCTGTAGAGTAGTAGACACTTTTTGGAGCGCCATTTCCATATACTACTTACAGCTGTGGGAGGCAGGCACTGTGGGAGGTGGGCACTGTGGGAGGGAGGCCCTGCGCTGTTCTCATCTGGTTACCGCTGGGTGTATATAGGCTTAACAAACAGCTGTAGGATTACCAGAGCAGACAGCAGTCAAGTGGGGCCTGCTCATGTCCCTTAGTGATTAGACTAGACATCTACCAACCCACACTGTAGACAGACTTTACTTTTTATTTTTGATAGGAGGGAGATGGAGGGATATTATGTATCACTATATGTATATATTATCACTGCGATACATATCTATGCATTTATATGAGATAGATAAGGAGCACAACAGATTCCATCACCAGCAAAGAAGCCATAGTATTTGAATCCACACATATGTGAAGATTTGCTGTAATTGGACTGCCCATACGACGATTCCCCATGTTACTGGCAGAACTAATTGCAGTTTGGGCCTCTTTTACCAGACAGTGCTTAGCAAGTTGTGACATTCTGTTGTTTGCATTCCCAGTACATTGTGTGAATGCGCTAAATACTTCCCACCCCGCAGTCACTCATGCCTTGTATAAGCCTCCTAGGCCTACAGCATTTGCTCGAAATTACAATGGAGAATAGGAGTTCTGCCTTCTTTGTTGGTACTCAATGCTTATGATGAAGTAAGAAAATACCTCTCTCATACCTCTATTACTTAACAATTTCCATCAAAGGGATCTTTACCATTGCATAGTAGCCCCCTTCCCCATATCTGCCTTTTCCATTACCTCTAATTGTACCCATTCTGTGGCAGTGGAAGGAAAATCTTGTTCATTTCCAGGTGACAGGAACTTTAATCTTCACAGCCCCTTATCGTGAAGATGTAGAAACAGGTGTCCTGTTCTCAGAGGATGCAATCTAGTAAGTCCTGGAAACATCTTAGCATCGGTTTCATAAGCCAAGTTCATTAGCGCACTCTCCTTAAAGAGGGGTTCCGAGTCACACAGTTAGAAATTCAATATAAAGCCAAAAAGAAAAGTGTGTTTCAGGCAACATGTTCCTGAAGATAAAGGTAGGTAGGTCTAATTTCCTTTTTATTTTACTGTTGAAACTGCTAGGAATGAGTCCCAAATCGCAGGGTATCGCCAGCCCTCCAATCACCTCTGATAATATTATTATGTTTACTGTTACCTGTGATTAAAATAGGGAAATATGAGGTTGGGGAAATTATAAAGTTGTTAAGTGCTCCTCGACATGTAGTACAGCACATAATCTAACTAATTCATTTGTAACACTCTTTATGGGCAGCATTAAATATTGCTAGTTGATTAATTCTCTAATGGTACATTTCAAAAAGACAAGATAAGCAGGGACTAGGATACAAAATTTGACGTTCCATTCACAGTTGATTTTAGTATCCATCTACCAGTTCCCCCTTTTTGATGTTAACACGTAGCACTAATGGTTGCCAACCTAACATTAAGCCTGGACCCCTTTATCTTCATCTTCATTATTTAGAAAGTTTTTCGGTACCTTTATGAGACCCTAACTTTTGATCACATAGGAATGTGCTTGCTGGGCAGGATGGGCTGGCTGCATATAAATGATCCTCCTGGTTCCAATTCATTTCAGGAAGGCTTAAAATGACCATTGTTCATGCTGCTGTAAATTACAGCCAGGGTAGGCGGTGTTGACATTGTTCCTGGTCGTTCTCCTGATAAAATTGCCTATTCCCACAGGGACAGTTATTCTGTAATCTAATTCATTTTTGATGCTACAACACATCACCTCTACATTTGAGATGTGTCATTAGGGGTGCAATATCTATGGTGAACAGGTGCTGTGGTATATCGCAAGGGACCTCATTTAAAAAGTGTCATAGCAGTGTTTTCCTGCATAATAATCCATCTCACTGCAGTGTACATTATGTATTCTTTGAAATGAGTTAGGCAGGGTATTAACCCCATCTGCAGATGAAGAATTAAGGCTAAAGCATGAAAGCTGGTATGCTTTAGGAAAGGACAGTTTTAGAATATTTTTGTCCGCCTTTCCCACATAGTTTTCATCTTAGATATCAGAATAGGACACCTTCATAATATCCTGTTTCCACTGGGGGCAGAGTTCTTTTGAGTTTTATCTTGCACTTTTTTTCCGGGGGGAGGGGGGGGGGACTTGCATTGACCTGGGGACCCTGCAGACCATGTTAGGGACTAGACACCTTCAATATTGTGCTGTTAATGCGACTTTCCCTTTAATCTGCACACCCTGGGCCAAGTCAAGTACCCCTACTAACAGACGCATACATATCAGCACCAAAATTGCCTCACCTCCCATCCCCCCGCAAACCCTATGACAGATACCTAGAACAGTCCCCATATATACATCAGCCACCTAGGCAAGTGGGCACTCACCATGCCAACACCACCAGTAATTGTTGGTGTTTGCCCCTAGGTGGTGCGTGGGGCCTTTACCCACAGTTCATTGCTGGCCTAGACCTCATTACATGCCTATGTTGGTTGGGATCCCCATGGTCAATAGAAATCAATAGTATGTGGAAGGGGGCAGTGGTAAGGTAGTGCTATAGGGAATATGTCTTGGGCAGTGGGGGGTGGGTGTCTTGCACCCTTCCTAATTGGTGTTGGGTCCTATGGTGGATCGATATAGAGCTTGCACCCCTGGAGGGCAAGGACCTTCACAACGCTGTCCACCTTAACTGTCCCTTTAAGCGTCCCTTTAAGCCCCAACTTCTTTCATTGCCACTCCTCATACTCACACCTTCTGCTTAACATGTCCTTTGCATCCTCCTCCCCCCCCCCTCCCCTATAGTTTCAGTAGTGGCTAAGGGGTGGCAAAGTATAGGAGAGGAAACTGAAAAAAACATTATACCTACACAGCATCTCCCAGGGACCCCCTTACGAGTGCTCCTGTTGTGGTCCTTCTGGTGCTTGGTCCAGGCCACCATTGATATTTTGAATGGCGCCGTGTCTGAAGGGACTTGACTTGCCCTGCTGCCAGCCCGCCGACAGCTGTCCCATAAAAACGTCCTGTCCTATGGCCCTCTGCTCTACCTCCATGTATTTTCACCCTTGGGCAGCAAGCTGGGGAGGGTAGGGCAGGAGGATGTGGTGCTATCTGCCTGGTAGGTGGTCTGTGTGCCACCTTGTGGACATGGCAGACCTTTGAGGAAACATCCTCACCTCAGAACTGGAGATCGGGGCCACATGTAGGGCACCCCCCACTCTGCTTCTCTATACATAGATTCCCAATACACTGTTCACGCCTAAATATATGCTCATCCCTGCAGATAGGAAAACCTTAAGTGAAGATTGGATTGGAGATGGAGGCCGTGGAGTAGTAGACCTTTTCTGGGTGCTATTTCCATACTATTATAGTCGTATAGGAAGGAGGCACTGTGCTCTTCTCATCTGGTTTCCGGTGGGTGTATATAGGCTTAACAAACAGCTGTAGGATTACCAGAGCAGACAGCAGTCAAGTGCGGCCCTACTCTGACGTCCTTAGTCATCAGACTGGACATCTTCCTACCTACTCTGTGTGGACATTCTTTTTTCTCTCTTTAAGTTAAGAGGGTGCTGGTAATGCACTCATATTGTATTATATAAGTAAACACAGAAAGCATTAGCGACTGACAGTGAAAAATATTCATGAAGAGCATTACTGTAGTAACTACAGTTCAAAGCTGTAACAAATTACAAACCAATGCATGGGCTTTTATTTGAACATGGAAGGAGCTCTGTCAGTGACATGTTCTTTCGTCACTGCCTACATCACTGCCCTATAATAAATGGCAGTTTATGGCAGAATGCGATCACAATCATCATTGTTTGGGGATATGCCCCAGGGGCTCATAATGCAGATAGTGCTTAGTCACTTGTGAAATTCTGTTGTTTGCATTCCCAGCACATATAGTGTGAACAAGCTAAATACTTCCCACCCCCGAGCCCCTCGTGCCTTGGGTAAGCCTTTATGTCATTACTTCTACAGCTTTGCCCCAACATTACCCGGCACAAATGTGGCCAGGCACATGGAAAGGGGTACTCACGGGGGAATTGATGATTAAAGTTTATGTCATGATCTTTAAAATGAGATATCATAAGGCAAGATACTCCTGGTGGTTTTGTGGGAATCAGATCTTGAACATGCATTGTTACTCGTAACTGAAAATGATAAAAAAGCTATAAACACACTGTATCTCATAATAACCACTAAAAATGATGAAAATGTCAGATTTCCTAAAAAATACCCTAAATAAATGTGAATATCCAATGTAGATTTGGTTCTAGGAGGAATTTTCAAGATCTGCTTTCAGTTTTGAGTTACTGATGGAATTCTCAAGAGATTAGGACCAAAATGCTCCATTTAGAAACCATGGACAGGTTTCCATGGCAACCAGGAAGTGTGATATGTGCCAATTTCCCATAGAAAACGTTCCATTTACATTCCAAATATAGAATGTTAGCACTAAAGGTGGAATAATTCTAAGAAGACTACTGTATTCTCCATGAAAAAGTACCCTAAAGGATTTTTGGGCATATCTTTCACTATTTTGCCATTCTAATGCCCCCTGGTGGCCAAAACCAGAAGTAAAAATCCCCCGCGAAGGTACCTTCTCACGTGTTGAGCCACAAATGTGCATACATGGCTTGGGGGAATGGAAGCTCTGACTTTGCCGGCACTCAATGCCTATGTTCAGTGAGGAAACCGCGGCAGTATAGTCCCTCTTTGGATTTACATCTTATATCAAAGGGATCTTTACCATGTGCCGACCACCCGACCCCTCCCCCTTCACGATATTTGCCATTTTCACTACCCCTGATTGCATGCATTATGTGGCAGCCAAGGGAAAATCCTGTTTATGCCTGTCTCAAGTCCCCACTTTCTTGCCACAGTGCCTTTGAGAAGGCTACAGTTTGTGGTGACTTTCCCTTCTTATCCCTGTATTTCCCTGTGACTTAACCCCCCCCCCCCCCTACCATCACCTTCCTCAGTTTGAAGGCGGAGCCCTGGAGAGATTACTTTGGTGGTTGTGGGTAGGACAAGACACATAATACAATCCTCCATGTCCTTCATCTCCATGTGAAAGACAAAATACCAATGTACTTAACTAATGAAAGATGGAAAACAGCCTTCTGTGTTCGGTTTTCCTCCAACCTCAAAGAAGCCTGTTGTCATAATTTCTATTACTCTTTTTTCTATTCTTGATAGAGAAAGTGTTGATTGCGTCAGCTTATTTATTGACCTATTTCACATTTCAGCCATCTTATATCGATTAGATGGTCAATAATAAATGCAATAATTATGAGACACCAGTATCTGCAATTAGGGCAAGGGACTGAATGAAAACTTCCTCAGTTATGGTAAGTGAATTAGGATACAGGTTGGTATGTGTTTAAGGATTATATTTATGGCTCTATCTAAAGGCATTGCTTTATGGATCCAATGTAGCTGCAATCCCAAATACATTGACCTATTTGCCCGGCACAAGAAGAGGTATTAAGCTTTAACCAGAAGGCCTTGAGACTGGGCATAGGCTTCATGAGAATGGGCATGGCCCCAACCATTGCCTGAGGAAAAGGACCCTCTCATCCTCTTTGGCAGCCAACATTAGGCACCCCAGCTGGGAGGTGTGCCATCCGGGCGTCGCCTGGAGAGCACGGCCGGGCAGCCTGATGAGGTTATCGTCGGCTCCAGCACCTATTTAGCTGGCCCTAATGTCTCCCCACCAAGTACCACACCTAATTAATTACTCTGCTGCCGACTTTATAATGCGGCGTCGTTACCATGGCGACCAACAGCCTTAGAGTAAAGTCTAGCCCCCATGGTAAATCTATGTGAAAGATCCCAACAGCACCCTATGTTGTTGTGGCCTTAAAGCCGGAGGGTCCCCACCCCCCTCCCTCTCCCCTGCCCAAATCTTCTTAAATCCTCCATATCTAGAATAAGTAGGTGCCATTTCAGACAACCCTTAATACCTCCAGACGTGTGAGAATTAATCAACCTGGAGCTAGTAATTAAGCAAGGCCTGGAGACACATTGCCTTGTATTTTCCAACCCTATACATACCTGCACCTTTATCTCGGACCCAGGCTGTAACCGGGCCCTACATTGTCTTCGCCTGGAGGCCTTTATATAGGAGCTGGTGCAATTATAGCTGGGATGATAGACACACCAGTTGGGGCTGCCACGAAGATGAAACAGCACACTCCCCTGTGACAATTGCTGCCTGTATCTCCAACAGGCGACTCTGGTTTCCATCTACAATCGACTTAATGCTTGGGTCTCCTATACCCTACATACCTATAGAATTTGTGCCTTACAGTGTAATATGTACGCCCAACCTATCTTACAGGAGCGCCCTCCAATATCCCAGAGGAAGATGACAGCAAGATTTGCTGTGAATGGCGGTTAGAATAGGTTGCAACAGAGGACACAGCAAATTAAAGCACTGTGCGTCCCTTAAAGGGTTAAGATCCTACCACTGTATTCTTGAGTTCCACAGAAGGAGCAGTAATTGGACTATCTGTGAGCAGCTCACTGTACATCCCTCATCAACTACAGCTGCTCACCACCCAACCCACCACACTTCTGCTTTGTTTACAAGTGCAGTCATTAAGCCCTGATTTAGTGCTCCAATACTACACCAGTGTACAGGAGTTCTGCTAATATTAATGCCATAGAGACAGGCGATTATTGTCTATTGATTTACGGCTATGGAGTCCACTCAGTGGCAGGTTCCATAGTGGTATACATCCAGGGTGGTGTATAAGTAGGTGCTCAGCATAAGTCCTCCTGTATGCGTTGATCCTTTGTATGAGCTGGTTATTGAATAGGTGGGAGGTGGTGTGCCAATATTGCAGTCTGAACTTACCTGTATAGACAGAATATCATCAGACGAGCGGATTCTGTCCATTGCTGACTTATAATATATTATCTCTGTATTATCCTGAATCAGGAACTGTACTGGTGTGAATAGATTTACTGTACAATATATTATTGTCTAGCCACTGAGGCAGGGAGGAGGCATTGACATGAGTGAACTGCATAATTATGTAAGAATATGTTTTATAATACATGTACACATAAACAGATGATGAATGGGATATACACGATAAACCTTCCTGTTATACAATATCTTCTATGAGGCCTGTATTCCTCTAACATATCTACATGAATATAACGAACGCAGTACTTCTGAACAATTACAAAGCAGTTGTTTGTTGTAGCACCACAATGATACACCGTGTAAACCTTTACTGCAATAAAGACGATTTGTACCTATAAAAATGTACTCATCAGATGCAGCTTAGCCTAAGTATATTCCCAGCCGCTGAGCTACTCCCTTCTCCAACTGATTAACATTTAATGAGCAGCTTTGTAGGGTGGTCACTACCTACAAGCCTATCCTGAGCTGCTCAGTGAGAAGCTCAGGACTGGGCCATTCCAAACATCCCAGAGCAAATAGGGTATCGACTCTGGAGCATTGGATGTGTGTGCACTGGAGGAAGAAGGTGGCGGGGGGTTAGTGCATGATGTAGGCCAGTGGGGGACTGAGCTGTTCCAGGGCGCCAAGGTTAATACTAGACCTTTGAAGTAACTCAATCAGCTCTAATAGGACCGGGGGATAATCTTCTTATATCTATCTATAGCGGGACCTCTACAATGGCTTGTGGCCAGGAGAACCAGGTCTCTCCCTGGAGGATTCATGTTAAGTATTATATGTGGAGAACTCGGCTTGTATATCCAACTTAATTTAGTACTGTAGCTGCTGAGAGGGAGACAAAAGACTGGTGCAGCAATCATTACAAGCTCAAGGAGGCCGTAGCCATAATGATTGGCATAGGGCCTATATGTGAAGTCATAGTACCCCCCAATTACCATCTCTAGCATTTCTAAATGAAGAACCGTTTTAGAGGTTGTTGGGTTTTAAAAGATCAAGGAGCATTTCACCATTAATGGTATACATAACGTACTGAGTAACTCTAGAACTGCTCAGATAGATATCCGACAACAGCTATCAGTGGCTATATTTCGTGGAAACACGTTATAGCAATAATTATGTAAATAAAATTGATAAGGTTAGATATATTTTAATAATTAAATCCTTCCGAGCTTTATACAATATTTGAACCTCGGAAGAAAGTATTTAATTGTTACAGTATTTAAAGCCGCAGATCTCGGTACCCCTCCAGCGTCAGTCGCTGGGGCTCTAAGATAATTATAGTTTTTACACCAAAAGGTCGAACTTTATGTCCTGCTCATTACAATATCTCCGACTAAAAAGTGTAACGTTCCTCCCCCCCACCTCCACACACCCACACACACTGCCAACACCCTCTCATCGCCCCATCTGTAACGTCCGCTCTGCGAGGCACCATATGGCGTGTTTAAAATTGACATTAATGTTTCCCAAATCCATAGTCATGCTGCGACGATCGGCGCCCATGTTTACGAGGCTACTCCCCCTTATCTCTACACTGAGATTAATTCGCAAGCCAACCAGCAGGGGCACCGTGCTGAAGCATAGACCCAAACCTTAACCCTTTAAGGACTGCATAGTGCTTTAATGTGCAATGTGTTATGATGCATATATTCAAAGCCCTGGCGAGTGACTCGACAGTGCTGCATTTACGCATCATCCCCGTCCCGTTGATACACTCCAGAAGGGACATGATACATCATTGCAGTCCTGCCTTAAGAGTAGAGCTCGCCAGGATCCGTTCATGCTTCCTATCAATAAAGGGCAGAAGATATTAAAAGCACCATGCGCCCCTTGGAGCCTTAATGGCATGTCGTTTGTTTTCCCCTCTCTTTTTTCTCCCTTAAGTTTAATGCGGGGGAAATTTGTATTATGATTATGGACCTATCTGGCGGACATAGGCCGGCGACGAGGCAATATTAGATGGTGATGGGTTCGGACAAGCGGCAGAGCTGATAGGCCCAGAAACCTGATAGCTGGGCATAATCTGAAGCCCGAAGGCGCCAGTATAGTGATAAGGAATTAGCCGGGTGCCTATTTAAGCGTCATTTGACTCGCTATATACGAGAATTTAAATGGGTTACGTACGCAGGTAGGTTTCGCAGGTTTCTACAATGTATACATCATACCTACTTTTTCACACCAATACCTCACTTAGGTAACCATTGATATTGTACAACGTGTTCACATTAAAAAAAAAACATTACCAATATTATCTCCAATATTATCATCAGCTTAAATAATTGTTCTGCAAATTGTGCACTTCATTGCGCATTATATCAATTTTCCCTAATTAGTTTGTCACTGAGATGGAAATGCCGTAATTACATTTGCATCGACCACAATTCACCGATGACAGTTCCAAACAAGTCTAATTATAATTTATATTTAGTTTTCCCCCGCTTCAATTTGAATATTTCAGCGCTATTATGAGTTGTATCCTTAATTTTCAATCCGGCTAATCTACGGCATGATGTGATGCTAGTTCGGTTGACATTCTCAATTTTACAAGTGTAACCCTTAAAGGCCCGCATCGTGCTTCAATGTGCTATGTCATTTATCACCGCTATGCATGAATGGAACACTGGCGAGTCTATTCGCCAGGTCCGCATTCATGCATCTTACCGAACTTTGGGAGTGTATGCATGCAATGTCATAATACATTAAAGCACTGTCCGACCTTTAAAGGGTTAACTATCACCAGGTCAGTGGCATTATCCCCCGGAGAGGGCAAGGATATATTCCTGCTTAGCGAGCTCCCTAACGCGGGCAGCCATTACTTGATCTAATAATGGTGAGATAAGCACTGATAACAGCTGTTACAATGGGTACTAGCTGTTACATAATACATCCTAAGAATTCCACAGTGAGTGGAGGGAATTATTTCATTGGTCTAAAATGTATTCACACTCCCCATACCTTGTGTCTAACCTTGGTAGAGGAGGGGGGGGGATTCTGCACGTATAGCCTAGGTAACCTTAGCAGCTACAATGGATGAGCCAATCAGGGAGCCGCATGTCTGGTCTTGGAATTACCCCTTTTCTACATATTATAGTCTCTCCAAGCACAACCTTTGGTAGTTGCTATGCATACTTCTACTGCATCCATGCCAAGCAGAACGGATCTCATGTACTATTAATAATGAATGTTAAGTGACAATATAATCAGATGTTCATCCTAAGGTGGCCCTTTGAGAGGTGCATAGTACTCTTAATGTTCTTCGCCCTTGGTCATCAGTTGTACTAGTGAAGCTCTGGTAAGTCTGCTTCCCAAGACTGCATTCTTGATCGTTGATCCTTGGTCATCATCATTTGTACTAGTCAAGCTCTGGCGAGTATGCTCGCCAATACCACATTCATACACAATGCCGATGCAGCAGGTTTGATCCGCTCCCAAAGAGTCACAATCATGCATGAATGCTACCCAGACGAGTAGACTAGCCAGTGCTGCATTGATGTATCACGAAATTAAAGTTCATTATTTAAACACTATGCGGCTCTTCAATGGTATTTTTTGTAACTGCTCACACCTGCCCTGGGTGCGGAGTTGCTCAGTGAGTGACTATGGTAGCCTGACCCTGTTGAACCACCTCTGGCCCAGTCCATTCCAGCCGACCGGGTTGCATGATTTGTCTTGGGTTGTGGTAGGCGCCCTCTATAACTGACTGAGCAGCCCTTGGCCTCAGCCCAGGGCCAGACTCAGTATTTTGCTGCATGGCGCAGGCCCATACAATTGCCCCGGCGGTAATACTTCAAAATCAGTGTTTTGTCACAGAGCTCAGGCCCATGCAATTGCCTCAGCAGTGATACTCCAAACTCAGTATTCTGCCACAGGGCTCAGGCAATGCAATTGCATCCACAGTGATACTTAGACTCAGTATTTCACAGCAGGGTTCAGGCCCATGCAATTGCTTTAACAGTGATACCTCAGATTCAGTATCTTGTCACAGGGCTCATGCCTTGGCAGTGATACTTCAAACTCAGTATTTTGTGGAAGGCTGCAGGCCCATATGCATGCAATTGCCTCGACTGTAATACATGAACTTTAAACTCAGTATTTTGCTGCAGGGCTTAGGCCCATGCAATTGCCTCAACCACTATACTTTTGGCCCAGGGTCCAGGGCAGTGCATTTAGGACTCGAGATGTGTTCTACACTAGATGGGGCTTTAGGTAGTCCAGGTAAACGTGATCCCAGTTTCCATATAGTTTCCATATATTCCACGTGTAGAAAACATAAAAGTATACAAACTGGGATCTAGTTTAGCTAGA
The DNA here is from genome assembly GCA_947462335.1 of Harmothoe impar. Taxonomy (NCBI): domain Eukaryota; kingdom Metazoa; phylum Annelida; class Polychaeta; order Phyllodocida; family Polynoidae; genus Harmothoe; species Harmothoe impar. The sequence goes on along the minus strand of OX381711.1, from coordinate 38,216,981 downwards.
CTACTTGAAGCCCCATCTAGTGTAGAACAACTCGCGGGCCCTCATTGCCTAAACAATGATGCCTCAGATACGATGAAGGGCTCAGGCCCATGCAATTGCTCCGGTCTTCAAACGCAATTGCCTCGGCAGTGATACTTGCATGCTGGAGGTTTTCTCCTCTGCGATCTGCAACTGCGCTGGCACATAACAACTTAGACAAACCATGCTTATGTGAATGGCCCTTTTCCCTAGGCCTTAACCATCCTTTGTGCACGTCCTAATCTGTCATGGATTTGATGGTTTGCATAAGAGGTAGGTACAAAAAGAGTGAACCAGAAATAATGGAACCATACCCAACCAAAAAAGTATTATATATGCACAGAGAAAAGAAACAAGGGACAAAAGGCAGTCCAGGCTGTCTCCAGAATGAGTCCTGGCTAATTAAGGGAGGCTATGTGATTCCCTGTCTCACCTAAGCGAGTGGAGTCACATAAGGGAGTCACATAGGGGCATTCTGGGGGTAGCTTGGACTCCCCTTTGACTCTGTTCCTTTTGACTCTGTGTACGCAGCAGCTTGTGTTATGTCCACAGAGAGGGTCTACTATGAGTGCTGATAGAGCTGACAAAATGGCCGTGTTCCGCTCCTTGAGAGGGACGCCTGAGTGATCACCACTCATATTCAGTCAGTGTATGCACAATGTGTACTGAGGGGAAAAGTCCAACACCCTACCACTCCACTTAGGGGTGAGCAGAGGCGACATGCACAACCCAAGTGCCCAGACACCTAACTGCATTCTTCATCGGTCTCTGCCATCTGGTGTACACATTTCTTGAGTTATGTATGCGATATCCAGTTATGCCAATGTGACGCTTTTATGCCTATACAGCCGGCTTTATAGTGCTAGAAATTGTATACCAAACTGCCCCAAAAGTAATGATACTTATGACTCTCTGGGGAAGGCAGACCAGACCCTCTTTTATAGGCTCCTCTATTGAGAAAAAAAAAGAGAAATATTGATTCCAACTTTAATAGAATTATTTCAGTTGTGTTACAAATCCATAAATCTCATCGATTCTGCGATATGTAACGTGATATAAACACACACGATTAAGATGTAGTGTGCTAATCATAGTAATTCTTCACTATAAATATTCAATTTTATTTGGCTGGGTGGTTGTACTTGTGTGGTCTAAATCTATTACATTCTAGAATTTTCCTTATCATCGTTTAAGTGGATAGTTCAATGTTTTTTTCTTTAACTCAAAGCTCATTGTTTTTCGTGCAGAATGCTCCATGAAGACCTAAGATAACTACAAGAACTAAGATGGTCTATCTTATTATCTTGTTCCATCAGTTACACTTATCCTAAATGGTGTCCACGTATAAAAGAAACTAAATGATTTAAATACAACAAACAAGATTCCCTTGATAAAAACCTTCCTACAAAAGCAAAAAATACATGATCAAAGCAAGCAACGGCAGCCTTGATATGCCAAGCCACTTTTTACCTTAGATCTATTCTCCTAGTCCTACCACAACCCCTTTATTTCTTATATAAGCAAATGGATAAGAACAATGTCAGAATGTCTGTCTTGCTCCCAACGTGGTCTAGCATGGGCATCATGACATGCCCACTGATCAGCTCCCTCACCGGCTGGTTACCAGCGAGCAGCTCGTCCAGGCCTTATGAGCAGCTCAGCGGCTGAGGTACGGCGAGCGACTCAGCCAACCCTGAGCGACTCAGGACGTTGGGTTCTGTAAGTCCTTCCATATTATATATGTATAGTATGTTCAAGGCTACCCAACCACTATCTCAAAACCAAATATACAGAAGAAAACTAGCATTATAATTACATGGGAAGGCGGAAAAAGAAGAAGGGCACCTCCACAGCATTGTAAAGAATGCAACAGTTGATTGTAAAAAATATAAATGGACTATGATCACTACAATTTCTAGTCAAATTGTAAATATAGAGGCAAAATGACGAATCTCAGAAGTTATGTATATGTATATCCTAAGCGATCAACATACCAAGCCAGTTTACGTGGATTAAATAGCCTGTCTATAAACTGGGTCAGAGAAACAGTTCTAGATGTACTATAGCTAACCTGAGATTGGGTTAGACACCCAGGAGTAGCGACAAATGCCTGTTCCACACACGGATGACAGCGAGCACCCTGCAAAGTGAGACTTCAGTGGAGCGTGGCCAAGAATAACAGAGAACCCAATGGGAGGTGGGCAGTTGGGGTATAGTGTATGGGGAACAGGCAGGAAGCATGGCTGCTGATAATGTCAGCCTAATGGACTTTATGGTGCATGTGGAGAGGTAGTTTATGATGGGAGAGGAATGTGTTCTATATATCAAGTCTAATCTCTACACAACAAGTGACTCTGTGCTTGCTAATTCATTACAACACCTTCTTAGCGCAGTCATACATCCTCCGTTAAGTAGTGATATTTGATGTTAACAGCAATGACTTACATGCAATTATAGCTTGCACCACCATCTTACTGTAAGAATTCATGCATAAATGAAAGATGGAGTTCGCAAAGTGAGATAATTATCACAAATTAGCGAGGGTTGTGGTAATTGAGGTATGCTATTGAATTTGCAATTTGGCTATAAACACTAGATGGTGCCATAGAATATAATTTCCATGAAGGGTTCTGATGTACCATGCTATAAACCTGAGATTGGGTTAGACACCCAGGAGTAGCGACAAATGCCTGTTCCACACACGGATGACAGCGAGCACCCTGCAAAGTGAGGCTTCAGTGGAGCGTGGCCAAGAATAACAGAGAACCCAATGGGAGGTAGGCAGTCGGAGTATATTGTATGGGGAACAGGCAGGAAGCATTGTTAGGCTAGATAGTCTCAAAACTGCGAGATAGTCTCAAAATACTATAGTTTTGTTAGTATCTTGCAACCCTCAGGCTAGATAGTCTCAAAATTGCGAGATAGTCTCAAAAGGCTGCAAGATAGTCTCAAAATTTGAGACTATCTTGCAACCCTCAGGCTAGATAGTCTCAAAACTGCGAGATAGTCTCAAAATACTACAGTTTTGTTAGTATCTTGCAACCTTCAGGCTAGATAGTCTCAAAATCGTGAGATAATCCCAAAAACATGACAGATAGTCTCAAAACTGCGAGATAACAACATTTTGAGACTATCTTGCAACCCTCAGGCTAGATAGTCTCAAAATACAATAGTTTTGTTAGTATCTTGCAACCCTCAGGCCAGATAGTCTCAAAATACCATAGTTTTGTTAGTATCTCGCAACCATTAGGCTAGATAGTCTCAAAAACTATAAAATAGCCTCAAAATACCAGAGCTTTGTTAGTATCTCACAACCTTCAGGCTAGATAGTCTCAAAATTGTGAGATAATCTTTTTGAGACTATCTCGCAATTTTGAGACTATCTAGCCTCAGGGTTGCAAGATACTAACAAAACCATAGTATTTTGAGACCCTACTGCAATTTTGAGACTATCTAGCCTCAGGGTTGCAAGATACTAACAAAACTATAGTATTTTGAGACTATACTGCAATTTTGAGACCATCTAGCCTGAGGGTTGCAAGATACTAACAAAACTATAGTATTTTGAGACTATACTGCAATTTTGAGACCATCTAGCCTGAGGGTTGCAAGATACTAACAAAACTATAGTATTTTGAGACTATCTTGCAATTTTGAGACTATCTAGCCTGAGGGGTTGCAAGATACTCTCAAAATTTTGAGACTATCTAGCCTGATGTGTGTTTTGAGACTATCTCGCAATTTTGAGACTATCTAGCCTGAGGGTTGCAAGGTTGTCACAAAACCATAGTATTTTGAGACTATCTTGCAATTTTGAGACTATCTCGCCTAACAAGCATGGCTGCTGATAATGTCAGCCTAATGGACTTTATGGTGCATGTGGAGAGGTAGTTTTTGATGGGAGAGGAATGTGTTCTATATATCAAGTCTAATCTCTATACAACAAGTGAGTCTATGCTTGCTAATTCATTACGACACCTTCTTAGCACATTCATACATCCTATATTTAGTAGTGCTATCTGATGGTAACAGCAATGACTGACATGCAATTATAGCTTGTGTTTCCATCTTACCATAAGAATTTATGCAAAAATGAAAGATGGAGTTCGCAAAGTGAGATAATCATCACAAATGAGCAAGGGGTGTGGTAATTGAGGTATGCTATTGAATTTGCAGTTTGGCTATGTGAACACTAGATGGCGCAATGAGATATAATTTCCATGTTAGGTTAGACACCCGGTCGGGAGTAGCGACAAATGCCTGTTCCACACACAGATGACAGCGAGCACCCTGCAAAGTGAGGCTTCAGTGGAGCGTGGCCAAGAATAACAGAGAACCCAATGGGAGGTAGGCAGTCGGGGTATATTGTATGGGGAACAGGCAGGAAGCATGGCTGTTGATAATGTCAGCCTAATGGACTTTATGGTGTATGTGGAGAGGTAGTTTGTGAAGCTAGAAGTGATTCCTTATCTGTTTTTAAAGATTATTGCCTTGTCAGCATTGGCTAAGTTGCAAATGATAAACAAGGAAAGTGGTAAAAATCCAGTAAGATATCATCACAAATGTTTGGTTTAAGCCTGAGTCTATGTTGATGAATAGGTTAATGGAATGATTAAAAACGACTTTTAATGTCAATACAAAAACGGATGTCTTTTTATATCTGTATTATCTGTGTATGGGAGTACTCTAGCAATTACACAAAACCTATCAAATCGACTCAGATCATGATTTGAAACTCCATCAAAAGTGTAAGCCTGAGGAGTTGAATTGAGTTTTCTTGTTAGTTGGAACATGCCATTGTGATATCAATCATCATAGAAATTGGCCAGGAAAGGGTTGGTCAATCCATCCCAACATCTGACAGCCTGGCCAGATAATCCATCATTATGCATGCTTCGATTAAAACTTCAAAGCACCTCTGATGAAGGTAGGCCCAGGTGCCTTGGCAGCTAACCCCAACTAGGTCTCCACCTCCCTCCAAAGATCTGGTGACCATGAGGGTGTGTGGTATAGTGAGAGGGATGGCATGGGGGGATGGATATGATAGGCTTATCAGGCAAGGGTCATTGCCTTCTGATGATGGGTGTTAGATAGTGTATGTTATCCGATGGCACCTTTGGAGTATATGAAAGCCATAGGGTTAGTATGCTGCATGAACGCAGCACTTGTAAATTTGCAACTTGTTGCCTGCCCTGCCATTAACAGTTACATACGTTGTGGTGCCATACATTATGGTGCCTTAAGTTTCCAGTTTGATACTGTGACATGTGGCTGGTCAATACTGTGTCCCACTACCTCAGCATTAAGATTACACAGTGGTGCACATCACTGAATTCAATGGACCAGGAACAAGAGAGGCAGTGCACCGAGGTGTTGGGAAATTGTTGTAGAGCAGTAAATCCCACTCCTCATATAGGAATTTTCTCCAATTAATCTCCTCAGTCTCACTCAACTTCAGTGTTATGTTGGGATGAATCGATTCATCTATCAGCTTATCATTGTGATACACCCAACAAAATTGTTTCCTATATATATGCTTTGTTACTTGCTTTACTAATCAATGGTCTTCTCTTTTCTTTCTTGCAGGTAAGAATGATTTGCTGTTGGAGTCTAGTATCTTACGTTAATTGTGAAGCTTTTGGGTATGTATGAAACTCAACATTGTATTGCAATTATTGCTATGTATATCAGGTGTGTAGTTCTCAGTAGACCTAGTCTCGGCAAGATGTATGAATGCAGCACTGTTGAGTTAATTGCCAGGACAGCTTTAATCCATCATGTTGACCATCATGTTAGTGGCATTAAAGCATTATGCCATAGTTCAAGGAGTAATCGGTTGTCAAAACTGGAATGAATGGAAACATTGTTTACCTCTGGCATTAATTAGCCTTAGAACATCATTCTTCAATTATGTCTAAAGCACAAAGAATTAGAGCAATATATTGGGGATACAGGTGGTACATAAGGGTCATTATTGAAGAATGGACAGATTGTGGTACATGTATATTGGTATTTGGGCAAGGGCCATAGAATTATTCAGTTGTATCGGGGTGCATAATAACCTCTAGCATATGCAATGACACATCATTTTGGATATTATACCGGCTTAAGACCGGTTTAATTATCTGCATTGTCCATATTTATATGACATTTGCCCTAGTACATGATGTAATGAAGCCGATATTATGCACATCTATCAATGTTATTACTAGGCACCTTCCACTATGGTTGATTTCAGCTATCCTCTCTCATCTCATAGATTATGTATCAACCACAAGTAATTAGCAATATCTGCTGTGCACCTGCATCTAATATGGCATCTAATACTGTGTCCCACCACCTCAGCATTAAGGTTACACGGCGGTGCACATCACTGAATTCAATGGACCAGGAACAAGAGAGGCAGTGCACCGAGGTGTTGGGGAATTGTTGTAGAGCAGTAAATCCCAATCCTCATTCTATGGGTATTTTTCTCCAATTAATCTCCTCACTCGCACCCGACTTCAGTGTTGTGTCGGATGAATAAATTCATCTTTCGGCTTATCTGCTGTTCCGCAGTACGCCATCTTTGAGAGAGCATTGGCAACACAACCACACCCACCCCTCCCCAATTAAAGTCCTATTGATTTCACCCTGTCCGCCCGACGCTAGTCCTCCAGTACCCCCTTCCCTTGCCTTCCTCCAGGGTGCCTATTGTATAGGCTAGTAGTGGCTGTCTAGGGCTTGTATTGAGCTACCTCCTTTAAGCCCCACCTACCCTATATAAAGTGCAGAGTAGCATTCCTCGCTCTACTACGACTGCTGGTGGAGGAGTAGTCAGTTGTGGGCCTTTAAGCAGGGGTGTGAAATCTCCGCGGAAACGCGGAAATCCGCGTTTTTCATCTTCACAGGGACAGTACCTGAGATTTGTCCAGATCCACTGAGAAATTTATTTCCCTTTATGTAGGGGGGGGGGGGGACTTAAAAGTATTTTCAAACCAGAACACCAAAATACATGAAATTTCACCATTCTGCTTCTAGATTTTCAAAATTTTCAAAATTTTCTTGGGGGGCATGCCCCCAAACCCCCCTAGTAAGGTTAAAGTATATAATTTGCAAGGGTTTGGAATCAGTTCGTTACTTCACGCAGCATCTTCAGTGGAAACCATTTTTTCATTTCACACCCCTGTTTAAGGCAATGTGCCTTGCCAAGCCACAAGTCCTAGTAACAAGGCTATTTCTGTCCAATTCTTCCTGCCATTTTATATTTTTCTCGAAAATCTTCCTTTTTCTCTCATCACTTCTAGCCAAACCACATGCACACCCTTCTCTCCCACAGAAGATCCCCCAGAGGGCTGAAGTATGGGTTGCCGACGTGGTTCTCAGGGGGATAAAAATGGTTGAAGGCGTGATTATGTCACAATGATTTCCGTTTGTGGCCAGCAGTGGTGGCAGGGCTGTGTCTAAAACCTGCACCGACAAATACAATTAAACCTTCAAGGGCCGCAAAGAGCTTTGATAATGCCTTATGTCATTTTATCGTCATGATGCATGCATGCAGCCCTGGTGAGTAACTCGCCAATACTACAGTCAAGCAGCATGCATAGCATACGGGGGGAATACTCTGTCAAAGGGTTGGCATGATACATGTATGCAGCCCTGTAAACTCTCTCGGGCTGCCTTTATACATCATCATGCCAACAAAGGACATAACGCATCTTAAGCACTATGTGGCCCTTTAATGGCTAAGGAGGCTTTAGTGCCTCCAATCACGCCTTTTGCCTGACTGGGGAGGGGGAGGAGAGGGCCTTATGGGGAAAGGGGAAAGAGAGACCGCTATTTTTCACCATTCTGATGGCCTCAGTATAGCTAAACCAAAGGTCCCTTTGTAAAATATGGTGGATAAAGTGGTCGGTGTCAGTATCTGATGTAAGGTGAATAGCAAGTGGCAGCGTGTATAAACGGAGAACAACTCTTGGTGTCAGTAAACCACAGTTAACCCCTTCACCACTGGGTTTCTTGTAACTCAATGCAATTTTGTGCAATATATTGGCTTACCGTGTGGAAGGGGTTAATGTGTTGTCATTAGAGTGGAAAGGAGCTCAAAATAATAATTATCGCAGTAGTATAGTATGTATCGGAACGGGACTATAGTTAACTACTGTTTATTACTCAATCGACATGCAGCCAATCAGAGGCCTCCATTTGGTCACGTGACCGGAAGTGACCTACTTAGGGGATTAGTGGTGCATTCTGGGTAACCCTGCAGCCAATCAGAGGCCACCATTTGCGGAAGTGACGTCACATGACCTAATGGCCGACCGGAAGTGAGTGACCTCATTGAGGATCACGTGACCGGAAGTGACCTGATTGATCACGTGAGCGGAAGAAGAAGTTTTTTGTTTAGGAAGTGAGGGTCTTTAGGATCACGTGACTGGAAGCGACGTCGTCACATGAGTGACGCTTTAAGAGACTGCGCGACTTACTAGTAAAAGAAGACGTATGAAAATAAAAACACAACAATATTTTATTTTATTTTTTTTATTTCTTTTTTTTTCAATCTTGATAAACACTCTATTTTTGAAAAGATGCACACGCTTATTTTTTTTTTTTCATATCTCTAAAGGACTCGTTGTCACACCGTCAGAATGCACGCGACGCTTATAATACAAGTAGCGCACGCCGTCTTTCTCTATGGTGTAGGTGACCATTTTGTTTCGCACCACTTTGAAGTCTCTATTTACAGCAATGAGAGTTTTTCGTTGGCGAAGAACATCCAAGAAGTCGTCTGGTTCCTGAGGGTTTTGTTTCTTCTGTACGCCTTTTGCACTCCATTTTTTGGATTTTCTTTCACCGGTGTCGCTGACTCGATCGTAGCAAATGTAAGTCTTAGGGTTGAGACTTAGGATCCCGTCACCTTCCCACTCCGCTTTCATAAGCCCCGAAGTTCTCAGATCGTGAAGGTACCGTCTCTCACAACATCCGCCGGGCGGCGGACACCATTCTCGCACTCTTTCCGTTTTTGTCTTCACGAAAAGCTCTAAGTGATCGTCGCACACCGCTGTCGGAAGCCACTTTCGTTTCTCTCTGAAGTACGTCTCTCTCAGGCGAGGTTTGACTAGGTCATCCAACGTGTCACCGCTGAGAGCCATGTAAAGACTGTCGGTGTCCATTTGACAAAGGGCATAATCGCGCCGATCGACGAATCTATCCAAGAAGTCGTATGTGAACTCTAACATTTTCAACTTCGCGTACTGGTATACCATGAACCCTATTTGAATAGGGAGGTTGTTGTTGACTGTTTTCGGTTGTAGTTCGACTTCAAACAGATCGGAACTCAACTCGGACGCCTTTTTGAAGCGCCACGAATTGGCCAATAGTTCGAACTTCCGACTGTCAGTGTATCTCACCGCCGTGTGTTTTTCTTTGTTGCAGATTGTTTTACCGTACGTAGCGTTTCCCATTAACTTGTAACAGTCTGACAGAATTTTCTCGTTCTCGTTCACGTCGCCACGTCTTCGCGCCGCCGTTACTTCGTCCGCGAAACCGGCAAAGGAGCGTTTAGGTAGGTATTCTACCACCAGCTGCACTTTGGTGACTATCAAACCGTGCTCTAAATACCACTTGAGAAGCGGCGTTCCCAAGAGAATATTTTTTCCGTGGTAACTCCCTATCAGACATCTCTGAGGCGTGTTCAACAGCTTTTCTTCCTGCGCAAAGTCTGACATGTGAGGTCCTATGTCCGATTTTGAAACGGTCGCGTTCTTGAAAACGGGGGTCATTTCTTCGAAGTAGTCTCGTAGGTGAGGCGGCGTAGTGATGTCCACTTGAACTAAACCGAACATTTTCTCCTCTTTCACAGCGGAAAGGATGTCGCTCTCGCTCATCGCGTTTCGAGACACTTTCAAAGCGTCAACCTTCCAGCGTTGTTGGGAGGCCTTGACCCGCTCATCTCGACGCTTCATCTCTCGCCATTCGCACTCCCACACGACGACCAGCTTGTGACCTAGCGCTTTCAAGTAAGCGCTTACTCTGGTCGTTCTGTCGCGTCTCTCCTCTCTCAGTGAAGCGCACTGATATCGGTGCGACGGTATGCACTCGTGAGCGTGGAACCAACACCCGTGAAACTGGAAAACCGTATTAGAGGCCGCGTGAAACCCGTCCACGCGAATTCTCCGACAGCCTACAACCATCTCGCCGCCGTTCAAAGCGTGGCGCAGTTTCACGTCGCGGTCGTGCTCTACGAAGCGTAACCACTCCAAAGCGCTGTGAGAGTTTCTTTGCCTAATTTCGGGCTTGAACTCGGTCTCGGGCCGTCTCACCGCGTAATAGCCCGTGCAGTGCGCTTCGCTCATGCAGCGCAAGTACAGAGAGTTAGCGTCTAGTCCTAGGATGTGTTGGCACGGTCTCGCTTCTTCGCCGTACTTGTGCTCCCTTATCCGCGTGGTGCCCTTCTCGTGAAATCTATGGAAGATGATGGAAGGACCGCCGACTAGATTTTCTTTGATCAGAGCGTGGAGGACGGCGTCGAACTGGGGGAACGTTGTGAACGCGTCTTCTAGGTTTTGGAAGAGGAACCGTAAAGTCAAACCGGCGAGAGAAACTCCGTCTTTCAACATGTCAATGCCGCGATCTTGGAAAAATTTAGCGTGATTTTTCAGAGCTTCTATGAAAGGTTTGACGTCTTTGTTGTTGTATTGGATCAAGTAGTCTTCCATAGTTTGCATCTTCTCGTCGGACCAAACTTTCTGACATGCGGCGTAGTCGGATTCGGACATTTTGACGCCCGTCAGCTCGCTGTCGAAAGCCGATCTCGGTGGCAGCGTTCTGTTTGCCAGTTTCCTGGTAGACGTCATCCATTCGTAAGGAAAGTGACCTTTCTCTTCGTTCCTGGTGAAAGCTCGCAAATAGGTCGCGTAGTTGTAACCGGGTGCCAAATAGTTGACTACGTCCAAGAAAACCGTGTGCTGTGTGTAAACCGCCAAGTATTGATTGCTTCTCTTTATGACGCTGAATTCTTGGTTTCTTCGGTCTCCGGAGGCGAAGAACGAGTGAAGGCGTATTTTGATCAGGTTCAAGTCGTAACGCCCCGAGTTGAAGCCCACGACTGGAGCTTGACGGATGTATCTCAGAAGACGCTTCTTCAGTTGAACTAACGAGTGTCTGGTCTGAGCCGCAGCGAAGCCGCCTGGAGAAGGGGTGAACGTCGCCTCCTCCAGCAGGAGAGCTTCACCTATCGCCGCATCTAACTTCGCTAAGGTCGGTCGGTAAAGTTCTAGCACAGCTTCCCCGATGACTTTGGCGTTCTCGTTTATGTGATTTAAAACTCGGTCCAACAAGGGGTCGGAATCTGCGTCGGATTCTCTGACGAAGCAGACGGGTCCCTCCCACCCCGGAAAGTCGGATGCGACGCTAGCCGACAAAGGGACGTGATCCCACAGCAGGGACACGTGTTCCGTCGACGGTTCTTTGCACGGTCTGAAGAAAGCCTCGAAATCGAAGGCGATCTTGTAAGGGTAGATTCCGGAATGTCCGTCGGGGGGAAAAATGGAGAAGTCTGCTAGCGCTTCGAAAATCGTTCTCGAATTTTGGTAGATGCCACCTACGTAGCGCAACTTGACTTGTCGGCAAGAGGAAAGCTGGTTCCTGTGTCTCTTCAGCAAGAACTCGGTGGTGAACGCCGCCTTACACTTGCAACATTCGTATATGCCCGCGTACGCGTTGAAGTCCGTGACGAGAGAGACGTGCAAACCGCCTTTCGCCGTCAGGTGTAGGTTGACTTTACCTCGGGCGGCCAGAGTTCTGGAAGGCGGTCTGATCAGAGTAATGCGTCTTCTCAACTTCCGCCCCGGCACTTGACGCGACGCGGTGTAAACCGCTATTTGTACGTCAAACAAGTTCTCTAACGCGGGTAAGTCGCGGATGTTCAGACCCGGAAAGGATTCAGGTGTGGCAGCGGGACAGAACTGACGTAACAAATCTGAAGCGCGCTTGCTGGTGTTGTATAAGTGAAAGGAAATGCAGCGGAAGATGCAGAGGTTGTCCTTGTTGGGAAAATCTAACACGCCGCTTCTCTTTCCAACTCGACCGGCCTGAGTGATCCTACCGCCTATGGGGAATTCCCCCGGTCCCATGTAAACGCAAATGTTCAAATTGGTAGGAAAAAGAACGTGCCACTTGGTGTCAGCGTCGCAAAGTTTCCGTACTTCCTCGCAAGCGACGGTGTTTTCCATCTTTGAGAGGAGCTCTTCCAAAGTTTCTGAATTAGTTATAGTAGGGAGCGGTTGTATGAGAGTTGTGTTGTAAGAGTAAGCCTACCGAGAAACCCACTTTGTATCTGAATCTTTGTGTCAAGTGAATGCGACGCATAGTATCTACAGCGTCACTCAACTCGCCGGTTGGTAGCCTGAAGTTTGTTACACTCACGCGAGTCCCGTGCATCCTGACGCCCGTTTGTATCGCAGGCCAATTCGCCGTGAACGTTTCCTCCCCGTTCGGTACAGCACATATGCGCGGAGGGACGGTCACCCCGTCCAGAGATTCGCGTCGACAGGCGATCTTTTGGCAATCGCCTTCGCCGCATAGAGGGCAAAACTTAGGTACTACTCTACAATTTTCTACGTGTCTCTCGTGGTTGTACGGTCTTTTAAACATTTTGAAACACTTTTCGCATACGTACTGTGTCATGTTTTTTTTCACTCAGTTACCAACTACTTAGCCGTCTAACTATCTATCTATCTATCAATCTATCTGTCTATCTATCTATCTATTTATCTTTCTGTCTGCTGTCTGTGTATCCGTCTGTCTGTCTCATACAGCGTACGTCAAACGCTGTGTGTGTGTGTGCGCGCGTGAGCGTTGAGCGTCTCTCATTCCGAATCTATGCCGAGATATTTCAGAATGATCTCTGTTTTGTCATCCAACTCTTTGAGCGCTCTGGCGGACAGCGTCACCCCCTGCTGTGTGGGTTTTTTGTCAGGACCTTCGTACTTGCGCACGTGGACGAGGTTCTTACCGCTGTAGTAGCTCACAGCTGCGTACACTTCGCCCTCCTCATCCAGCACTGCGAACCAGGGGGTGTGATTAGGTCTTCCTTGCGCGGCCGCTGTGTCGCGTATGCGCACCACTGCGCGGATATCGGCGATGCGTGCTATTAGCTCGCGCAGCGCGTCGGCCGTGAAGTGCACTCGCTTGCTTCTGGTCAGAGACGCCTCTTTCACCTGGCCGTCTTTTGTGTAGCGCGGCCTCCTAGACAGTCTAGCCACGTCCTCCCAGATCTCCAGCGTCAAAGCTCCGTCTAAGCAGAACTCTAACCCGAGAAGACGGGAGAAGGTTTTCTCTGCTTCTTCTCGTCCATCTCGTTCTTTTTCTTGTATTTTTCTCTTCTTACTAGGCCTTGTTGTTCTGGAACTCACCTTAGAACGTTTCACACCCGCAGGATGAGTAACACCATCAGCGTGAGCTGAATCAGCAGCAGAACCGATAGCAGGAGCAGCGTCAGCGCTGGTGGTATCCGAGGCCTCGTTGTTGGAACAGAGCAGCCACACGCCGTCGGTGCTGAGTGTAGCGGTAGAAGATGAAGCGCCGCCGCCCTCGTAAGGTGGCGGTGAGGGCAGTCGCCACGGACCGGACGGGGCGCTACTAGTGGAAGTGAGGTCGAAAGGTCGAAGAGGGGAGCCGAAAAACGTACCGCCCACCCCTTTCCCTTCGGGTTCTTCGTACGCCTCGTCGTCAGCGTCGTTCTCTGTCTCACCCTGTTGCTGCTGCTCCTCCTCCTCCTCCTCTTCTTCTCGGTTTAGGGGCTGAGTGTCCGAATAGCTGTCACTCTCAGCGCGAGCGGCGTCGAGGGCGTCGGTCGATGTAGTGGTGGAGGAGAGGGGCTGTGCAACGTGCGGCAGGTCATCAAAGTCATCAACAGTAGTGGGGAGGTAAAAACCCGGTTGCCAGTACTGCGCTGTGCCAGGAGCGTTGTCGTCAGTAGTAGTAGCGGTAGCAGCAGGTGCAGCAGAAGCAGCAGCAGCAGCAGCAGCAGCAGACGCAACAGTAGCAGGCGCAGCAGCCTCAGCAGGCGCAGCGGTAGCAGGCGCAGCGGTAGCAGGTGCAGCAGCAGCAGCAGCCGCAGCAGCCGCAGCACGAGGATCACCAGCAGGCGGGGCGGCAGTAGCAGCGGCAGCGCGCTTAGCAGCAACGTGTACCGTCGCGAGTGTAACAACGTCGCTAGCACGACGACTACTACCAGTAGTACTACTACCACTACTACTACTACTACTACTACTAGTACTACTACTGCTACTACTACTGCTACTACTACTACTACTACTGCCGTGAGCGCTCGCTACAGCGGGAGGGTGATAAGACCAAGCGGCTGCGGCGGTAGTCTCATTTTCAGTAGCAAGAGGAGGCACTGACGCTAAACGAGCGCTGTTCCGCGTAGTCTTCTTGTTCTTGGACGGCGCTAGGTGTTGTCTTTTGCTCATGGTGGTGACTGTAGAGAGCAGCAAAAGAATGAGTGAGTGAATGGAGGTTTCCAGGCCCCTTATATACGCCTTCTCGCTTCTAGAGCTAAGCTACTTACTGACCCTGTTCAGCTGCCGCCGGCTGGCCGCCGGCCATTCACAAAGAGAAACAAAAGACATAAGGCATGACGTTTTCAGCTGGATCCCTTTCCCCCCCTTTTGAGAGATCGACTGTCATGAGCTAAGCCGCTTACCACCCTGTTCAGCAATTCAACGCGCATTAGCTGTATAAAGGATTAAGCGGTTGCTGCCGTCGACTGACCGGCGGCCATTCACAAAGACATAAGGTATGACGTTTTCAGCTGGATCCCTTTCCCCTCTTTTTTTTGAGGGATCCACTGTCATGAGCTAAGCCACTTACCACCCTGTTCAGCAATTCAGCGCGCGTTAGCTGTATAAAGGATTAACGGTGATGAGCTTAGAGTGTGTATACAAAAAAAACTACAGGAGGCGTGTGGCGTGAAGCAGGACCCCCCTAAGACGAACGTGTCTGTCTGTGAGTAGAGGCGTGTGCATGTGGTGAGCGACTTAAGTGTAAGACAAAAAAAAATCACCACCTCCTGCCGTGGTGAGTAGACCGGGCCGGCCAGGCGGCGGCCGGCTAGTTCAATAGGGAGGGGTGACAGCTGACTAAGGCTGTGCATGAAAAAAATCCGATTTTCACCTGACCTCTGACGTTTGTTACAATGAATGTCAGAGGGAGGGAGACGTCCTCAGGTAGGGGGTAGGAGGTAAGGCTATGGATGAGGAAGAAACACCGTTTTCAGCTGGTCTCCACGGATAGCGATGACATACCCCTCGTCATCTAAGCTCTTAAGGAGCGGAGCGGCTGAAAAAGCGTCATGCGGACAGGTCGCTAGACAGCTGGAGTGCTGTTGGAAATGGGATTAAACTCCCTCTGTATAAAAGCTCTGATTTCTGTTGGAAAAAAAACCATATCGCCTCTGACCACAGTAACGTCTACTACCACCACCACCGCCACCGCCGCCGCCGCCAAGACGAGACGAGATGGCTCAAGCTATTCCACTTTCAAGCTCGCCTTCACCGCCTTGTCCACCTGAAAAAAAGTTAATGCGGCTTGACGACGTGAGACGCGCGAGGCAGACCGATGGGGAGAACAGAGAGGTAGGACAGCGGCGGTTAGCCTATAGCGACGCCTTGCTTCGTCAACTAGGTAAAGAGTTGAGCGGCTGTTGGAGAGAGTTGGGCAGTAGCTTAAAAGTTACCGCCGCCCGTATGGATGCTCTAGTAGAGCGCAGTGTCAAGACACCGGAGGAGCTGTGTACGGCGATGTTCCGAGTCTGGTGGGGTGAAACCCCGCATCGTCATAGATGGGGAGAGCTCGGTCGCGTCTTCACCCGCATTAGACGCGTGGAACTGTTGGCTCAGTGGATGTCCCTTCTCCACAGACAGGGGTTGGATTTCGAAAACCCCGACTCGCGCGCGATGCATAAGCACTTGGGCACCCTCGGCAGACGTCTAGGTAGCAGGTGGAAAGAGGTGGGGGACCATTTAAAATTGTCGCCTGAGAGGTTAGATAAGATCGCTGAAGAATGCGAATACGGAGGAAGTCCCGCTGAGTGGGCCTTCCGAGTGTTGAAAATGTGGCAAGATGAAGCTGACGGTGCCGGCGGTACACCTTTTGAACTCCTTCGAGTGTTGACTGAGGACATGGGAAAGTTTGACCTCGGCATCGCGATATTACTTGACTTTATCAAGCAAGAAACAACGAGAACGACGGACATGTGAATTGTTGTGTTTTATTTTCATACGTCTTCTTTATTAGTAAGTAAAAAAAAATATCATAACAATTAAGACGCGCGCCCTCTTAAAGTGTCACTTCCTCCAGTCGCAGCTGATCGCCTCATCGAGGCACGTGATAAACAAAAAAAAATGAAGAGACACGCTTCTTCCTCTCGAGAGGAAGAAGCGTGTCTCTCGATTGAAATCTTTTTCTTTTCTTTTTTTCTTAAAAGAGACAAACGCCCCTTAGAGTGCCCCCCCCCACCCCCTAGAGTGCCCCCCTCCCCCCTCCCCCCCTCCCCCCCACCCGCCCCATGCATCCTAAAAGCGCCCCCCTCCCCATGCATCTTAAAGGGGCCCCCCTCCCCTTCCCTCCCCTCCCCTCCCCTCCCCTTCCCTCCCCTCCCCCCCCCCCTTATACACTCTAAAGAACGCTTCTACCTAGTTCAATAAGTCACTTCCAGTCGCTCGTAAAACAATAAAAAATGAAAAAAAAACAAACTTATATCGTAGTGTTTTTTATTAGTTTACCGAAAAAAATAAGAGACTCGCCTCCTCCTCCTCTCCTTCTCCTCCTCCTCCTCCTCCTCCTCCTCCTCCAAAAAAAAAAAAAAAGATATCACATTTTAAAGCGCGTGACCCCTTAAAGACGCTCATCTCTTCATTAAGTCGCGTGACGTCACTTCTTCTTCCGGTCACGTGATCAATCAGGTCACTTCCGGTCACGTGATCCTCAATGAGGTCACTCACTTCCGGTTGGCCATTAGGTCATGTGACGTCACTTCCGGTCACGTGACTCATCAGGTCACTTCCGGTCACGTGATCCTAAATTAGGTCATATGACCTCACTTCCGGTCCCCTAAGTAGGTCATATGACGTCACTTCCGGTCCATAAGTAGGTCATATGACGTCACTTCCGGTCACGTGACCAAATGGCGGCCTCTGATTGGCTAACTAGGTCACGTGACGTCACCACTAATCCCCTAAGTAGGTCACTTCCGGTCACGTGACCAAATGGAGGCCTCTGATTGGCTGCAGGTCGATTGAGTAATAAACAGTACTTAACTATAGTCCCGTTCCGATACATACTATACTACTTATCGCAATATAGATAGCCACGTCTTTTTAAGTCATATCCATTTCGAATTTCATTTCAGCAAGGTGTATACATAATTATCAGGAATACGTATCACATGGAATGCACTACCACCTTTCTTTCAAAACAAAGAAAAGAAGAAAGAAAATTACTTTCTTGATGTTAAACAGTGTCTTTAATCTATTATATTGCAATATTATGGTAAATTCACTTTGGGTATGTACGCCCATGTCCTTTTCATGCACGAGCAGGTGTCAATTAACAGCGCCTGTCTATAGGCATGTAGCTGGATGTATTATCAACCAATCAGATAACACACTGAATTCACTGCAGAACTTTTAGGGTGCATTATGTAGCAGCTGGTAGGCCTACCCATGTGACCGCTGTTATCAGTGCTTATCTCGCCAGTACCAGATTCAGTAATGGACGCACCCACAGGACGACTAGCTTGACCCCTAAACACAGAGCCGCTCCCCCCCCCCCCCAACCCCTAACCCTCCTAACCCCAGCTGTAGGCCTATTGTACTATTGGTGGGAAACGAAGGAACTAAATTGATTTGATAATTAGAAGTAGGACTAGAACATGCTGTATATAAGCATGACATCTACTCAGTTGACATAGTTCCACCAAGATTCTAGATTTCAGACTTTTCTCTCTACCCTGACTTACATCCCTGTAGTACATGTAGCTGTTTGTAGTGTCCCCCGGCCTGTTTGCTGCGGATGGTGCCTCATAGCCCAGCTACACGTGTTGCATCATGATCCACTCAATAATTCAGTGACCTGCAGGATCCCAGGATCCGGCAAGGCTAGTAGTACAGGCCCACCACAGACACCCACCACCCCCTCCTCTAGGTCAGTAGACAAAGCACCTACAGGAAACCTTAGGCCTGGTATAGTCCCTAAATCTATCCTACATCCCTTGGTTTGCTGGGCTTTGGGGAGGATTTAGGTGGGTATCTGTGGGTCCTCCATTACCTAAATGTCATAGTGCAGGCAGATTTAATAGGCTGCCTATGGCCGATGGGTAAGAAACATGTCATTTCAATTTCCTGTAACAGAATTGCAGCTGGGCCATTTGCTCTGATGGCACAACCACTTTATGGATTTATATTTTGTGAAAAGTGGAAGCTTTGGGACCACGTAATTCTTTCTGTTGCTTTCCTTCGCAAATCCTATTCAATTTTCCAAGGAGCATGCGGCATTATTAAAACCTAAAAGCAAGTCTTTGCAGGATCTAGGCATTATCCAGCATACCCAGGGGAAATTCCACTTACAAAGGATCACTTCTCAACAAACTGGCCCTCTCAGCAAGGGTCACTTTTCGGAGATCTCGACAAAATCCCTCAAAAAAGGGTAAACTTTTGGAGTTTTCACCAAAATCCTTAGCAACAAGGGTCACATTTCACAAAATTCCCCCTCACCAATGAAGAGTTACTTCTGACCAAAATCCCCACTCGCCAAGCCCAAGGGGAAGGGTAAGACTTGTCAGAGGGCCAGCTGCACACCCATAAGATAAATAAATGTGAGTGCCCCCTGTCAGATTGCTAAAAGACAGGGACTGAGGGACTAGGATTGGGCAAGGGGTAACCTACTGGCCTGTTGCCGATGGTGAGCTAACCCCAGTAAGGCCTGGATATCGCCAAGGCCAGATAATAGAGGTTATATCACCATAGCCATCCTCAACATCACGAGCCATTGGGTCTGAGGCCGCCCTGGATTATTGCCACGGCCTACTGACCACACACTAAGCTTACAGCATGGAGGGAGGGAATATTCCATCCCTGGCTAATCGATATAACATGCACATTCTATTGGGTTAGACGGTCTTTTGCCATGTCTTCTTCCTGTTGTCATTTTCGCTGAATACAGTAATTCACTTGGAAGATAATATTGGAAGATAAACTATGGCCTGGTGACTGCTGGAAAATGCATGCCCTATAGCCAATATATCAGAATTGGCTGCTCACCTCATTATATGCTATAACGACGACCATACTTACGTCAGCAAATGTGATAATCTGACATACTAGCAATATGCAAATATGATGTTGTAGGCTGATAAATAAGATTTAAGGAGTACACTTGGAGTAAGACACTTAGCGTTGGCAGTTGCTCAACCTAATTAAGTCCTAAGTGCAACTTACCGGTACTCTCGATTCTCTCGAGGTTATGCGTAGAATGTATCCGCTACTTGACTATGGGACCTTATACACTGCTTGGTAATATGAATTGACCCACGCATTGGCGATGGGAAGTTACCCACTGGTTGGCGATGGGAGTTTACCCACTGCTGGGCGATGGGAGTTCGCCCACTGCTTCCATGTAACCTATAGCTAAGGACATCTACACGAACACTACGCTTCTATCCATCACTTTGCATTTTTAGAGAGATGTTGATTCGCCCATAAATTATGTAGACATCTCTGCACGTTTTTCTTACATTTACAAATACATTAGACTATACCCTGAAGCTACCCATGCATACATAGCGGACAATGTCGGTCTAATGCCAGACATTGGTGCAGAATAATTATATTCTAGGTGTAATCAGTAACAACTCAGCTCATTATATTCCCTTCCTGTTGCACACACTCTTCCCCCATCACAAACCAATTTGCTACGACTGTTGACGATATCATAACCGTATGTAATGGAAGAATGCACCTAGGGAGTTACCACTTTTTGATAACATGGAGTGGTGGATTTCTGAGCGGATAATATGCAAATGAAATTCAGCCCCTAGATATGTTTGCTCCCCCCCCCTCCCAGGAGGAGTCAACAATTTAGGTTTTCCCACTCAACCCCCCCCCCACCCACCTCCGATCCCATCCGAAGCCCCCCCCCCCCCCCCCCCGTTAACAAATGAGCACCCCCTTAGCGAGCAGAACAATCCTACGTGGACGTATAGCGGATGTATTCTCCATTAGCACTGGAAGTTGCCATATGAGCTGCTCGCTAGCAGTAGTATCCCGACGTACAGGAGACTCATTGAAACCATCCTTAATACACTCTCCTGCCAAAGTAGCTTAAAACACCAGCAATAAAGTGTCACATCAGCAGATCCTATTGTAAGGGCGAGTGGTTGGCAGTAAGTAGTATACCGTCTTTTCACTTATGGCATCAGGTCCTTTTATGGTATCTGCTTACAAAGGTATCATACGGGGAAGCTCAGGAAGCACACTTAGATCCTATCTATACCCCCACCCCAAGAGCGGCTCTGAGCAATTTACCCTTACCTCTAATCTGCCCGAGCAACTCAAGCTATGCCTCGACTTGCTCATTGTTTTTTTTTTAGTCAGGGAGATTTATAATAGCCTCCCAATTAATTAACTCGTATCACGGTATGGGCACATCTGCATCTCTCCGGCTAAAAAAATAGAAAGGAGACAAGAATCGGCTAAGATGCAATTAAACGTTCACTGTATCGCCCAGATATATTCCAAATATAAGTTACTCTACCATAGTTCCTACGTATAGTAGTTTTACCACAGCCAGAACCTTGTACCCATTATATTGGCGACAGTCAAGGCTGATCACGATGCACAGGCTCACTGTATTATTAAAGATGTTTCAGCCAATAAATATATCAAATACAAAATACAAGATGAGTGTACTCAGCCTTGACTAAGCCAATATAATGAGTACAGGGCTTTGGCTCTGGTTTACTAATAACTGGCTTCTGCCACTAATAGTGATTAGTTTGTGTGTATTCTACAGACAGGCCAATTCTTTTGTTCTTCCAGCCAACTGTAGTATAAATTGCCCATATGTTGGTGACTGCAGACAATGTATCAAGGGAAAGGAGAAAAAAGGCATATACCTGGACGTCTGCTTTTAGTAGGACCCCTCCCTCCATTACTATATCACCCTAGCAGGGTAGCATTAGTATGTATAGAAGTGCCGTTGTCCTACACCCAGTGGCCGGCGTCCTTGTTTGCCTAGCGTCATGTCGAGTAAAAGCAGTGCATTAGCTAATGTGCCGCAGATTGGTAAGGGACAGGGCATGGTACTGATCAATGGGAATAATAGTTACCCCTCCAGAGACCATTACTGAAATGTGTTATTATGTATGTACATGATATAGCTGCCTGTTCCTTAATTGTCTGAGTGGTGGAAAGCACATCTCTGTACATTATGGAAAATTAGCCAGTTAATAAAAGTGCACTATCCTTACAATGGGTAACGCTTACAAATCAGCGACAGTTATAGGCTCAAAATGAATTCATAATGGACAGTACATGGTGTTGTAGGAGAGCTCGGACACCTATTAATGTATTTATCTCATACACCAATTAATCCTAATGCTGTGGTTAGAAAAGCCCTAATTTGAAATAGGATTAAGCTACCTATACTGTTATACTACCAGAATTCCCTTACTTGTAAATGTGTAACCCATGCCTCTTGGGTTTGAATGAAACGTAAGCTGTAATACTCAAATGCATAGGATGTAATAGAAATTGTACCAAAATAAGCTTTGATTATGATTAGGATATATTTGACAGATCCTACAAAAAGATGTTTTAATCTGTATCATGGTGAATTATTTTCCCCATAGCCTAGGTATATAATAAGAAATACCTTGAATAATATAAGAATCTTCTAACGTATGCTACTTTTGCTGTGCCTTTCAATTGCTATTGAATACAGCAGATGTACCATGTGGCCCATGGAGAACATGGGTAAGGGACCACCTGTAGAAACCATGTCTGCACGCAAACAGCCCCCCCCATCATGACCCATGCATGGCGAGTGCTGCCATGGTTCAATATAAACGGGTGGGTATTTACATAAATAGTGGTTAATACCATATGTCCATTACAATAGCCTGTGTTATTTAGCTTCATCTATAGTATATATTGGTTGATGAGAGAACAGAGGGATGCATCAAGGCTCAAAACAAAATAAAATAAAACAGACACATTGAAATCCAATTCTATTGACCTTTTAACCCCTGTACCCATTAGCTCACATTACCAACAGCCTAGCTTGCAGTCTGCACAAGAGCGAACATGCCACAGTAGTATCAATTTTCACACGAGTGTTCCATCCTATAGACCAGCCTAACGTGCCTCAGTGGTAGAATTTGAGGTGCTGGGCAATAGGTGAGGGGGGTTGTCATTTTACCCTTTAAGGACGGCGTTATGCTTAAAGGCTCGTGTTCATTTGTCATCCAATGCACCAATTCAGCATCTGCGATCAGTACTTGCTGGCACTGCATGCTGCATCATGCAAACTCTGCAGGAGTGTATCAACCCAGGATCGGCATGATGCATGAATGCATCATCGCCGACTTACCTAACAGGGCTGTATTCATGAATGATAACGACGAAAATGCCCAGTGTAATAAAACACTAGACCTAACCCCTTAGAGGGTTAAATGTTATTTGTGTATGGCAGCTCCTTCCAATTCCCATGCCTAGATGGCAGAATCATTGGGACACTGGGGACCTCACATGCAACACTGGCCATTCCATGCCTGTCCCCATGCGTGTATACATACATCTTGTTGTAGTCACATCTGTCATTGCCATGATTGCCGAGGTCAGCACCAGGTGGCATGGCTAGCAAAGCGGAAGTACCCCAGAGGTCACTGCACATGCGTCCTCTGGACAATGCGATGTGAATGGGGCAGTTGTGTATTCATGGCAGCGTGTTGCATGGGTAGGATATATTAGGACTGGAGGACAATAGGGTTGTGATACAGACAAACAGTAACCTTTTGAGAACATGGATTTTGGTGTTGATTTGTCTGAGGTGAGGTGTTTGTAGTGTGCAATGGTAGCAACATGAATTTGTTTCTTGCCCTAGGTAATATCACTGGCATGAGAAATATCTATCAGCAGTTGCTTGATGTGTATATGCCAAGCATCTGGTAGCAATTGCTTGGCTATTGTATTAGACAGACAAAGGTCTGGTAGCAATTATTTGATGAATTTGTAAGAGCCAGACAAATACACGGTACCACCAGAGTTCAATATGCATATGCTTTTATCAGTTTATTGGCTTTGGGACCTTGTCCCCAAAGCCATTGACACCACACAGAGAGAGTTGGAAAAAGTAGCAAGAAAAGACTAGCATAGGTCCCCTTGTTCATTGTTAAATTAAGCCCTAGCTGGCCCTTAAACATTGCCTAGGACTGGTATCCCCATGTGTCCTTGCAGGTGTGTGCAAGACTAATTTAACCTAGATCTGGTTTTCAGTTACTGCATGTAGTACCAGTGTACCTTGTGGTAAGGCCTAGACATCTTAGCCATATTTTGAGTTCTCTAATGTGGCTGTCAATGGCAAGGATAGGTACCAGCCTAATAACTATTGACTCCTATGTCAAGCCAAGCTGTCAATGTCAATGCCAATTCCCATACTATGCACATACAGGACCTGTACTAGAAGTTGAGTGGTCCAGGGTGGCTCTTGAAATCGCTCAAGCCCGCCCAAAGACAAACTGTGAAGTCCAACATGATTACCCCTCCCCACCCCACACACACATGCAAGAAACCACATGCAACAACCCTAAAATAATATGTTGCCAACACAAGTCCTCCTTATGCCCCCTCCTTCTCCTCCCTGTACCCCTCCTCCTCCTCCCTCTGCCCTCTCCTCCTCCTGCTCCCTCTGCCCTCTCCTCCCTCTGCCCTCTCCTCCTTCCTCTGCCCTCTCCTCCTTCCTCTGCCCTCTCCTACTACCCCATCTTTCCCCTCCTCCCCCCTCTAACCCATTTTCCTCCTTCCTGTTACCTACTCCCCCTCTGCCCCCTCCTCCTCCCTCTGCCCTCCCTTCTCCCTCTGCCCCCTCCTCCTCCCTCTGCCCCTCCCTCTGGCTGCCAAGATGGCTGTCGAAAACTCAAGATTGTCTGATTTCCTTGTGTGATAAATGGATAATAGGGTTTTCTAGGATGTAGAATCCATTTTCAGGCTTAGATTTTCAGTTCTGGAAATTTCCAAGATGGCTGCCAAGATGGCCACCAAAAACTCAAAATTGTCTGATTTCCTTGTGTGATACATGGATAGAAGGGTTTTCTGGGATGCAGAATCCATTTTCATGCTCAGATTTTCAATCCGGGAAATTTCCAAGATGGTTGCCAAGATGGCCGCCAAAAACTCAAGATTGTCTGATTTCCTTGTGTGATACATGGATAATAGGGTTTTCTAGGATGTAGAATCCATTTTCAGGCTTAGATTTTCAATCCGGGAAATTTCCAAGATGGCTGCCAAGATGGCCTCCAAAAACTATACCAGCAGCAGTAAAACCAATAAAAATCAAAAAGATTTAGCTAAGTGCATGTAAGTTAACTGACCATGCAGTATTGCTGCAAACCATCACATGAATTGCATTAGAGCCCTAGACACACCAAAAAGCATAAATCTATGCCCCTTCGTTTTCTCACCTGTAGTTCATAACAATCCTATAAAAACCCAAAGCCACTACGGCTTTGCCGTAAAATCCTTGAATTTGTCCCCTTGTTAATTGTGTACATTACCATCAGAACCTGCATGTAACATTGATGGTAGTGAATCTTTCATAGTTTGGCTCTTGTTGGTGCAACACTTGATAGGGTGAATATAACTATTTACAGTCCGCTGTTTCCTCTTGCACGATTTGCTTAGTATTTATCTCTGCCAGACAAGGGTCTTGGTATCAGCTGCCCAGTGGGCACAGAAATAGTCCTACGTTGGGAACAGGGTTGTAAAACTGATTTCTGCACCTAGTGGGTGCTCGGTGATTGTCCTTAACAGACACAGGTCTGACAGCAGTTGGTACGTGACTCTATGGCAGTCGCAGGTCTGATAGCAGTTGCTTGGTGATTCTCTCTAGCAGTCGCAGGTCTGATAGCAGTTGCTTGTTGATTCTCTCTAACAGTCGCAGGTCTGATAGCAGTTGCTTGTTGATTCTCTCTAACAGTCGCAGGTCTGATAGCAGTTGCTTGTTGATTCTCTCTAACAGTCGCAGGTCTGATAGCAGTTGCTTGGTCATCGTCTCTGTCATTACATCTAGTGGGCATATATCAGTATCTATTGCAGGTCTCCAAATCAATTTTATCACAAATTGTTGTAGTCTCACTATGTGATATATTGTATAGATTTACCTCCCCCCCCACTCCTCCAATCTCTTTATACAATTATGAAGCACATAATGGTAGGCAGTGTGTATTGTACGGGCTGCATGGAAGGGTTCACAAAGGCACTTAACAGTCTCTATAGCCCCTGCTCCATGTAATACAAATGGAGCAGCTCACCCTATACACTGTAAGAAGTAAGTACTGTACACCTACAGCAAAAGTTGCTGGCAACTTTTGTTCCAGTAGATTTTGCTGTAGCTGTACAGCAACTGACTTGCTGTAAATTTACAGCAACTTCTACTGTAAATTTACAGCAAATTCTTCTGTACATCTACAGCAAAAGTTGCTGGCAACTTTTGTTCCAGTTGATTTTGCTGTACATGTACAGCAACTGGGTGCTGTAAAGTTACAGCAACTTCTACTGTAGGTTTCATATTGTTGTTCTCATCAACTTATATCAATTAATACGCATGCATGGAGAGTACTTTCCTGCATAATAGTTCAATCTCAGCTAGGATAATACACACTACACAATGTAATGGTTTAATCCTGCTTCAATACAGCTGAACCGTATGTGATACCACCCTTTCCCCAGTCTGGGCACTTAAGCATTTAACTTTTCCCACCAATGTGGTGTCTATTCTATACTTTTGCTGTTTTTTTGTATTATTCAACACAATTATGTAAATATCAATACACTTTATGATAACTGCATTCAGTCTCTCTCATCCATTCTTATTCTACGATGTCTTGAGAGTTTGTGAGGCTTTATTTGACTTGGGAAAGGGTTGGGTGGAATAATTAATACAGAAATGGTCTACTGCTGCCACCTAGCGGCGGAAATCTACAGCACAATGTACTGTAAATGTACAGCAACATTACCGGAGACCCAATTTACAGTACATAATACTGTAATTATACAGCAAATAGTGCTGTAATACCAACTACAGCAAAAAGTGCTGTAGATGTACAGCGCATTGTGCTGTTTAAATACAGTAACTTCTTACAGTGTAGAGCGGCAGTTACAGCGCGGCAGCCCATAGCGTGCATGCCTATAGAGTTGTGCTGTATAGAGAGAGATGCCCTGTATGACCCTCCTCCTTCTCTCATGCCTACCCCGTCTCCACACAAGGCATGCCGCTTTGGCTTCCACTCCCCTGTCATTCACCACAACAAATTACCACTGGCGTCCGTATTCATTAAGGGAACTTTTGACAGGGGGTGCAGGGTTGCGGCATTGTTTTCTGCGGCTGTGCCAGCAGTCTGCTCAGGTCCCACGAGGAATATATCATGCCATTTTTGTTATTGGTTTTACTTGGTTCGCAAGGCCAGAATAACCTAAGACGCCCATGCGTACATACCACCGGAGGCCAAGGTAGCTGCGTGCTGCAGTGCGACTCGTTGGTCTTTTTGCTGCTTACTATGGGGATGCCCGTTCCCTTAGACATTGACATGCATGCTTCTCGTGAGCTTGTTCATGTCTATTACTCTCTTATGCCTGGACCCTTCATAGACACTTCCTGCTATAATTTTTTTCCTGTCGACTTGTCCTCCCTTGTTGCTTTCTTCTCTTGCCTTGTCCGTCCCTGTTGCCTACCCATATATATGTTGCATTCCCACAACATGTTGCCTTTCTCCCTGTTGCCTTTCCCATTCATGTTGTGTTCCTTCTCTCTATTGCCTCACGTATTCCCCTGTTACCTACCCCTTCTTGTTGCCTTCCCCTCCCTGTTGCCTTCCATTCCCTGTTGCCTTCCATCCCCTGTTGCCTTCCCCTCCCTGTTGCATTTCCCTCCCCTTGCCTTCCATTCCCTGTTGCCTTCCCCTCCCTGTTGCCTTCTATTCTCTCTTGCCTTCCCCTCCCTTTTGCCGTCTCCCCCTGTTGCCTTCACCTCCCTGCTGCCTTCCCCCTCCCTGTTGCCTTCCCCTCCCTGTTGCCTTCCCCTCCCTGCTGCCTTCCCCTCCCTGCTGCCTTCCCCTTCCTATTGCCTGCCCCCCCCCCCTTGCCTTCCCCTCCCTGCTGCCTTCCCCTCCCTGTTGCCTTCCGCTCGCTGCTGCCTTCCCCTCCCTGTTGCCTTCCGCTCGCTGCTGCCTTCCCCTCCCTGTTGCCTTCCGCTCCCTGTTGCCTTCCCCTCCCTGTTGCCTTCCCCTCCCTGCTGCCTTCCCCTACCTCTTGCCTACCCCTCCCTCTTGCCCTCCGCTCCCTGCTCTCCTCACTGATGCCTCCCATTCACTGTTGCCTTGTCACCTGTGGTACTCACCATCCCCTCCCTCCCCCGCAATTTCTTTTGGATTGATCTATCCTCTGTATTGTTCCTCAGCCGACCTCGCCATGTGATTTACACTCATTTCCCCCCTTGTCACCCAACCCCCTTCCTACTCTGTCGTTCTATATTATACCTGTACCCCCTCACCCGCTCTATTTCACCCCCTCCCCATGTCCACCCGCCCATCTACAATCAGAGAGCAGCGACATGCAATGTGACTGCTGGATGTTATTGATGTCTTCTCATATAGGAGCCACAATATCGCTGTGCTCTGACTGCCTTTTGTGCACTGGGCAAAGAAATCCTCTCATATGACAACCAATTATTGGTTAGAAATATCAGAATTCCAGGAGGCTACCATGTCTGCCTTGAACTTGAAGGTGGTTACTGTATGTGGTGGTGATGTTATATTGCCCTATATAAGAGATTTCAGGACCGATTGATAATATACAGGTTGTTCATTGTTACTTTTATTTTGCAATCATTTCAATTGGAAGTTCAAGTAATAATTGGTAATTTATACTAGAGCGGTTAATTGAACGTGTATAAGGTAGAGAGTGGCACTCTCTATTTCTGCTCCAGGAAGAAGAGAGGGGTAGACCATGCACCTCCAGAAGTATTAATCTAAATTCAAAATGATATCTTATAATAATATAAGGAATCAGAGAACTGAGCAAGTCTAAGGATAGGGCTATCTCAGATGATGAACAGTTCAGAATGATGTGACTAGACCATCCCCAGAATTGATGGACGTATACTGTATACATCAGTGGTGACAAGGGGGGAGGGGTTATTCTGTGATTATCTTCTCCGCATACAACAAGAGAGCACGTACATGCCCCCATCGTTGCGTGTTGTCACGCGCATGTAAACGGCTGAATTGACAAAAAAATATATACGTGCCTGGAACGGAAACCCCCAACAGGTACTTTATCTTTCCATTTCCAATACATGGTTGTTTTCTGGGTGGTTCATACGATAGATATTTCGTCTACACAGTGCCATATTTCTGCGTCAACACAGTAATTCACCAGTGCTGCAACAGTGCATCTTGTTGAGCCTACGGCATAAGTATCGGCTCAGTATAGGGTTAGCATGATGTATGAATACAGCACGAACACACTATAATGCTGTCCTTAGAAGGTCAAACCATTTAAACTAAAACAACGGTTCTTATACAGTTATATGTCACACTGGAAGTAGATGTATACCCTGCATGGTATAGGGTTTCTTTGTAAATGAAGATTAAAACACAGAACTGATAAGCTACACCCCTGAAACAATCACTTCATGTACAGAAATAGATACCCTACTCAATTGTCCGATCAGGACTGTATCCAATGACATAATTGAAAATGATCAATTATAATTGTTATAATTGTGGCAATGTATCTCGCACAATAGGACACACACATAACTTATAAGGAGAAGGGTGCCTAGATTGCCAGGGTAAATAAGAATGTATGAGAGGAAACGGAAACGTATGGAGATTGCTTACAGAGGAGGAGGAGGCATATCCAGAAGAAGGGCGATGAACCCATTAGGCATACAGCCTCAACAATATATTACATTGTCGAGACGGGAGATATAAAAAAAGGATCCCTATATAGAAATCAATAATGTAAGGCACCTATTCTACCATTTCAATTGCATGGATAAATGCTACATGCATGAATAGTGTGTTGTTACTAAAGATGAATACTGGCATTTTGAGTATGTGGGGAGTATAGTTATAAGTGCATCCTACTTTTGTATTCATCAGTGATGACCTTTCTCGTCAGATTTCCTCAAAAGGTTAAAAGACACGTTACTCTATAAAGACAACTCATTCCAGATACAATGATGTCTACATTTGTCTCCTGATACAACATTTAGAACATTAAACCGAGCAATCTCCTTCTGTTGTCCTTTATACCTATTACAGGTGGATCTTTAATTATTATATAACAAAGTCCCCATTACATGCATACAGTATGTGAAGAATCGCTGTTGGCCATTAATTTGTCGATCCCACAGTAAAGCTTTCTCTTAAATGCAAATGGCTTTTCCTGAAGCTGTATTCCTTATGGACGGCCACTTCATACTTTATCTCGTTTGTACCCTTCAGCATCCGTGTACTGTCTTCTCCTGGTCTTGCAAGTGTTTTTATGATAGCCCAAGTATCTTTATAGCATGTGGCTCGTCGTCGACATTAACACATTAAATCTCACAAATCCCTTAAATTTGCACGTCGACAGTGGCTATATGTACCACCTGCAACTCTCTATAGCCATTGCTGTACATTGCTTATCTCATCTATAACCATCCATAACAAAGCTGACACAGTCTTTTATATATAGGTAGCATCATGTGTGTTCCTGATGACAGATGGGGTGTGTTGTATCCATGTTCCTATACTTTTCTCTGCCATGCGGGTATGTGATAGTATGACACCTCCTGTTTGTTATACGCACGGGTCACGAGACACAGTATACAGCTAACTTTACTTTTATTATACCGCTTAGTCCGTGGATACACTCAGAAACCTACACAATCAAAACGGGTTAAATATCATCAGCAGAGATGCCACCTCTCCTGCGTTTGCAGGAGTTCATATTTATTGTGTTAAAGTATGCTAATTTTTTCCTGCAAAAAAAAATCTTGAGCATAATGATACGATTTCCTACACTTTGTCGACCAAGGTGTGGCATCTCTGCATCGAGCATTACAAATAACTCCTGCTTTCCCACCACGACAGTGCTTTAATGCTTAAGGGTGGAATGGGGAGGGGGGTTATTGTAGGGCTCATATTGCATAGAACTTATGCCCACATCAGCCTCACCCAACCTCTCCCAACTACCCACCAAACCCTACTTGTACTGTCAACTACCTTGCATGTGTGCCTTGTGATTTTCACCAAATTGCCGAGATTACTCCCCGAGCAAAAGAGGCGCTGGTTTGGGTCTGCTGGTATCCAACCGAGCAACAAACGAGCCCGGGGACTAGCCGCGAACCAGCGGACGAGATCCTGTCACGCATGCGTAGGAGTAGCTCTCCAGGCATGTTTTCGTACAAGCAGATTGCGACATCAGTGTGGATGTATAGGTATGTTCTGTGTGGAGAGTGATAGTGTTGGTGCAAGATATAGGCCTTTAGAATTGGCAGGGGCAATAGGCAAGCTATTAATGTCTCAAGTGGTTGGAGGATATTTAGTTTTAGACTAATCAGTGAAGCCATCTCATTAAACCATACATTCCCTTTGTAATGGCTATTATTCTCACCCCCAGAAAAATAACACATATAGCCTTTATTGCTGACATCCTGGAGATGGCATAGAATTAATGATACACAGAGGCCTACTGACCGTATACCAGGTATAGGTGTATAACTGAAATATAATATTTCTGATATATTACTAGCCCACCAGTTCTAGTGGCTCTGTCTTTTTAAATGTTTTTTTAAATTTCTTTTAAAGGAACAGTGACTCAAAAACAATGTGCCATGAATGTTCATTAGCATATTCATTAGATTAGATTAGTCTGCACCTTAATGAGAAAACTAAAATAGGTTGATAGCCTTCCCCAGCACCACACAAACACCCATCCCCCTCCTCCAGCTCGTCTCATCATCTAGCACCAACACCAACTTGGCCTGAGCAGACAATTAAGTTCTGATTAATATGGGTTCAATTACTTGAGATCGACTAGTCGGCCGCTAATAATAAAAAATCCCCAAACAGGCAGTCATGGTAATTACCCGCGACTCCTCCGACTGGGATTAATCGGGGGGAAATATTGCTAACCGATGCAAGGTGTGGTAATATCTAGCACTGCTGAAAATAGACCCGCTTAGCCCCTCTGGCCCCCAGCAGCTTGGAAAGGGGCGGGGGTGGGTGCTCACCAAGGACTCAAGTTAATGATTGGAGGAGTAGTATCCCATTGGCTGAGCTGCTCACCGGAGCTGCTCGCCATAGCAACTCATCACGAGGCACAATTTTCCCAGAATTCCCTGATGGGGCTCTCTTTGCGCATGCGCGGCCGACCATCACCGGAAGTGCCTGTGAAAAAAAAAAGCATCGAGGAAGAAAAATGGAAGTTTAGTGACTTTCCGGTGGATTTTTCCTCAATTGTGCTTGCATCCGTTGGTGGAGAATGCCCTTCGGTGTGTGGAGGCGATAGGCGTTGTGATAAGTGCTTTGTTAATGGCGCTTATAAATGTTTCAGGTCAATCAATCTGACTTTCCCTGTATAGTTTCCTGGGCAATGACGGCTCCTTAATTGCAGCTGAATTGCCCATATACCATAGCCCACTGTGCGGTGTGGGGGGACATTGTACTAGAATGTTTGAGTGGGTGGGGGGCTGTAGTTGAGATAGCACCCACACCTACCCACACCCATGCAGCACAACGCCACTGCGATATGAAGATTAACGTGAGTCGGGCGGTGTAATTGAAGGATTAGCCGGCGAATTGTTGGCCCTAATAGGACACTGGCGGGCTTAATGGAATGAAGTCATCATGTATGGAGATGTATGTGGGCTGTCGGGCATCATCCGTCATTTACACCACGGTTTTATTTCGTGCCTTATCCCCCACTAGCATGTCCTGTCCTAATCACTGGCACATTTTCTGGTATTTTCATATGTTTGTGTGTGTAAGGGGAAGTAGAAATTAGACAGGCAAGCAAAGCCGCTTATTGCAGTGGCATGTAGTTTACAAGACGTATACGATGACTTTAACGTGAGGTATCATATACAGTACTCTATCATGAATTCCTATGTACATGAATAGTTATTTCTAGTTTTTATATGAGTATAAACTCATTAGATTAGCAAAAGGTAGGTAGGTTTAAGCAAACTAATAATAAGCTTCAGAGGAACTAGAATGCCGTTGAATTCATGTTCGCTGAAATAGAATACCAACGCATCTTCGGGATTTATGTGGATTTTTGGTGAAAATAAATGCATACCTTTCATGCTTACCCGACCAATCCCCCTCCCCCGACCAATAATAAATGCTTTTTGAAACGTCTTTCCCTTCAGTACAGCTACAAATACATTCCGACAGGAGGTATCCTAAGGTGTACTAGTAGTAGCCTCTGACAGGCGATGTCTGCAGTGAATTGAATATTTGGGAAGGCATGAACGATTTTGACAGGTCTATATGGGTTGACGCCGGAAACATATTTCAGTGGATTGTTATTCAGATTGGTTATGTTCGTCCAAACTGCGCATATATTGTGAACATATATTGTCGTTATGAGCACGACCAAAATGCTCACACAGTCCCATATGTGACATGTACATGCACGTAAAAGGGACTTTAACTCTCCCACCGCAAGATATCTTTGTAGTTTTGCCAAACATCTGAAAGAATTATGAATATCAAAAATTGATATGAGGTTTTGGCAAAGTTACTCCTTGAACATTCTTTGTAAACACAAATAGAATGTAGGACATGAAAGAAGATGTCATAAGCAATAATATAATACCAAACATGGAGATCTTTAGAGAGGGATGCAGGTTTTATCCATTGTAGCTATTATAAGGCCTCCTAGCTAATCAGTTGATGGAATGAAATATAACTATGCAATGTAGATAATACAAATGAAATCATATCTATAACCTTGCTTTGCCTTTCCCGATGTTCACAAACATTTCTAGCAGTTATTCGTAGAAATGCTCTTTCCCAAGCCATGCCATCATATCTGGTTGCAATTCTTCAAAAACCGGCCGCGTTTGCTCTTCTATTACACCATTGCTGATTCCTTCCCCGCTAAAAACCTATGCAAAAGTCAAAAGAACCATATTGACTGCCATTTCTATTTAATGGTGCTAACAAAAAGGCAAGGAAAACATTCTTGAGTTGCGCCGTGCCGGTTCTGGCAGGCTGTGGTGAGCTGCCGTCGTCTATCTGCACTGCTATCTCAATGGTGACAGTGGGGTTATCGGCTTAACCCTTTAAAGGCAGCATACTCCTTTAATTTAGTACGCCTATAATTGTCATGATGCATGAATGCACCCCTGGGGAGTAACTTGCTAGTCCTGCATTCACGCATCATGCCGAACCTAAGGGGTTGGTACACTCCCATGAATGCAAGCATACGGGGTAGACTCACCAGGGCTATATTCATCACCATCAAAGACGTAGGCGTAGCATACAGCCCTTAAAGGGTTAGTATGTGGGGCATCAGTGCAGATCGGTTATGGCTTGTGGCAGCGATTTGTGGAAGGGCTGCTATAACGAGGTCACCCCCCCCCCCTGCCACGAAGACATCATTACTGCACCTCAGTGCATTGGGATGTCATTTTGAAAAGAGGTTAAATGAAAAAAAAAATGGTTGGTGGCCATTTGCACCTCGAGTGAGAATTGAAAAAGACACGCCGACGGTCAGATTGAACATTTCCCGTCGAATATAACCTACTTGAATATAAATCAGATAATGATGCTTGTCTGGCCGTGGTACTCTCTCCTTCCTAAGGGAGAAGTAAGAAGTCTCAGTAGGAGTCAAATCTATAAATATAGATAAGAATCCATTATTTTCAATGCGGCTTCTTCTCTCTTACCCTAATAAAAAACATTCTCGTTTCAATGCAGGAAAGTTTCTGCTCGGTGGAAAGTTTCAGAATGTGCTAGGAGAAACCCATCAATAACATCTGTTATATCAACTCTATATGAGAACAAAATCAAAGCTGTGTTTTCTAATAAGGCTGCACAGTTTGTGAACTTAGTTTGAACTCAAAAAACAACATGGCTCTGTGCTTAGAGACCAGACGCGCCACTTTAATCATTAATCCTGAACAAATCCTTTTTGGCTACAGATGTTCTTTTTCTCTCTCCTCTCTCTCCTGTCGTCTGTTGTGTGCATAGGATTTGCGGGTATCCCCACTATCTGAGCCACTGCTTTAGTGCAGCTAACCCTTTGTTAAGGGCTGGATAGTACTTTAGTGTCCTACGCCATTTTTCGTCTCACATGATGCATGAATGTGTCTAATTACCAGAGCATCATTTATGCATCATGCCGACCCAAGAAGCCCATAGGATCGGCATGATACATAGATGTAGCACTGGCAAATTACTCACCAAAGATGCAGTCGTGCATAATAACGACAAAGGGTATGTATTAGAGCACTACGTGGCCCTTAAGTGACTAAGGGGGTGACTGAGGCAGTAGTCGTCCCACTGTACAAGGTGTGGCTTCTCCGTAATGTCAGGATCGTGACCACAGGCACTGCACACACGTGGGCAGGCAGGCAGAAAGGGTACCCCGTGTGGGGCCCGCTGAGTAACCTTTCTGTTTGGTTGCTCACATTCATGAGCCGTGAGGTAGAGCTGGATCTGCTCCCAAATGAGAGCTTTACCCTTTAAGGACAGCATGGAGCTTTAATGCACTAGACGTGTTTTTTTCGACATTATAAATATGAGTGTATCCCTAGCGAGGAACTTACATGTGATACATTCATGCATCATGTCGGCTCTACTGGGTTGATACAATCCTGTACCCCTGAATACGCCACTGGGTTACTTGCACCATGACGACACGTGAAAGCCTTGAGAAGTCCTTAAAAGGTTAACAGTTGTTTTGGTTAACCTGTACATGGCTGATCTTCTGCAGGGATGTCCGGCGGATGCTGTCACTCATACTTCCCACCTGCAGGTTGATTTCGGAAAAGTGTACGAATCAGCTTCTGTTGAACCCCAGCCTTTTGCATAGCCTTCTATCAATCTCTCCGGCCACTGCTCGTTGTTTCCTGTTGTCGAAAAATGAAGCTACCGCTCAAGGTTGTATTGCATTGCTGTGTCTTCAAATGGGAGCAAGGGGACGGCTCTTCTTCTCAGCTTCAGCATCGATTTCTTTTCATTTTGCAATGTTAATACTGATAATCCCAATGAGATGAAATCCATGGTTTTAGTGGTTATCTCCATTACAGGTCCAGTTAGCCCATTGTAAACTTCATACTCGACAGGGATCCAATGATACATCATGTCGACTCTTTTGGAAGTGTAACAACCCCATAGAGTCGGCAGGATACTTGGATGTAGCGCTGTCGAGTTGCTCACCAGGGCTGCATCCATGCATCATGACGACACACAGAACATTGAAGCACTCTGTGGCCCTTAAAGGGTTAAGGCCCTATACCCCAGCCTTGGTGCATCTCAGTATGAGCTGCTGTCACCATTTCACCCCTTGCCCACCGCTATTAGGCTCCTCGAGCTTAGAAAGATGCAATATTCATGGCTCCCCGTCACTTAAACGCGTTGTTGCTGGGACCTGGCGGTCATTACTGTATATTGCCTTCGTAAATCAATAGATCGGTCACGAGTGGGGATAGGCTTTCTCTGACTATAGCCTCCTCTCCAACTCTCTTCCACTGCCCCACTCCCCTGCTCTCTTGCCTGCTTTCTCTGTCTCTCATTCTCTGCCTGTCTCAGCCACACTGTCTCTTTTGTGGCTCCAGAGGGGTCAAAAGCGACCTGGCGACCTGGGCTGTTTTCCAGGCGACCTGGCGACCTGATACCATAATTTAAGCGACCTGGCGACTTTTGGACAAATTTGGCTATTGTAAAAATGGTCCAAAAAAGCGACTTTGCGATCTGGGGCCCTTAATTTCGGCGACTTTCCGACCTGAGGGGGGGGACCCCTCTGCACCCCCTCTTTTTGTCCCCGCTCTCTCTCCCTCTGACTCTGCTTCTCAGGCTGGCTCCTTCCCGTCAATATATCATCTCCTATATTTCCACCCAACCATCCCCATATTTATCCCATGCAAACCCTGACCAGCCCTCCAGACCTAAGCTCTCTGGTCTGCAATCTCGATAAGGCATATCTCCTTACGGTAGCTACAAGACTAACATTTTAGCATTCCCTGATAGTACGGTCATTCGGTCCAAGTCGATGTGCATTAGTGTCCATGAGTGCAGCTGTGTCTGTATACAATACAGTCAGTGCAGGGTGTGTCTGCATGGAAATATTTCTTTGGCCAGACATCTCTCAACATAATTCATCACAAATCCCATGTTTTGTTCTCATGGTTTACTTATGCTTCGAAAGTGTATTCCTCATACGCGTATACATTTCCTGATCACACTTTCAGTAAATCAGTAAACTAGCATGAGACTATCTACATCGATCGCTCGATTTGTGTACTCTCTTTGACTGTAATGAAAAGCACCCCACGTTGTGATTTTTATGGTCAAATAAAATGATTAAACTACAACTACAAACTACAACTTCATGTTTCCAAATCCTGTGTCATTCATGAAATGCAGTGTAGCACATGCAGGTGTAGCCATGCAGAACACATATCGACTTTCATTCCATCATAATAATTATAGTGTCCTATACATGAGAATACTATAAAACCCATCTATATAATTTCATTATTATATTTAATTAAACAACTACCCGGTACTGACTAAAAAGGTAGAGGGGGTGTCCTGTAGGGGGAAGCCCGAGGGAGTTGTGGTTGAATCGTTACTGATAGTACCTAGCTGCTGTCCACAACCATGCAGCGGTATACCAGCGACAAAATGGAGAAATAATGTCATGCTAATGAGTGAAACATTTCCTTCATGGCATGTCTGACAAACTCAGACACACAAACTTGCCATCATTGTCCCTCTGAATGTGTACATATAGATTAAAGGTTCGTGCATTTAGCCGAGACATACCGCTCATTCAAGTCCGACATTTGATGTGAAAATTGGTGCATATTTCAGACAAGCTGTTTCTATTTAGCCTGTTATGATGAAGCAGACAGATGAAGTAGACTTCAATGGTGATGCTCCAAACTGTGGGTATATCGTGCAATTTAACCCTTTAAGGCCCGCATGGTGCTTACATGGTAGAGTAGACCATGGGCTTGATACATCATGTACAAAGGGTCGGCATGATGCACATATGCAGTCCTGGGGAGTAAACTTGGGCTGCCTTTATGGATAAAACACTATGCGGCCCTCAATATTTAAGTATAATTTGCAACTCCATATTTTGTCTACATGTGTCGCTATTTAAATCCTTTGTGTAGGTTTCGTTGAAGCTGCAGCTTCTGCTTTGCCGCAGTTTTTTACTGCAACTTCTGCCGCAGCCCTATGTCTCTTCCCCCACCTTGTCATCTCTCACCCTGCTAAACAGTATTTCAGAACCCCTCCCTACCCATGAACCCTGAGTCTCCTGTGATGTCAGTCACTCTCCCCCTTTTGATTTTATAAGTGTTTTTTTTTCAAACATTACTGTTTTCTACTAAATACAATTCTAGGGGTTATGGATCTATGTAGGCCACGGATCTATGTAGATTTAAGAGATGCTAGTTCCTTTGACACTTTGTGATATTGCTATACAACTCAATATGTTCCGCTATACTATATGCCTTCAATGGGTAGGACATGCATGTATACATGGCCACTCATCAGGTGATAGGTGGAACCATAAGACGGGCAGGACAGATACTACCCGCATACCTGTTAACTCACTAACTCCTGAGGCATCGATCCTTTGGCGTCTTCACCTATATTGGATTCAACCTCCCGCCTCTCACCAACTCAGAGCCCCTCCACTTCCCCCTTAACTTCCATACCTGTCCTCACTCCCATTAATCTCTGCGTTACCCACCCATTTCACTCACCCCTCCACGGCCATACCTTCCACCTTTTCTCCTCCTAAACACTCCCTCGATCCCACCCTCCCCACCGTCAGGCATTGGGGCGCGCCAATGGGCTCTGGCGTTTGTCGGATCGCATTGGTTCTAATGGTTGTGTCATGTGACGCACGTGGCCCAACACGTGAGGCACGTGCAGGTCGGTATACTCCCTCTCAAAGGCTGTTATGAAAGTGTCACATGCTGCCACACGTGACACAACCCTCTCAGGCCGTCACGGGCGCCCCAGCGCCGTCACAGGCCGCTGCACAAGCCCCAGGGCCGTCACAGGCCGCTGCACAAGCCCCAGGACCGTCACAGGCCGCTGCACAAGCCCCAGCGCCGTCACAGGCCGCTGCACAAGCCTCAGGACCGTCACAGGCCGCTGCACAAGCCTCAGGTCCGTCACAGGCCGCTGCACACGGTCACATAGGGGCTTGTTGCACCTTTTGGCCAATCACTGTCAACTGACACTAACACTCAAGATGCCATGCTGGTAGCCTGGCCCCCTTAAATAGGGTCAGGTCCCAGCACTGGGCATCTCCATCCTCACTCTACACTTGGACACCACTGAGCAAGGACCTCTCCACTGACTGAGAACAAGGCTATAGGCTATGCCCTACTAGGCCCAACTATCAGACATGGTGTAGGACCCCCTTGGCTCTAGTCCAGTACTAACCTCAGGGTTATTAGGTATATTTACCAAGACCTATATTATTGTGTGGATAGGTGTAACTGAGTGGAACCTACATTGTACTTACTGTACTGTTGCTGTCAACTTGTAATAAATACCAACTATACTACAAGACCTCAAGACTTAGTCAACTTCCTCACATTACAAGGAGTCTCCCAACTAAGGGGATTCCTTGTATGACAAAGTGGTGGAGAAGTCCTAACAAGATCCCACAAGCTGGCAGCACAGACTACCAAGACTCACCTCCGCAGCAAAGGACCAGCTACCCCTGGATCTCTACCCAGCAGGAGGAGGAGACCCAGCTCCAAGGAGTCATCCAGGAGCTCCACTCCAACACCCTCAGCTTCACCACACTACACCACTCAAGAGAGCGACTTCCAAGGCAAGCTTCACCTGGACACCCTAGCTGCCCTGGACAGTATCCAGGACACACAGAGTGACTTGTTCTCAAACGGTCAGCATACCCCAGGATCAGGTATGAGTGACGATGAGACAGTACCCCCAGGCCAGGCAGCCAAAGAGGAGGCTGAGGCACTTCTACTCATAGCCCAGAATGTAGAAACTCATGTGGATAAGACACTTAGGCCTGAACTAACAGCCCTACACACCACACATGAGGAAAGCACCAGCCGAGCCTTAAGGAAGGCCAAAGAGGAATAAGAGTCAGGTGCACCCAATACCCAAGGAGTGAACCTGACTAACACTGACACCTCCTCAGCACTCCTAGATGCCTTGAAAGAGGAAAGAGTTGCAAGGGAGGCATCTTTCAGTGGGTTAAGGGACCAGCTAAAACGGGACAAAGAGGAAAAATACTGTGATATTCTACAGCCAGAAAAATTTTCACAGTCCTCTCTCACACAATCCGCCAGGAGGCACTGCACAGACTATGAACAATACTTTGATTCCAGATATGGGTACCATCCCAGTAACAGAATCAAGTATTTCTCAAACTACCTAGATGGTAAGGCAAAAATTTGGTACAAAGCCTATAGGACAGCCCATCCAACAGCAGACTATGAAGAAATGAAGGCAGCTTTCCTGAAATACTTCAAGAAAGAGGACGACAGATTTGATGCTAAGGCATTGAGGAAGCAAAATCCAAAAGAATCTGTATCAGACTATGCCATGGCCTTACAAAAGATGGCCACAGCTCACAACAAGTCTGAGGAGAGAACAAGGGAAGCCCTCCTACATGGTCTAAGGGACGACATCAGTGCAGTAGTCATCCACAGGGAAGCAACTACATGGGATAAAATACTTGAAGTTGCAGAGGAGTATGAGAACCAACAAACAGTCTCCACTGGTAACATTAAAGATGAGATAAAAGCAGAATTAGGCTCAGAACTACAGGAAACAATAGAATCCATGCAGGCACAACTGAAGTCTGTGACACATGTAAACTCTATGCTTGTAAAGCAAACAAAATCACAGAAAAATGGAAACCCCTCAAAGAAAGCCAAATCAGACCCAAAGACAGTTCAAATGGATCACTCATCAGAGGATGAAGACCAAAGCCTAAACCTCATGTCAAATGAACATGTGAGGAGGCAAGAACAAAGGGCACTGAAGGATCAAGGTAAACCCAACAACAGCCAACAAAGGAACTCTGGAAACAACAGAGGAGGCTACCGAGGCAAAAACTTTGACCCAAACTTCAGAAATAGCAACAGAGGAGGACAACGAGGCAGAGGTGGATACAGCCAAAATAACAGCCGAGATCACCAAAGCAACAGTCAGGACACCAGCCGTAGAGATAACAGCAGAAGTCGTGACAACAGCAGACACCGTGATAGTAGCAGAAATCGCGACTACAATCGCCGTGATAACAGCAGAGACCGTGATTACCACCGTCGTGACCAGAGCAGAGATCGTGACTACAACAGAGGTCGGGATCAAAACCGTCGTGACTACAGCAATAGTCGTGACAGACAGCATGACTACAACCGCAGTCGTGACAACAGCAGAGGTCGAGACAGCTACAATGGCTACAGATCCAACACACAAGGCTACAACCCTCAACAGCAGCCCCAACAGCCACCTCAAGCTATCCAGCCTGACGTGCTTCAACAGATCAAGCAGCTACTAGGATCTTCAAACTCGGGAAACTAGAGACCCACAGCGCCGCTGGGCCAGTGCGTTGTGAGCCTCTCCAACCCCCCATCAAGATCCAAGATCAACAATCCCTAGGACAACCAAAGACAATTGCTAGTATAGCAGAGACAATCCCCCAGATGCACACTGGGAAATCAAGCCGACCATCAGTGATTCACATCACACCTCAACAAGATGCATCGCAAAAGGAAATGGGTGAGAGTACCAAAATTTCTGTTGAACTTCTTAAAAATGGCTGTTTAAATGCAAGATTCTATGAACACACTGAAATACCTTGTTTAGTTGACACCGGTGCCACTATCACCTGTGTCAGGGATACTTTTCTTAGGGAAATTCTGAAATCTCGAGATGTAGAAATCAAAAAGAGAAAGTTCAATGTACACTTAGCAGACGGATCCATATGCCATGTAAGACAAGCAGCAGTATTGAAATTCAAAATTCATGGTACCAGATTCGAATTCCCATTCTCAATTATTCCAAATCTCACAAAGCCAGTTGTCCTAGGCACAGATTTCTTAAAAGCAACACGATCACAGATCGAATTCAATGTAGACCCAGAGCTACAAGTCAAGCCAGTCCGAGCTGTTAGGGAGGCTACAATCCTTCCTTTCACAGAACTAGCAGTTCTAGGACAAGTCACATCCCTCAAATGTTTAGAAGGATGTGTAGGCACATTAGACAATTTGCAGAGGAACAACAGAGTTCCATACCTAGTTCAAAAGGGAGTAGTAACACCCTCAGAAATGAACAGGCACCCAATCATACTGCTCAATACAAGCCACCGACCATACAAGGTGAGGAAGGGTGATATAATAGCCCTATTCACAGAGGTAGATCCCTCTGAGTTACATCAACCAGATACTGACATCCCTACTGAGGAACCCACACTACAAGTGCTAGACACTGAAGAGAATTGTAGTGACACAGAGTCAGACTGTGCCTCAGTATATGCAGATCCAGATACAAACCGTGGAGATGACACTGATGATGAATTGGCCACAATTCACAGTGAGGCTCATGACATTATGCCAGACATAATGGAAAATGTGCCACCCAAATGTGTACTAACAGATATTGGACAAGAGAGACTCCAAAAGTTACTCCACAAGTATCAAGATGTATTTGTAGGAAAAGACAATGACATAGGTACAACCCACCTATATACACATTCAATTCACATCAAACCAGATGCAGTACCATGTCACTACCTACCATACAGGCAGACGCCTGAGAAGCAAGCTAAGATGGGAGAAGTCTGTGAAGACCTAGTCAGACAGGGCATCCTCAGAGAATGTGCAGAGGGACCCTGGGCATCCAGATCATTTTTAGTACAGAAAGCATCTGGAGGCCAACGTCTAGTCACAGACCTACGCCACGTCAATGCTAATATGATAAACCAAGCTTTATCAACGCCACGTGCAGACGACACACTAGACATGATAGGGTCACTCAAACCTACTGTTTTCAGTAAACTAGAT
This sequence comes from Harmothoe impar, assembly GCA_947462335.1. Lineage (NCBI taxonomy): Eukaryota > Metazoa > Annelida > Polychaeta > Phyllodocida > Polynoidae > Harmothoe > Harmothoe impar. The sequence continues at coordinate 38,174,408 of OX381711.1, read as the reverse complement.
GCGCAACAAGGGTTTTTCCAAATTCCCATAAGAAGGGAGGATCAACACAAAACTGCTTTCATAGCAAATGACAAGAAATATGTCTACCAAAAGATGCCGATGGGTTTGGCTACCGCGCCGGCAGGATTTTGCCATCTAGTAACTCTAATTCTCAACAAACTGAAATACAAATGTGCCCTACCATACTTAGATGACATTCTAGTCCTATCACCAGATGTAGAACGACATTTTTCAGACCTTGAAGATGTCTTCAAAAGCCTGAGAATTGGGAAACTCAAGCTAAAGAAATCAAAATGTGAATACTTCACAGATAGGATAGATTTTCTAGGAATGCGTGTCACACCAGATGGTTTACAACCATCCCCAGAAAAGGTGGAAAGTGTCAAAACCTTTCCCACCCCAAAATCTGTGAAACAAGTCAGATCATTCACAGGACTATGCCAATACTTCAAAAAGTTCATCAAAGACTATGCCAATATTGCTAGGCCACTGTACGACCTACAAACAAACCTAAAGGTTTTCAAATGGAACGAGGATGCAGACAATGCTTTCAAAACATTGAAACATGCACTCTGTACCCATGCACTATTGAGATACCCAGACTATGACAAAGAATTCAGTCTAGCAACAGATGCTTCAAATGTGAGCCTAGGAGCTGTTCTATCACAACGCAGTAGTGAAGGAGTACTGAGACCAGTAGCCTTCGCAGGTAGAACACTGTCCAAGCATGAAAGAAACTACAACACAACAGAAAGAGAGCTACTAGGTGTAGTATATGGGATACTACATTTTAGGCACTACTTAGAAAGTAGACACTTTCAGCTGTACACAGATCATGCAGCTCTAATACCACTGCTCACAAACACAGGTTTGACCCACAGGTGGGCCAGATGGGCACTGGATATCCAACAATTTGCATTCACAATACAACATGTAAAAGGAGATGACAACATTCCTCCAGATGTGATGTCAAGAAGAGAATATCCAGATGCACCACCTATGACCAACCCCCCACCACCTCCAAGAAGGAAAAGGGCAGCCACCAGAACCAAATTCTCTAAAATCCAAACCAAGATACCATTCAACAGAGATGACCCACCAAAATCAATTGACAGACCAAAACCAGTGATCAGAGGTATCTTAAAAGAGACCACCCATTATGTGTTCTGTCATTGTGAAAGGGAATACTGTGAAGAGTATCCAGAAAACTGTTTTACCCCGGTTGAGACCAACAGGATTGCACAGATGGTGAAAGCCACATCCCGTGAACCACCACACAGTGCATCAGAAAATCAGTTGGAAGAAAAACTGCATAAAATTGCTTCAATCACCAAGGTAGTCAGATTTGCAGAAGAACGGCTGGATATGGAGGAAGAACAGGACAGAGACATTTGTGTTGTCACCACACGTTCAAAAGCAAAACGGTCGGTTGCAGAGGATACAAGGTCTAATGACCACCCTCAGCAATTAGGCCTAAAAGCCAAAAAGAACAAAGTGTCAACCAAATCCTCTTTCCCTACTAAATCCCCCATTTCAACACCCAGCACACCCACAGCCAATTTGCAGAAGCACTCAGACAGAGCAGGTACTGCACAGAAGGCTCACAAAAGCAAATCTGACCCCCACCCCAGAAGAACAAAGGCCGCCTCCACCAGCACAAACAGAGGAGCAGCCAGTTCAAAGGAGCAGACAGTCAACACAGACATAGCAGTTGAGCAACCAAAGAAACAGACAAAGACCAGACCTGCACCAAAATCTCCTGAGACAATCCAGGCAGAGAAAGATAAAGAAAGGCTGGCACAGCATATAATGGAATTAGACCAGATGTTAGACCAAATCCCAGACAGTTCAATCAACTCCACACTGTTGAAAGAAGAACAAAGGAAGGACACTGGACTAATACCCATTATAGACTACCTAGAGAAAGGTGACCTACCTGTAAAAAGCACTGAAGCAACAAGGATTAGGAATAATGCTCAGCATTACCTACTCCTAGACAACATTCTAGTACACATATCCCCTACATCATGGAGAAAAACAGACACAGTACCACTACAAGTTGTAGTCCCAAAAACTTGGGTTGAAAACATACTGCAACACTTTCATGACTCACCAATGGCAGGCCATGTAGGTACTTCAAAAATGATGTCTTCTCTCATACCCAGGGTATATTGGAAATCTATGATGGCTGATGTCAATCAGTATGTGTCAACATGTGACACTTGCCTAAAAGCAAAAAGGGCAGTGCACACCCACAAAACACCAATGACTGTAAGGGACTATATGCCAACCCCCATGAAGCACCTAAACTTAGATGCTGTGGGACCACTCCCAGAAACAGCCAGGAAAAACAAACACATACAAGTTTGCATAGATTATTCAACTAGATATGTCATAGCATATGCCACAAAGGATCTCACAGCAGAAACCACACAACATGAGTTCTACAAGAACGTCATATGTCAGCAAGGTGTACCAACTTCAGTTCAAACTGACAATGGCACCTGCTACACAGGCAGCAATTTTAAGAAACTGATGAACACCCAGAAGATTAGACACGACCTGTCAAGTCCATACAGACCACAATCAAATGGATTAGTGGAAAGATTCAATGCCAGTATAGGAACAGCATTAAGGACTTTCTGTTCTCAGAATCAGAAAACATGGGACCTGTACATAGAATCAATTACATTTGCATTGAACAACACAGAGTCCCAGACAACAGGTTACACACCATTCTTCCTACTTCATGGCAGAAATCCTCAAACCATTGTAGAAACTGCCCTAAACATAGAGGAAGAAATCAAAACAGTAGCCGAGCATGTATCTGGAATGATACTGTCTCAAGATGAGTCTAGAAGAAAGGCAATAGACAGAGTCAAAAAGCTACAACAAGGAAGGAAGTCAAGATATGACAAAAAGCTTACACCACAAGCTATACTTCCACTAGATATTGTATATATCAACATTCCCAGAATTCTGTTGACCACAGATTCAAAGAAGCTTCAACCCCTATTCATGTGGAATATCTATACCCACAGACTATGAATAATAGTCATATAAGTATATACACTCTATATGAAGGAAATTAATTTTCCAACAACTGTCCAAATCATGAATGATAAGTAGGAATTTCATATCAGCATAGGATATAAACCCACACAAAGGACAGAAAAGACAATATACACTATATAGGTTACAAAAAACAATGTGCACACAAAGTAGAATCAAAGGACAGATTACTACAGGGTTGAAGTCTGAAACCCAAAAGGCTACACACAAAAGCCAAAAAGAGACTACCCAAAGGGATTAGCAACCCAAGCTTGAAGAAACCACAATTATCATATTTTGCATCAAAGGCTAGCATCCTTGAAAGAATGCACAATGAAAATGTTTGAACCTAAATCCTGTAAAGTACATGAAACAGAGCGTGCTATGCCAAGAGACTACTGTCTAGACACACCCTTACCCTTCAAAGGACCCACACACTTGCCAGGGCAATCAAACCCCCACAGATGCAGGTGGTCCACACTAATTACCCCAGACATAATTACCCCAGTCAGACAAGCTGACACTGATGGCCCATAGCTAGGCCACCAGGGAAACAAAGCCAGGCCCTCAATGGATGAGGGTAGGGTGGGCTACATAAGATGCCCTGACTCCATAGCCAACTCACCAGTTCTACTCCTGCAGCAGTCAGGTACACACCAGCTGGTCCTAGCCATACCAGTTCTCCTATAGCAGGAGGGACTCTGTCAGAAAGCAGACCATACCCACTCTACAATATCATACCCAGTTACTACAATCTTGGGAAAGGACTCTAGCACAGATTGGACATTAAGCCAACACTAGCTTGATCATGGAAAAAGGTACAGTTCAAACACTACATTGATTATTATATTACTATTGGGACCAACCAGGATTTCTGCTCTCAAAACTATGTACACAGAGGCAGTGCCAAGTGGATACTTCACATAAGCAAAAAGGATAGCTCACAAAATCAGCAAACCAATTTAAACCTAAGTATATTGCAAAAACACTAGTAGAAGTCTTACTGAGACATAGAATATATTTTATATTTCAGGCATGCTAAAGCCAATCCTACTACTAGTGATGATGGCCACTTCTCAAGCCATCACATATGTGCCCACCGTTAGACAGAACGTTGGAGCCATATATGAGCCATTACCTGAACCATTGGTCAATGGGCACGATACCACAACCATGATATTGGCAATACCATACCATATACCTGCTCCACCAGAGACCGAAACCAAAATACTGGACCAGGTTATGGCACTGACATTTCCTACCCTGCATGACGACAGTTCTACCAGTCAGATATTACAGCAAGCAAGGGAACTAGATCTGTTAATAGACATAACAGACAAGGAAATTAACTCTACCTTAGCATCCATCCATTTGTTCCTATCAAATCCAATTAATAGTCAAGGAAGGTACAGAAGAGCACCACTTGGGTTCCTAGCCCCACTCTTCAGAGGAGCAATAGGTCTTGCCACACTAGATGACGTCAAAGAGGTCATGGACCAGATAAAGAACATAGACGGCATTCTAGAAGCTTTTTCCAAGCAAGACAAAGAAGCAGCTATATTAATTGATAAGGTCACCCAACGCCAAGACAAATTTGTCAAGGCATATGTTAAGGATAAAAGTATGCTAGACCAAACCATGAACACTCTAGGCCAAAATATGAATTTATGGGCTCAAAATATGACCACATCTCTGAACACTTATGCAAATCACGAGCACACACAAAGAAGGAAGATCCAAATTTTAACTGATGCACTCACCATTATTGTAGCAAGAATGAACTATCTGCAAGCATTGCAGCGCACCACATCAGCACTCAGGATGCTATCAGCAGGCATTATGACTGCTGACATAGTACCACCAGCTGAACTAACGGAGCATCTGAATGATCTTGACATGACACTCAGAATACACTCACCAGGATCAAAGGTCGCCATAACTGACCTTGACTACTATTATTCCCAAAGAATGATATCTTACACCTATTCGGAACGGCACATATACATCCACCTGGATATCATTGTAGCATCCACTGTCTCCACCTTCAGAGTATTTCAACTGGTAACTACACCAGTACCAATCAACACCAAGGAGACACCTACAAAGGGAGTAACCCAATTAATTACTGATGTCAAATTCTTGGCTATCTCTGAAGATGGTTCACTATTTATTGAACTAACAAATGCAGATATGCTAACCTGTCCAGGAACTAAGATCAAAATTTGTACCAAAACTAGCCCGAGAATCCATGGACATGTACCTACATGCACAGTAGCAATTTATTTGAACCAAGCTCAGCAAGTCAAGGAAATGTGCCAATTTACTATCTCACCCTTGAAGAGACCTATCTCACACGCTGTAGCCATTTCACAAGATGAATATCTAGTGACCACAAATTCTCCCACCTACACAGTTACGTGTCACGGGAAACCAGCTACTACTCACAAAGCACCATCACACTCAATCATAGGTGTACCATGCCTATGTACAGTGAATATAGATCACTATTCACTACCAAATTCTAGGTTGCCATGCAACACTACAATTTCATTTCACTATGCTTTGGAGACTATAAACCTACCTTTTCTCGCGGCTCTAAATGAAATCAAAGAAATTGGACCAGACTCCAAGGCAAATCTGCCACCTTTTCCAAAGGTCAACCTATCCAGGACACTGGATATGTTAAGGAAATCAAGTAATATTGATGAATCAACATTATTAGACCTAAACCCATTCGCAAAAACCCTGCTAGATGATGCCTCCAGCCTGGCAAAGCCACTGGAAAATAGACTAATAGAGTCCTATCTATACAAATTTGCACGGCATCCAGCAGCATCTATCATACCAATGATACTTTCGGTTATAGCTACAATTTTGGCCACCTACACCCTATTCAAAATGCACAGAGGATCCACACTACTAGCTTATATGCCAACTGCAAAAGCATATAGATTTGTCACAGAGAAGCCTATGGAAAAAGCCTTCGAAAACCTATACAAGAAGGACACCACCACGGCACCAATAGAACAGGGCCCCACCCCTATTCTAACTATCCAGGAGACCCATACTCTTATCATAGCCATACTATTCACACTCACTATTTACTCAGCCTACAGGCTGACCAAATATTTAAAGAGTATGGCAACCAAGCACTGTGGAAAGGGAAAAGTCACCAAGAGGACAAATCCCACAGTAGTACTAAAAGTCTACAAAGGAGACACCAACTTCTCCTTCCCCTTGCGTCCAGTGCCACATGAGTTTGATACAATTATAAAAGCTTCAGCCCCAACATACAGAGATATGATTATAAAAATGTACCCTCTCCCAAGACTAGTATTTGAATGGAATGGACCAGTAGTAATTACTACAAAGAAAGGAGAGACCGCATATTTACTGCCAGAAACTATCAATCTACCATGGCGTGCCAGGTTCAGCATAATACCAGCGCTCAGGGAACCCAATCTAGATGTTGCCATGTTACTACAAAATGACATTTCACCCCAGCCCGTTACCATGGATACCCATGAGTCAAAGCTGGAAAACATCATAATTGACGACCAAAGAGAGAGCACCAATACATTCAGAAATGTACTCACCATACTCACCCAACCACCTACAGCTGTAACTAGTGAGAAAGTACATGGGGAAGAATAACACAATTATACAGGAGTGAGATTGACCAAAACTTTTGTGAAAAGTTGGTTGGCCCTGAAAAGGACCGTTTATATTGACATTTATAGATGCCACCCACTAGTTGTTATAGTCCCCCCATCCCAAGGCCTCCCAGGACTCGGCCAACTCGGCAGCGGCAGGAGATCCAATCCACGTATCTTCACTGAAGAGCCACTCGTTCTCCCCCCTCCACTGGACAAAACGTGCCTCCAAAGTAGACAAAGCATGCTCAGCGCTGTCTGCAGCATCACCTGTCACCGTGTAAGCACATAGGCCGACAGCCAATAGGAAGTCCCAGATGACCCCATCATTTCTGGTGAAAAGCAGTCGCGGGTCATATCCATCCAGATCACGTAGGGCCTGAGCCAACAGCTCCAGAGATGCCGCCCTGCGCATGGAAATCCCGCCAGCACCAAGGAAGTACCAGCCGTGATGACGGCACACCAAAACATCACCAAAACTGGCAATGTCGTGCCGGACTTTATGCAACCACCGCGTCCTTACTGAGTCATACCGACTCAAAATACTCCTAAAAGGAGTACCAGGAGTCAGCCCCTCCAAGGTGTTTTGATCACCTAACCACAGGTCTAAGGCCTGCATGTCACCCTGCAGCCAGGCCTCAGGGAGATATGCAAGTACCTCAGGTACAGCCTCCAACTCGTCCTCCAAAATTGCCATATGCGCCATACTGTGTTATCTCAAGGGTACTCAAGGAATAAGTGATCCTACTGTGGTCTACACAGCCTTTATAACCCCTCCCCACCCCCTAATGACACTGTTCACCCTCTGAAGTGATCCCCTCACTTCAGGTGACAAGTCCATGAGAAGGCACATGATATGCTCACCAAAAGGTGTCAACCACCGGTGTCACCGCGGCACACGACGCATCTTGCGCCGCATGACACAATAGCCTCAAGGTGCCACTCAAAAATCTGCTCAAGGTGCAAAATTTTCAAACTCTCACAATCCCAAGGTCAAAGCAAGGTCTCAGTGTGTGTCAGTAGTATCAGGAAATCAATTTTAAGGTATCCCAAAATGAAACAGCCAATTTTTGAAAAATTGAAGTTTTACAAAAACAATTGCGTACTCTTAACCATGTCAAACTTGCTCAAACATGCATTTATATGTATGAAATTGTATTATTACAATCTAAATTGCTAATCAAACATGTTTATATATAACACTGTATTTGCACTGTATTTTACACTGTATACCTTTGTATTATGTAAGACTATTTACAGAAAAACATGAAGCAAAAGGGAGATAGTCCGCTGACTAACCCTAGGATACTACACAAAAGACTTAAATCTCACAGCAGCGGCCCACTGCAAAGACATTTCTGATCAAAGTGTAGATCCACAAGTTGCAAATTGCCAACACCAAGAATCTTGTAAGATTCAACCATCATTGCAGAAACAAGATACCGAGTCATTTTTTTATGACATTATGAACACTTACCCTCCACCGGATAAGGACAAAATATCTGCATAAAAAGGACTGTATTTGTACATACAAACTTACAAACTTAAGTAATGCAAAATGTCAGATGACACAATTATGAACACTTATCCGCCACCGGACAAGCACATAACTATGCATAAAATGTACATTACCGATTGCTATATCACGCAAATCCATAGATAAGCGCTATCTAGAAATAAGAAAACAAACTTCAAGCCGGTTGGCCTACTTTTATATAAAAGTGGCCTTGGTTTTTTTGGTATCAAACAAAAAAGTTTGTAAAAGATTATCATAAGATTTTGCATAATTTGCATTATACTCTGTATATTTGTATTCACATGTGAACATTGATATATCAAAATCCACTCAGTTCCACAAAGCACCTATTTCACCAAAGACAGCCTATTACTTGATAACACATTTTTCATCATGTTTTAGAATTAAGACAAAGATGTACCATGCTGTGTATATAATTCAAACAATGATTTGAAAAGTGTCAGATAAAGACACAATGTATTACTACACTGTATAATATGTGATTAAGAAAGTACCAAATTGGTACAAAGAAGGTTTACATACCTTATAGTTAAGTTACACTGTATATAATGTAGATGACTAGCCAAGCACAAAACCAAAATTCTCCCCAGACCTTTGGTATTTACATACTCTCACATCATCTATATTACAAAAAAAGTGTACTTCACTACAAAAAAAAAAAAATCAAAAACAAAAGGTAAATTCTATTTGCCACCAAAAATTGTGGATAAAATTCCAAAATTCACCCCAAATTTTTAGATGGAATGACAACTGACGGAGAGTTGTCCTTTTTCCCGAGGGGGAGGCACCTGTCATGTGACGCACGTGGCCCAACACGTGAGGCACGTGCAGGTCGGTATACTCCCTCTCAAAGGCTGTTATGAAAGTGTCACATGCTGCCACACGTGACACAACCCTCTCAGGCCGTCACGGGCGCCCCAGCGCCGTCACAGGCCGCTGCACAAGCCCCAGGGCCGTCACAGGCCGCTGCACAAGCCCCAGGACCGTCACAGGCCGCTGCACAAGCCCCAGCGCCGTCACAGGCCGCTGCACAAGCCTCAGGACCGTCACAGGCCGCTGCACAAGCCTCAGGTCCGTCACAGGCCGCTGCACACGGTCACATAGGGGCTTGTTGCACCTTTTGGCCAATCACTGTCAACTGACACTAACACTCAAGATGCCATGCTGGTAGCCTGGCCCCCTTAAATAGGGTCAGGTCCCAGCACTGGGCATCTCCATCCTCACTCTACACTTGGACACCACTGAGCAAGGACCTCTCCACTGACTGAGAACAAGGCTATAGGCTATGCCCTACTAGGCCCAACTATCAGACATGGTGTAGGACCCCCTTGGCTCTAGTCCAGTACTAACCTCAGGGTTATTAGGTATATTTACCAAGACCTATATTATTGTGTGGATAGGTGTAACTGAGTGGAACCTACATTGTACTTACTGTACTGTTGCTGTCAACTTGTAATAAATACCAACTATACTACAAGACCTCAAGACTTAGTCAACTTCCTCACATTACAAGGAGTCTCCCAACTAAGGGGATTCCTTGTATGACAGTTGTCATTGGCAACCGATTTGTATGGGTAGGTGGCGTCCGCGGATCGTTAGCCTAATACCAGCCGATGGTGCGCGGGCTGCGGCCGAGCCGGATTGGCACCCAATGTGAACATAACACACTGTCCCTTTTAGGTAATTCTCACCCAGTCCAAACCTGTGGGATCTACTCAACAGTGAGGCAGAGAGCAATAATAACTAGTATGAGAGAGTGCACATAGCGATAATTGGTAACGAGAGATTGACCCGCCGATGCCGCGTTACATATACGAGACAGGCCAGCTTGCGCCAGGGTGTAGAACGGCGAGCTCCCATTGCCCGTAGTGTTAAAGGGCCCGTTTCTAGGCCCTATTTTGAAATAGTAATACTGCGAATATAAAAATAATTTTACCCCTGATGGATAGATATGGAACTGTAGTTTAAGAATCTTTAAGTTTTTTTTCACTAATAGGATTATGTCTTGCCATGAAAACTGCCGATCCGACAGTTACTTTGGACATTTTGGACTCAAACTGACCCTCGTGAAACTTGTCCGTGGCTACGCGAAGGATTGCATGTGCGCTTACCTCACTTCACTTTCCACTGTCGGCATGGCTAAACTGGACATATTATCCATAATTAAACTATATACGATTGATCTACAGATGTTTCTTAATGGTATACTACAATATAAAAGTTATGGATTAAGTATAATTAATGGTTTTGATTGGTTTATTACGGGTCCTCCCCTTGCGAAGTTCCGGGATTTCCGCTAAATAGGCCCCAAAATGGCGAAATTGCATGATCTACCGGAGCTCCCCCTGACTTTATTTTGCTTGCAGACCTAAAATAATCCCAAGAATAAGCAAGTTCAGGTCAATATCTATCCATCCATGGTCGAATCATAATCTAGTTCCAAGGATTATGATTTTTAAATAACCCCTGAACTTAGGTTGTTTTAGCACTGCAGCCTATGGCAGCGCCCAGCTGCTACACCCTCACGGCACACTGGCACTCTCTGCACCTAAAACAGCGCCGAGAACCCTGTCACAATGCTAAGTCAATGGGAACGTCGCGCAGAGCCCCGTCTTACGCTATACGCTTATCCTCCTTGGTCTTTGAGTGAGGCTAGAGCAATGGTTGGTTGAGGGACGACCGATATGAAAAGTTTTTAGGGTAAAGGAATAGAGTCTTTTCGACGGTTCCAAGAGCATTGGTGCGACTGGCAATATATTTTCAGGGAATACCATTTGTGATATTAATCTTCTGGTATGGACTCTTCTGGCTTAAAATTATTTTCTCATCAAGTGATAATTGGCGGAAATTGCACCCATCTCAAATTGTAGTGGGTAGATAATTCCACCTGATGTGTTGTGTATCCCCTTTAATAACGTTGATGAATTGCTTTATTGGGAACTCATCCACAATTATACATAATATATGTACAAGCATACATGAGAGTATTTTCAGGTTGCCCGTTATATATCTATCTCAATATGTCACACAGAAAGGAGAAGACATAAATACAAAAGCCAGAAATATGGGAAGACATAAATACAAAAGCAACAGCAATGAGAGAGGATGAATACAAAAGCCTTTCCCAACACCCGATATAACCAATATCACCGGACCAATATCCCTCTTTGTATTTCTACACCTAAAATAATATGAAGACTCCTAGACCACGCTCATTGACCCAACAGTAAAACGCTAGCTTATCATTTTTATTATTAAGCTTATCTTTATGTATGCTGGCTTTGACCCCAGCAGCGGTTAACCACTTTTAAATGCGCTACATAATGCATCATGCCGGAAAAGGGGATAGCGCATTAAAACAATATGCGGCCCTTGAAGAGCTAAGCTATGGTGAGAGCCGGGCAGACTAAGGTAGTCCCGCACAGTGGACAAGTAATATTACACTACAGTCCCAGGTCTGAATCTGATGGCCCTTCCTCATATATACTGCAGCACAGCCATGACAATACATCACCCGAGAGGCAGTGCACCCGCCCCACCACCATGCATGCAGTATGTATAGGATGTGAGTTAATGCTCATACCCAGACTCCCATTACAGGAGTGTCTAGGGGTCCTAAGTAACCCATGTGCTGTATACTGGGGAGGAAGCTGCTGGAAACTCGCCTTACCTTTAGCTAATGAGTCTGACCAAGCCCAAAAAAGGTCAAACCTAAAGGGTTAAAAGAAAACTGGTCAAAAAGGGTCAGAAACCCCCCTGCCCCCCCCTACTTTGAAACTGCTTGCCATGCCCTTGCACTCACTGCAAATGTTTGCCAACTGTTAAACCTCCCTTATCCTAACAGTTTGACCCTGGTGGGTAGTGGGTGGGTGCCAACAGCCGAAGGACCCAGGGTTAAACACTGATTGCCTATTACAGTTATTATTGATTATCAACAATGACTGTCACATGTGACATGTACTGGGAAAGACTTACCTTAGAAGCTCAGTGCACCTTGCAAAACGTTCCCTATATTGGCAGATCGTGTCACATAACCGTAGAATAAGTATGTAGCATGAGTCTGGAAATATTGAAAACAGGCAGAAACTGACAATTTTAGCAGACTTTATATTTCAATATGCTCGATGCTGCCGACCTTAGGTGGTTATCTATATCCCCTGTGGACGTTTTCTTTTTTTTGCAATAAGCTAGACGCAGTAAGTGCAGTTCGGATATGACATGGATAGTCAGGCTAGAAATGGTAAAATGGATCTGACGTAGTAGTCCCCGTTGGCCTGTAGCGAGCGTGTTTACTATGTACGTCAGGTATGACGCGTCTCAGGCAATGACGTATATATACGGCAGGGTTGTGGCAGTCAACATGGCCCATCAATAGATCTCCGGACCTTGACTCCTGGAGCTTAATAATGATATCATAGCAAGAAAAAACATACGAGGAAATGTTTATTTCACAGTCCCGCGAATGTAGCAGCAACCTGGCGAAGATGATATAAATGATGAGAAATGTTTAATGTGATGACAGTGCAACTGTTCACAAGTCCAATTATTCTGTTCAATTTCTTTGCGAAAATGCTCTAGACAAAGGCATAACATATTTGCCTCATTGCCTCCCGTTCCTACTCTATATTTAGCCTCAGACAATTCACATTTGATTCTTCCCCTCAATAGGCATGTTAGAGAACATTCTCTCCCCATTCATCTACGTATTCATTCTGACAATGTAATTATCCTGAACAAAGTAGTCTCATGGCAGACGACATTTAGATTCAAGTAAAGCAGACGACATCCGGATTGAAGCAGAAACATCCCCTGTATTGTCTTTACAATGATGCTGCAGTATTTGCCATATTAATAATCAGTGATTATTATCAGCGGATGAATAACTCTTCTACAGACACATTGTTTAATCTCACTCTTAATTACCTGCAGTGATGAAGGATGGCATAATGCTCTATTCGACCATCTATCCAGATCTCTGTAGGGATGAAAGTCTTTCCTGGAATTAACTGCTGTTTCTGTCATAAAATACCTCTGGTTACTCATGGTGCAACTATGACTTTTATTCTGGGGCCTCCATTGCACATTTGCAGTGTTCCTTCATGTGGTAAATTTTGTCCCTGTCTGCAAAACCTCAGACTTCTTTGCTCTTTGCTCATACCATGACCAAAGCTTTCCCTTGATAGGAACTCGACATGACTACTAGTAACAAAGCTCCCAAGTTCTGCACAGTCTCTAGTTTAGTTTATCCCTATAAAGACGACTTGATACCTTCATAGTCAATTGCATAGTCAATAATCATCACAATTCACCAACGGGATAACTCACAAGCTCTGCATTGGTCCATCATGCCAAGTGTACCTCCCATAGAGGGTTGGCATCAGGCATGGTCGCTACTTGCCAAGGCTGCATGCCTGCTTAATACTATCACAGTATGCTGCCCTTAAAGGGTTACCACTGGGAGGCAGTAGAGTGCTTATGGGTGCTGGGGGCAATGCTCTATGCTGGCTGAACCCTCCATGGCCCTGGCAGGAGACGCTTTCTGGCACCTAATTCACAATTTATGTTACCATAACGGCCCAGCCTGCTCCCGCATCGATTGCCGTGCTCCAGGGTTAAAGCCATTGATTGGGGGACCTGTATATGCTTTAAGACATCAAAGAGCCTGCCAACAACATCAGCAAAACACATCCACATCATCCCATGAATGTTTCATTAAATACAGAATCCACTTGTTCGTGTGGAGTCCCTAGGTAGTATCCCATTGCATGTGAGAGCAGCTATGGGAGCTATATATACCCATGCCTGTTTTAAGACTACTAGTATACCAGACCCCCTCTCCAGCTCTTCTCCAGAGCATCAGCTCCTCCCATGACATTAGATTCTATATTGCTGCACGTTTTTTTGTGTGTGTATGTGTACCCTATTCAGCAATTACATGAAGGTCATTCTTTTACCCTTCTCCAATGAAAACATTTTCTCGTTTTACAATAATATTTATGTATGATGATAACAATAATAATTTGTCATAAAGCAGCATTGTTTACTATCACTTGTGGCCATGTTCCCATAGAATGTAAACTTCGTTGTTCCCTTCTGTAGAATCGTATGTAGAAACTGTCACATTTTCTAGCACATTTGTTCCACACCAGCTGTGCAAACGACTAATGTATGGAATTCAAGTCACCATTTACATTGGCTTCTAGCTCTTAGTAGGCACAAAACGGAGACATTCGAGAGCCGTATCCTACCCCACCAGCAGGCATGGATAATGCCGGGGGTTGATGTAGACTGTTATAACGCTTGTCAACACCCTATATAGAGCTCTGTATACTTTGTTGGTAAGAATGTCCCCCGGGGGACCATGCACGGGGTCTGGTTACTGTGTAAAGCTTATCTTCCTGTGCCTGGACACCTCATCCCTGCCCACCCTGTCCCTACGGCAACGCCTGCCCCGGGCGGTGCACATCCATAGGCATCGGGTGACCAGGGTTAAGCCTTTAAGGGCCACAGAGTGCTTTAATGCCCCATGTCCTTTGTCGTGATGGTGCATGAACTGACCCCTGGCAAGTCTACTCAACAGGGCTGCATTCATGCATCATGCCGGCTCTTAGAGATTGTATCAACCCCACAGGGTTGCATGATATGATGCTTGAATGCACCCCTGCACATGGTTAACTAATCGCCTTCATGAATCATGACGGCAAAGGATGTCGCACATTGATGCACTATGCGGCCCTTCAAGGGTTAAAGTGGCGTGAAGGTAGGCGTGGCCTTTAAGGAGGTTATTACTATTTATTGTCGCCATAGATACTCCTTTTATCGACACAGCCGGGTTAAAGGCCACGCCACACCAAATGTGTTGGTAGCTGCGAAGTCGCCTGTGGTTTCTCATCTAAGCTGCTCAAATTATGGTGATGGCTCTCAGCGAAGAAAGGCCCAGGTGTTCAGTGTATGAGCAGCTCCATTTCTAGCGACATCATGTGCAGAGCTTAGGGACTGGTCATATTTTAACAACATAATGAGGGGCGATGAATGGGGGTGGGCAAAGGAATTTAGAAGTTTTGAGGCGGATGGCAAATTAAATCTACCTCTTTCTAGCAATAACGCCCGCACGTTATCATAGATAAGAGGGGTGGAGGCGATAAATTTGCACCATGCTGGGCATGAGGGGAGGGACCGGGAAATCAACCACCACCCTTCTTTTTGTTGTTAAAAATGATCACTCCTTTACATGTAAGGTATGAAGAATAGGGAAAACGCCAGATGCCCTCTGAATGGGCTATCCGTGTATGTGTGCATTAGTTGCCTTGGCGACCAGTGGCTGTGGCCATATATGCAAAGAGGTTGTCTACCCTTTGGTAAGACATGGGCTATTGTTATGTATAAGGCTGCTATGTTAACTTACGAGGGAACCCTCCGTCTATATACCACATTGCTCCTTATGGGACAATACACTTTAAGCTTTCAGGCACTGGCTCAGTTGGGCACTGGAGTCGGAACTGGAACTAATTGGGTTCCTCCTAGTAATTCAACCATCTAGAATTTCATCTCCGCATCTAAATTTATAAACTATACCATAGATGTATATTTTGAATGGAACTACATTTTACTAAAGATGTCCACTAATATAACGTATACGTTTCACTATTTCAATAAGAGCTGACTGTTTGAGAACCAGAGATTAAAAACTCTATGCTATTATCCATTGAAGAGTCGACCAGTAGTGGGAAATACGATTGAATACTAATCACTCATCCTTTAGATTAGCCTGTCAGAATGGCGTCTAGTTCTAGCGTCCCCCCATTAGTCACCTTAAAGAGGATACATCACCTCTGTTCATCTATCACTGTCTCCTTATGCCACATAAATACATCCGTTTTAATTAGGCTCACAGCGATTGGAGACAGCGATAAACCCAACTTGAGTGTATTTTCCTGGAGTTTAATGAAGGCAAATAATCTTATCTACAAGGGATTAATATTGTATGTTCTCTATAGTGTATGTGCTATATTAAAGAGGGCTGTATCGAAAGTGATGGAGAGGGTTGGTGGGGGGGGGGGGGTGAAAAAGACGCAGGCGTGAATGCTGCCATCCTATCCTGCGTATAATTACAATGTTATTGTTAGGTTTCCGCCTGGAGCCAACTTTGACTTTTTTGCAGGGTATGTGTTATATATATATATGACAGATGCGCCACAGGCTGGAGGTAGATACCACTGCTAGTGTTCTGAAACTAGAGTATAGAGGTGTGTATGGGGAGGAATGCTGAATGGTTCATGGGAAATTCGAGTACTCTTTAATATATACTGGATTCATGAATCATCATAGTCATGTTACTGCAGTATAATTGTGATGATCCATTATGAGTGTAAAGATGTACACATGGCGATGATTTAGGTAATACATTGGGACAAAACGATACCTATGAAAATTATGTTACCATATATAGATCCTAGCTAAACATGTATTGCCTTTAACATGTTTAATCACTGTTGATAATCAATTGCTAACCTATACATATAGCCTTATTATGTTTGAAACATTATTTAATCTCTTAATCAGAATAAAGAGTACGAAATATACAATGTATCATAAAACGTTATATCCTCCAACATTTCCCTTTGCTCTTGGCCATGTATGTAATCTCGTATTGAATCTGTTCTCCTTTTATATTGTAGGTAAGTTGACGTCTAGTAAAGGCTTTATCTAAATCACTAGAGGTACCACGCTGTGAGTATGTGCAATGGTTTTTCTTTAATCTTTTTGTTCTGCTCCATGAAATATATTGATTGTTGATATTAAATGTAATAACTAGTGCACGGTCAATTTGCAAATGTATACTGTAAAGATAAAGGGAGCTGGTATGATGATATATTTGTGTTTTTACACTTTATTCCAATATGTCATTATAGCTCAGATGCCTACATTTATAAGACCTCTACGCCAGGAATTCTCTCTGATAAAACCCACTCCCAGGCGTGTCATGCACAATATGAGATATATTAATCATCCTTACAGCCAACCTCCAGCGGAATAAAATGTTGTGAGCGCTGAGCAATAAAGCAATTTTAATAATTGCTCATGGTCAAATCAAAAAAAGCTGCGATCGAAAGCAAAAGTTGAGCACTTATTACTATTGAGGAGAACACAAATGAATGATGGTTATCACGCCAACTGGAGGACTGGAGGTGGGCTGTTTTTATAACAGACCCTGGAGTGATTGATCAGCACAAGGTAAGAGCACCTCGGTAATACCCTATCTGGCCTGTGGCTACAGGGGGTCTGTCTTGCCTTACCCCATGGGGTATACGACTGTTTATGGATGGCCGAGTCTCAGGTCCTGACCCAGTCAGGCTGGTCTATTTACCTGATTACATTACCACACTGACCATCTTAGAGCTGTTGACCATCGCAGAGGAGCGATTGTCTGAATAATCATGACTTAAGTTAATGTTCCTGTTTCATGGCACATCCAGCCTCTCGCTGTATGGCTGGAAAATACGTTTATTTTTTGGACCCCCCTAGTCAGTAGGTGCTATGTATTCTAGCATATGTAGTGTTATAATTATAAGAAGGCCTGTCATTCCCTGATGACCATCATCTTTCAACCTGATCCATTCAGCCAATGTAGGCAATCTGAGCGAAGACTTTTTCATGTATTCATTTGATTAGAAATGGATGTCTACAAGGGGTGATTTATACTCAGTCCACCATCATCTTCATGTAAACATGGCTTCAGTAATACCACACACTCTAAAGTGTGCAACCCTTTTTGTCCTACACACCTGCAAACTGTTAATCCAAGACATATAAATCGATGGGCGCCACCTGCAGGCAAAGCTGTGAATAAAAAATGGTGGAGAGCAATTAAGATTTCTCTCTTCCAAAATTCAACCTGCCTGTTGGTGATTTATAGAAAAGCAAATGGTGCAGGTGTCTTCTGCAATAGCTGTTAGCTCTTACATAGAGGCTGAGAGTAATGATGGTATTCAGATTCTTTTATGGGTCACATAAATAAGTCATGGGTGCTACTGATGTGATGCTCTGAGATTGGAGGTTGTGAGCCAAAATAATACATTGGTGATATAAGTAGAAATATAAACTGTACCTCCCTCAGCCAACCCCTCGAGCACCTATTCCCATTATCCGCTGCCCCCCACCCCATTGCCCCTTGCTTCCTACCATCCACTGAGATCAAACCTAATCCTGGGTCACAGGCTTTGATCATGTTAAATACTTCATTAGGGCTATCTGGTGGGTTAGGGAGATATAAAGATGGGTTTAATTGTTGATTGCTGTGCTGATGTACCACACAGTTTCACAGCACCCCACCAGTTGTAGTCAGGTTGAGATTCACAAGACAACTAGGTAGGAATGCTAATATAAATTGAATAAAGGATCATGTACTGTAATATTGAGACCAAACATCTATGCTAAAGTTCAACTATCTATACTCTCTGGTGGCATTAGCAGTGTCATGGTTAAACATTTTTCTGGCCCCAGGGAGGGTGATTTGTTGAGCAGGGTATGTTAACACCATTGTGTAGCTACAGAGCTTTAATCATGCGGAGGGGCCATCAGTTTGGTTTGTTAGGCACCCTATTCATCATTCTGCAGCAGAGGAGTGATCAGAAGGCCTCTCTGCGGCGTTTAGTCGACCAGGCATAGGCATCACTCTCCAAACAGAGTTTTGGTCCAGATTCAAAACCAGTTGCATAGCTTAACACCCATTACCAGTGGATAAAGATGGCCGTAGGCGGATGGAGAGGTAGTTGACCATGATGGATGGTGCCATCTGGCGCTACTTGTATACTGTAAACATACTTTATTTCACGCTGTACATATTTTCGCGATTTTCGCGAAAATGAAAATCTGCGAAAATAAGTACAGAGTGAATATTTCTCCAGTATATCTACAGAACTACCATATTACAAAATTCGCAAATCTAAATATGCGCGAAATTGTACTTTATGGCGAATTCCCAAAAATATGTATGCGCGAAGATATCTACGTTTACAGTATTCCGTCCATCAGTGAATAGCACGACCATGTCTAAAGTTAAATTCCTCCTCGTAATAATGTTTCCGAAATACAGAATAATACATTCCATCAGACATCTGTAAAGTCTCTGCCACTTTCTAGATCTGAATTTGTCATCTTCAGCAATGATGTCTCATTCGCAGTACCTATTTTAGTCAAGGATATGTTTTGAAATACTATTGATTCAAGAAGTCTTCACGAGTGCCAACTTCTGAGGCAAGTGCAGTACAATGTATATATATATGGCGGCATTATTGACTTGAGATCTAACTTGACTGTGACGAGAAGAGGCAATAAAATTGATACAAAATGACAGAAAGGTGTATACTACAGTGTTTTTTTCATATTGCTTCTGTCTCTTCTAATTTCTATTTCATCATGAGTTGGTGTCTTCTGAGGGCTGGATCTAAAATAAGTATAGTTGTACCAGACATAGAGTATGTGTATGGACACAGATGTTTCTTTAGATATGTCCTCTGCTCCAAGCAAAAGTCATGATGGTACAATAAAGAAATAAATGAACCACCTGTACAGCCAACCTAAAGTGGAATAAAACGTTTTGAGCTCTTGGAATAAAGCAATTTTAATAATTGCTTATGGGCAAATGAAAAAGGGCTGCAATAGAAGCAAAAGTGGGGCATTTATTACCATGAATAAGAAGGTACTGAGTGATGGTTATCACGCCCACTGGAGGACTGGAGGTGGGGTGTTTTTATAACAGACCTCAGAGTGATTGATCAGCACAAGGTAAGAGCACCTCTGTAATACCCTATCTGGCCTACGGCTACAATGTGTGTGGGTCTGTCTTTCCTTACCCTAGAGGGTATACTACTGTCAGTGGTTATGGATGGTCCTGTCTCAGGTCCCGACCCAGTCAGGCCCATCTATTTACCTGATTAAATCAGCACACTGACCATCTTAGAGGATCATTATCTCAGAGGAAGGCATCTAGCAGGAATCCTTTCTATTTGTTTAATATTTTTAGTCATATAATTATAGTTGACTGCATGGTATATGGAATTGTCACCCCCCTAAGCCATGAGTTACATTAGCAGTCCACCATATCCGAATGACAAGGCTTCCTTGTAGCATACCAATACATACCTCTATACATATATGTACAGCCCCTTTTTGTCCTCTATACACCTGCAAACTAACTCCAGTAAATTTGAATTGATGGGAGCCGCCTACAGGCCAACTAAAAAGGGATAGGGAGCCATTTAGATTTCTTTATTTTTACACTCACCCTAGCCATTGGTGATGAAGAGAAAATACGGGAGAACTGCAGGGGTCCGTGCAATATCTACTAGAACCTGTGCAGAAGCATTGGGCAATATTAGTAGACTATTTATTATGGTTAATATACATGAGTAATGTGTGCCACTGGTGCAATACTCTTTGCTTGAAGGAGGTGAAAAGTATTAATTTTGTTGATCAAAATGGAAATATTCATAGACTTTCTATACATTGACCTGCCCCTCCAACATCTATTCTCTTTGTCCATTGACCCCTGCCCTCATTATACCTCATCCACACCACCCCGATGCTTTGATCATGTTAGGCAGCTTATTGACACTTATTGACACGGGTTATGGATATATGGGTGTATTGACTGTTGTGTGGCTTAAAGACGGCTTTTATACACTGATAGAACACTCAATGGCAGTGCAAATGCTCGTCTTGCATGGGTGTTCCAATCTCCAAAGATCATAGAAAGCATCATGAGTCAAAGAGTTGGATACAGTGTACCAATTGCTCTGAGATTCAAATAGGGTAGCTTACACTATTCTTTCACAGAAGGATATTGATGTCTTGTATCTCAAGACTTGCCAATGCGAGCTGCATGTAGATCTAATCGAGCAATTTTAAGAAGGAAAAAAAAATAATTCCAGAACAACATGAAATCTAATGACCATGGGTAAAACCAACTACCCATGATTACAAGTGACAAAAATCAATTTAAATAATACTACTAGATCTACAATGGAAATTGTGGCAGACAGGGGATAATGAGGAATAGGAGAAGAATGTATCTAGTAAGTTGACATGGTCGCCTGGCTCTACAGCAGTGATTGTTAAAAGACCAAGAGCGGGGGGATCAGTCTGGGTTGCCATACTGCATCAGTGAGCAAGATCAACCTTGGAAATCCTTACTCGGTCCTTCATGCCTCATTATAATGTTCACGCTATAGAGAATAGACATCCCCTCATACATGTGTAAAGTATCTGCCCCATTCTCGTTCTGAATTTCAAATGACGAGAAAACATGAATAAAATCTGAGGGAGTGGCCATTTGTAGCAATAGGGGAAGGGATCGATTTGAGGGAGGAAAGCCACATAGATTAAGCCCCTGCTGACGGCTTGGAGGGTGGGGTTACTAGGCATCCTTTCATATTAAAAAAAATACTGGGTCGATCGAAACAGGAATTCATCATGTACAATGTTAGGACCAATCCCATGGACACCATGGTAGAAGAAGGTACATAAGTGGTTTGCTGTAGACGGATGAGCTGCTCGCCTGACTTGAGCTGCTCGCTGCTGCCTCCAGCCCCCCCCCCCCCCCCTGCTGACCCCTCAGGCGCCCCGCACCACCCAACAAACCCGCCCCTACACGGCCACAGACGCTGCACGTGTCAAATGCGCATCCTCCAGGCGCACTTCCGGCGGGAGATCCGGCCCCCCAGGCTGACCATGGTTATTCATTGGTTGGAGCGGATGGCACGGCTCTCTCCCCTCCCGCTCCCTCCCTCCCTCCTTCTTCTCCCTCTCCCTGACGGTCGTGGACGTGGAGCGTCAGCGGACAATGATAAAGTAGCGTCGGGTGGGTTAGTGAATGTAAAACAAGCCCAGCCGCGAACGCTTAGGGAAAGCATCAGGCAATTGCAGATGGTAATAGTCCTAGCTGCATGCTGCTGGCACGGTTTCTGTGCACCCAGAACCTCTGAGCAGACCATACCCTTCTTGACCTGGTCCAATGTCCAATGCATATTAGTACCAATTTTTAAAGGATGTAAATGTGCAGTTGCTATCGGACTATGAGGTCATGGGGCCAAGACACGAAATTTCAGTAGTTTAGGACACAATTGACTTGATGAAAATGATTCAATTAGTACAACTTCATAATTAGAATAATCCATTTTAGTCATCGCAATTTTTCATTAGCAGAAATAATTATGATAATGCTGAAATAACTTACCAAGAGCAAGAACATTCACACGAACATTCCGTTATACAGTCAAAGTCTTTGAACCTTTTTCGCGCTAGACATCACACATTGCTTCATCAATGGTCGCTGGATGCTTTCTTTTCCCTTGCTGTTTTTTTATCACTGACTGTACAAAGCAAGATGATTGCATGACTAAACAAAAATGAAACTGAACTCCTTCTTCTTTTTACTACCAGCCACAATAACTTAAAGATGATGCAGTCAAGTAAACAAGAGTGATTCTACTCCCACTTCAGCTTACTGATCAATAATAAAGAAGTGAATATTATTTTAGGTACACTCCAACAACATGCGTGTGTGTGAACGTTCACAAATGACGTCACCGGTCAGGGATGGGGTGATGTCTTTGTCTTTGATGAAGAAACGGGCCACACATTAGAATAAACCAATTGGCCTGAAATAGTGACATAAGGGTCAAGAGGATTTCGGAAAAGGTCCCAGAACAGGTGACGTCATTTGTGAAAGTTGGATATACACTGTCGCTATCTATCTATCAATGTTCTGACATTGAACAGATGGAAACAACTTCTCAGATGATCGAGCATTATATGATTGTTTCATATCTGGATTGGACACTTCAGAGGCGCCCAGTGGCCACAGAGAAAAGAAGGAGAAAGGGAACAGATTACATGAAGAAAGTAAAGAAAACCTAACGCCTACATAGGCACAACCCTCTCCAATCTCTGTCGCAGCTCTAAAAAGCGATCCATATCTCATTTCCCAATATGAGAACTAACTGGACTATGAAACTATAAATTGCATTTCCTTCTATTGTTCCTGTACAGCAAGCCCGATGCTTACTTATCCCACAGTGTCAGAAACAGCAGTATTATATTATGTTACATGATATTCTGGGCGGTCATACAAATAAATTGAGTAGTTCCAGTGTCATTGTGGGACAAGCTGTTTTATGGTAGGTGGGTGGGATTTCAGATGCTATCCCGTCTGTGTCTTGTAGCCGCAGCCCAGATTCATACACCCCCAGCCTGAGCTGCTCAGCATAATGCAGCCTACACTGAGCAGCCCACCCTTTTGAGAAGGAGCAACTCGTGCAGAGATTGATTCTCCAGATATATCTCCCAACAAGACGCGACCAACCAATCAAAAAGCCCCCCTCCCTAATACTCGTGGGTGGTGTGCTCCCTTCTGCAATGATTCTCTATTTTCCTAGGGCCAAATAAAAAAGCTTTGTTTCAGGTAACATGGCAGGAAAATGTAGGGTCGGTAGGTCGGATTAAAAAAAAAAATTTTAACATGAATGTACTAGCCCACTTTTTTGAATACCCTAAAATTGACCCAAAAAGGGTAAAAATATGAAAATTTCTTCAAAATTGCATAAAAAACGTAGGGTCGGCCCTGTTTTGATAGGGTCGGTCGGGTGACCTGGAACAAACCTTTTTTTTGGCCTAGTCATCCCTCCTACACACACACAAAACACTGAATATAGCCCTACACATGGAAGCACGACAGGGGGTGACCAGATTTGGGTCCTTAATTCCCACATGTCGACTGGTTCCAGCTGAGGCCCTCCAGTAATGTGCCGGTGCTGTGGGGGCTAATTAAGTCCTAAGTGGAGAAGCAGGGGTCTGTGGAAAAGGGGAACACACAACCAGAAAGTAGGACTGATGGATCCGGCGCATCAGTTATACATATACATGTGTGTGTGTTACGTGGTGGGTGGTTTTCACACAGGCTATATGGCCTTGGTACAGACATGTATGAGGCTTATATATAGCAGTGTATGCTAACTATTAAAGGTGCATTGGCACCTTAGTGGGTAGTGCCTGCACTCAAGGTAAAAAGGACATCTGAGGCATTAATTCTGAATCCATATTCCCATGCATACTGGGTAGGCCCTTCATATGACTGACTCAAAACATTCAACCATATGAGGCTTATTTAAGGGCAGTCATAGGGTTGTTGACTCAGAAAGCAGTCATAGAAAGTCTGAATTAAAGGCTGACACTGGTAGGGCTGATTTAAAGGCAGTCATAGTTCTAAATGCCCTCACCGGAGGGTTGATATAAGAAACAGTATAGCTTAGAAGGGCATTCATCGGAAGGCTGATTTAAGTAGCATTTAGAAGAGGGTTGGTCTACAGGTTGGTTGCTATGAAGGGTTAGCCTAAATGCAGTCAGAGCAGGGTACTAGTCTAAAGGTTGCTCTGACGACTGTCCTCTGTATGGCTTATCTGACGGGCTGGAAAATGAAAAGCTGGCCTTAAGGTAGTACATGTACTAGTAATATGAAGGCTGGCTTAAGGCCTGTTTAAGGTCTGCACTGGAGTCTTCACGCATGCACAGACGCCGCCCTCAGTCACATGACCTGTTTCCTTCAGTGTCCGCTGGTCATGTGACCAAGGGCCGCCTCTGCGCAGGCGTTGACAGACGAATGTCCGGAGCTTCCGGTCGGACCGGAAGTGGAGCTTGATTGGATTGGTGAGCAGTTGTACGTGGTATTCTCCAAGCACATCCCTAGACTCCCATGTCTAGCTGCCGTTAGTGACACAGACTCTGGCTGGAGAGGCATCTCGAGTTAGGTCGTATCGGACCGTTAATTGGAACGGAGCGGCCTCCACCACAACACGTTGTGAAGGGTTTTATCTCCACCGCAGGTTGTCCCCGTGGTGCATTGATCGGCCGTAAACACGATTCTGGTGTAAGTTTATCCACCTCTCCCTTTGCCATTGACCAACTTACCCACTCCTCAGACAAGCCTCGATGTTGATGCGGGTTGGTCCAAGGCCAGGGTTCAAGGTTGGACAGGTTGGGAGAATTCATCTCAGCTCTTTCTTACCTTCCCAGTCATACAATGCTAGGTCGGCTCTGGCGGTATACCTTTATGTGAAATGCAAGGCATGCACCTCATGGGGAAAGGGTACAGAAAGAACCTTCAAAATATCAAGGTCCCCATATCGATCAATGTCATATGCAATCCAGAAGAAATAATACAAGTCTCTAGCCCGGGTCTACACAATTCCCCCGTCGCAGTCAGGTGATATATAGCATTGTTCATTCATATCATATCTGAACTTAATACACTACTCATTCCCGAGCGAACCGCCAATGGCCAAGAGCAGGTGTAGTGGAAAGTGAAGCACAACACACCATGTACCTCTATATTATACAGTACATGTATAAGAAACGAGGTAGACAGGTCTCTTTTAACTATATAGGCCAATACAAGGCTATACTTGCAGCCCCCACACACTCGGCTCTAAAATCACCTGAAACTGCACTCCCCTCTCTAACCACACCCAGCTAATTCCCACCCTGGTCGCCAGGTGTCAGTGCTCACAGGTGAGTAACTCAGGCACCACCTGGCCGGGTGTCAAGAGCTGCTCACTGACCACTCCCCACCAGGTGTCACCTCGGTGAGAAGTGAGTCCCACGAGCTGCTCTAGAGCTGCTCTAGTCTGCTCACTATAGTAGGGGTAAAGTCCGCCCTGTATGCTGCCTTGTCTCTTAGGGGTGTAGAAGGGGCCTCCCCATGAAATATGTATACTGATGTAGGATAGGGCAGAGGAAAGTAAAAAAGAAAAAACCATTGATAATAAATAGGATCCTTGCAGTGAGGGACCTGTGTCTTATGTATGGACAAGACTGACGGGTTATGGTACAACTCTCCTTAGCTAAGCTGAATTGCATTTCCTTAGTTGAAGGTGGCGAATGTGAATATTATTGTGGAGAGGGATTCCATTGGGGTACATACATAACAACTGATACCTTTTATAAAACTGACCTTTAGATTGCATACGTATAATTATAAATATAAAATCATATAGGATGACGCCTCATATGGTGCAAAAGATTACTTATGACAAATAATAAAATAGTAGGCCTATACATGAGAAATACAGAGAATTAATGTAGGCAAGCCAAGTTACTCAATAGTGCCTGTTGGCACTGACAGTAAGATCTTAGTGACACCCCCTCCTCCTGTGAGCAACCCAGAGCTACTCCCACTGCCTAAAAGCATTGTTAAGTGGTACACCCTAGGCACCAGGGGCCCTGGAGGAGGCTGGAAGAAGGGCTAGAGGAGCTGGTGTGGGGCCATGGAGAAAAGTAAGAGTGTTACATAACAAGATTGCTCTTAGCACCGCCTCTGTGGGGATAGCACCAGTGGAGAAGGCACTGTCCCCACCCCCCCCCCCCTCAATGGTTATCGGCTTAAAAGGGCTACTTAGAGCTGAGCGATACTTGGTTGTGACAGGGCAAGAACTGGATTGAGGAGGAGGCTGGTAAGAGTTAGAACAAACAGTATCTTCTTTCCACTTCTTCATTTCCATTTCGAAATAAATTACTTATTTTAATAGAAACATCGCATGAAATAATAACGTGTCTTAAAGCTGTTGGAACCAAATATAGATTGAATAATTAATGCTCGGGCATTTTTCCTACTCCTGGCACCTCGAGAATAAGGGATTCGGGACTTTGTTACGTAGTCTAGAAGGAAAATGTACCTTTTGCTAATACTACAAGATCAAATTACCAATAAAATAGCTTACACAGAGCCCTTCCTGTTTGCATGGAGAGAGTTGACGTCGGCCTCCATGGGAAATCAAGTAGTGCTGGAGTTCTCGCTGCTTTCCCGGGGGTAACACTGAGCAATGAATCTTTAACCGTATATGGCCTGTATGCAGGACACTTGGTACCAGCTCATGGCAAATGTTGTTCGCTTTCCTTCAACTTAAAGGGATATTCCACCTAGGCCAATTAAAAGGTCGGGGCGCTATTTTATTTTCAAAATAAAGGAAAATTGATAATTGTTCAGGGGGTTTCATATGACCTGATAATTTCCCCATGCAATCCATTTTTGACTCAGGGTCTCTCTGAGTCTTTTGTGTCGGTTCAGGACACCTCGAAGGGTCAAAAACCTAAAACCTCTCTTTTTTTTTCTTAAATTGACTCATTAGATCAATTTCGCCCTTGTCTATCATGTGGCGTTCTGTTTACTCAAAAATTCCCACTATAAGCCCCAAAATCAATAACATGGATACTTATTGGTCAAAATGTCTAGTAATTTGCTACAGCATAGAACTCTATGGTAGCCTGTTGACATTGAACATTTACATATTGCAGGGGCTCAATGCTTTCAGACATGTGACATGCGACATACCAAAACTTCATATTTGTTGTTGCATTACGCTAGAAGTTCTCCTCTCCCGCTAGCATTATAAGGCAAGTAGCCATTGTATGAGGACTTTCTGACGCCGATACCAAGTCATTTACAAGACTTAGTGTTTCTAAATGTTCTCAGGTGTTGGCATATACTCTCAGGACCGACCTCTACCAGACGTAACAATGGAAGACATATACAGTTGAGGCCAGACATACACCTGAATCCTTACAGAGATGCCTTGAATATAGACCACTCACTCACTGATGAATAAACCAAGAGCAACTTTCAGAACCATGTCTGATATATATCTTAAAGTATGTCTGTGTATAAAGGGGTCCTAGACAGAATAATATTAGAATCTATCCTGAAGCACAGCAAAACTGCATACGTACCATTGTGTATGGATGAACACTTTTTGTATTGTCATACTATTAATCAAGGGGTAACACGAAAGTGATGAAGTGGCTATAATAGCAAAGATAATCATCATTAAGTTCTCACCCGCACTTTATTATTGACTCAGGGTAACTGAGTAATACTAAACGACTCAACCAAGGTTTAAGACGTTTTTGTTACATAGTAGAATGTCTGTCATTCAGGCTGTATGACAGACAGACATAAGAAGACAAAAAAGACAGATGGGCAAGGTCGGGGGACAAATGTTTCCTTCAAAAAGAAATGTGAAATGTCTTTCCTTCTGCATGAAATTGAGCTGCGATCTTCAGGTACTGATTTCTCTCTTTCGCATAAACTCTTAACTATTCTTAAATTGCTACCCTCTAAATGAAAGCCACATAGGGTTCAATGTTAAAGCAAAGATAGAAATCACATGTTTTGCCAAAGTGCCCCATATTTCTCTCTTCACATGCCGAAAGGCCATCTTGTACACTGGAAATACCCTCCAACACACAGTAAAGAACCATCTAAGTACTTTAAATTAAATTTAAATGAAAGACAGCAGAACAGACCAACACAACACAAACATAATAGTTTGTGTTGCCACCGTGGTTCAAAGGGTGGCGCCACTGGGACATCTCTTGACTCCGAGAACTGCGCGAGACAACACAAGAGTTGCCAGCGACAACGTCAGGATAAAAGGAGCGTCTAGAGCAGTTCAAAACTGTACCACCCATATTGTCGCCATTTATCGTCCGATTGACTGGTTGTTTGATAGGGACAGAAGACGGTACATGCCCGCAGCCTGCAACTGTCGCCCACACCCACCTGCACACCCACACCCACCTGCTCTCCCACACCCACCTGCTCACCCACACCCACCTGCTGGCCTGAAATGGAATAACATACATGTATGGCACATGACTTTAGGGTACTTTTTAACAAGGAATTCATTTCTGATGCCAGAATGGACCAATGAATGATTATAAGGGAGTACTATATCTAAGTACATGATAAGATACAGATTCAGCTTACCCTGAGTCATCTGTGAGGCCACTCACACGCTCAATCTTTTCCCATAGTTGAGTAGGGCTACCGAAGTCTTTGGTGCTGGGTAGGGTAAGGTCTTCGAACAAATATTTTCCCCAGAATGATTACACACCAGCGATGTGTTTTCCTTTTGCAAAGGGTGAGTCTATATTATAAGTACTGGCAGGGCATACTAAATGAAGCCATGCAAGCTCAGATCCAGTTTATGAACCATGTTGCAAAGTTGGGAGGTGTTGATCTATTTAGAAATGAAATACTGGAGTTGACTTTAACACGCAAAACCAGACACAGTCAAGTCTATTTGAAATATTTCATTGAACACATTAAGGATTATACATCAGATCTAGTTGAATGATTAAGTAGAGGAGTTGTTTAGAAGTTGATCGACGTTTCGGGTTAATTTATTACCCTTCTTCTATTTAGAAGTGACATCACACATTGGCCCCCAATGCACACCTCTTCCAATGATTTCCCAACCTGGATACCTGGATCGACCAGACAATTTGTGTCTCCAAGGATTCTAAGCAATCAAATACCTTGATTAATTGCCACTCCTTAGATTGACAATGCAACAGTAGTGTACCCTGGTGCCATTTCCAGTCTCACTACCTAAGACTACCCAAGACTACCTAGGACTAGAGTGATAGAGGTGAGCGTGATACCACCATTGAAGTAAGGCAGAGAGTCAGAGCTCCTGTATTGACCGTTAACCAGACCAGCTCCTGGTATTAAAGGGCGATCACTTACTGACTTACAAGTCCCTCTACTTCACCAACCTCCATAAAAGGACCAGGAGCAGCTCCGGACCTGCAGCTGAGCTGCTCCTAAATCCCAATCTGTCACTACCTGTTTGTAGGCCGGTAGCATTTGGGTTCCAGACCTGTTCGCCGTAGTGACTGGCGGAGGTTATTTGCCTGGAGTGGGCCACAGGGGAACTGGACATTGACCTGGTCAACACTACTAGGGTCTGGAAGAAGGTATGGGGTGCCTAGACAGTGGATTAAGCGCTAAGGACACGGGCAATGACTTTAGACCTGCGGAATATAGCCGCTAAGACTAACTTATATATAGCTTAAAGTGTCCAGGCAAGTGGCGGTCATATGATTCTGTGAACTAGTTTGTTTTAGGAATTGTATAGAAGTATTGGTTTGTCATGTGTGAGAAGTGAGAAGAAGTGGCTATGGGTGTGGCGAGATAAACCTTGTTCAATTTCACAGAGTAACTGGACAGCGCTGTGTATACTTTTTACAAAATGAATGGTTTTGGTGAAAGTTACCTTACAACAACCCCATCAGAGCCTCAATCTGTCACATTCCCCAATCACATTTGTTAGTTGCAGGTTGTCTCTCATCCGCGACACCCTTTTTCTCTGGACACAGACTAAGTCTTCCTTACCAAAAGATATCAACCCAAACCCAACGTTCTATTCTTGTCTCTTGTGACAATAAGCAGGAAGCAGTAAATCTGCTTTGTCCCATTGATCTCACTCTTGTTTTTCCATGTAATGCCATTTTAGGCTCATCCTTAAAGGACAACCGGCAGACTAAATACTTTGATTGAAGTTGGTCAAAACCTTGGTTGCCAATCTGTCAGGGAGTCATTAGTCTCTCAGCTGCTGAAACACACTAAAAGTTGGACGCTTTCGCTCGATGTCCCTCTCTTTTATTGTCAGCAGTGGAAGGAGACCCCCCCCCCCCCCCCCCCATTCCCCCAGAGCGTGTTTTCCAATACCCACTGAAGGTGGCGCTGTCGTCGGACCACGTGACGTCACGGGCAGTGGAGCATAAGCTGGTTTCTTGCGCGTCTGCTCTTTGTAGAATGTGGGCAATGTTTGACCAAATGTGGCCAGAGTTGGACTGTTTGCGCTAAGCCTCTCCTCCTCCTGCCGTTCCAGCCATTCCTACCCGCTCCTCCTGTTTGCTTAGTGGTGCCTCCAGTGTTTGGCTAGGCCTTTGGCTCTCTCCCTTGGACAGGATCTGCCACCCTTTGCCTCGTGCAGGCCTTGGGGCGTAAAGCCCCTCCCAGACGGTACCCATGGTTACAAATCCAATACTACCAGCAATTGACAAAAGTGCAATTTCAAACCTAGTGTGTGATTCCAGAGGAAATGGGAAGTCTTCGGTGTGAAGTTGTAAGGCAGAGGAAACTGTGGAGTCTTTAATGAAATAAAGAAGCAACTAGAATGGAGTGGGTACTCTATTGTACAAAAGACACTACTAAATCACTCACTCTCATATTCCATAGGAAAATACATTATGTTATCTCAGTGGAGCTTATTATAAGTATGTGCCAATGTCCCAATGAAACTCTGTTGAAGTATTTGTACATGGGCTAATAATTGTCTTCAGAAGAATCAATACTGTTGTATTGGGATGGCTGTGTCCACATCCCTATGGGCCCTGTGAACATGAGCATGGTTTGTTTAATTTCCATCCCAGCACAGTCATTAAGGGCGAACAAATGTTTGCTGTTGAGATTTGTTACCACAGCTCTTTTGTCTGTGTGATTTTCGTTAATTAAAAAGAAAATAACTTCAAATAGATGACTGTGTCTAAATGTGAGAACTGAAGCCCTATTCAATGGCTCCACATATTCCTTGAAGCCAGTGGGAATGGGGCTGGGATTTGTAATCTATTCAATGATATATTTTGCAATATGAAATTGAATTTACACATACAAATCACGTGTCCTCTATAGCTTGTAGTTTTGGACATGCTTATTTGTATCTTAGTATTGTTATTCCTTCCTGGAACAATCTAAAACGATATACCTGCCATGAATTAAGCATAATGTATTTTAATCATCTCCCAAACTGTGGCCATTCAGACCAGCAACCTCCCCTGCTACCAGCTGTTAGATATATTATTTGTATGCACCCTTTAAGTGAGGGCCCACAGAGGGCACACTCAGGAGACCCATGGTGGCCATGTCAGGAGACAGACCTCTCCCAAAAGGCAGACCATGAGCAATATGTGCTAAAGCAACCAACATGGCTATAAAGGGTACCCGCGGAAATAGGTAACATGAGAACTGCATACTAACTAGGTCCTAAAATGCTGGTCCCTTAAAATGACCAGCAGTATGAAGGCTGCACTGAAAACCCTATGTTAAAATAAGTACTCACTAGTGAGGACTTTTGGGTGATCATTTTGATTGGGGCGTGGGGGATCTTTAAAGTGATCACAAGTGAGGACCCAGGTCATCAATATGATCACCCTTTTGACCCAATTGTAGAGCATGCTAGGTTGTCAATGGGAAGACCACTGCCTTTAATTTTCAATTTTTTCTTGTTATAAAATTTAATCTACCAATACTATTATAATTAACCCCGTCTCGATCATCAACGCAATCATCGGTCCTTTTTTAAGAGTATGTTTCAGTCCTCATAAAAAGCCATGTAAAACAGATATGTATAACTGATGGCTGTATCTTCAAACTTCTAACCTTTGTTTCAGACACATAAATGGTGTCTTTGTGTATATATATTTATAGTTTAGAAAGTTCTGACCTAATATTCAATCAAATCACTTGATTTTAAACTGTGATAATTGTCTTCATATATCCTCCAACTTGTAAACATGTATGACCAATATTACTATAGGGTTTAATCAATAGATCACATGGAGCAGGGCTATATCTTACATTGTTGTATAGTAGGTCCCTCTAGTGGCAAAATTATGTCCTCAAAATGATCACATTTCCTTATTAATCTGATCACCTAAGGACATGATCACCCTAAGTCCTCTGTAGTGAGTACCTTCATATGAGCCTGGGTTTTCAGTGTGTAGGACTCAGTATGGACACTCGCAGTGCTGCCTGTCCTATGTTCCTACATGTTCAATCTTTCAGTGTGCTGTTCAATCCTTCAGTTTGCAGTTGGTGAACAAGACAATTATGAAGCTTGTTGTGTATTTGAGTGATGATCATCTCAAATTCAGTGTCTCTTGAAAAAGAAAGAAAAAATAGTAATATTCATAAGTAATATCAGAAGAGAAGGACACTCAGAACGTACTGTTTGTGTCTCTATTTTGTACTGGAATTCCTATAAAGTGCCAAGCCCAATTTCATTTATTGATTGTGCAGTAAAGCTGCAGAGTTATATGTATGTACTTCACAAAAGTTATCCTCTTAACACTCGGGGCTATAGGAAAGTATCATCATAAGTCCCAATCCCCCTCCCAGCCCTTATGTCACTGAGGCTGAGACCCTGAATTACTCAGAACAGTGTTAAGGCAGAGGCCGGCCACCTCAGTGTTCCCGAGATGAGGAATAGCAGCTGCCACTGAAACTGATGGCTGTGATCACATGCTCATCAAATATCACTGGTTATATCACACATCATTTACAGTATGTAATACTCTGACTTTTATATATACATAATGATAAAGAACATGGTATTATCTAATGATAACATATCGTATATACAATGACCCATCAGTTTCATGGACTAGAATTTAATATCTTTATGAGTGTTTAAACACTACTGCCTATAACCTATGGTTTTGAAAGACATTCAAGGAACAAATAGCATTTTTAAAACGATATCTTCAAAGTAAGGCAATGTCCATGACATAAAAACAGACTAAAGAGAGTCATGTTGCTGTAGAAACCCATCTCTCCTCTAAAACATTCTCAGCTTAAAACAGCATGAGTCAACACCATACACATATATACACTAGATCCATTAGTAGCAACACTGCATATATCAGGCCTACGTGATTATTTATTGTTGGTTTTATCGCTATTACAGTTATCTTTTTCTTTTTTATCCTGCTAATCAATAAAACAGCATTTGCTGTCATGTAATCTCTCTTGTAGATATTTTACAACACGCTCCATAACTTATTGCCCTTACTGTATGTTATATAGAAATAATGGAGGGGGAATACCAGGGATTAATAGGTGTGCATACAACACCAAATAGCATTGTCTGTGAAGTTTGTTTTTTTCCTTTTTGGGAGGAGAATGATGGGGAGCGGAGTTTTAAATGCAAAGAGACTATCGATTTGAATATCTTCAGATTTCAATTGACTGAAACTAATAATGTGACACGATCTGCAAAAGGGGACCTTGGTACAGGGTGCACTAAGGTCTCTATTCCCAGTGCATGTCCTATTATGCTGATTATTGATATCAGAAGAATCTTCAGTTGTAATGAAGATGTATAAGGTGAAAACAGTTTTCATCTGTGATACTTGTAATATACGTTAACTTACAATGAGTTATAACTACATTTAAGTAGCTCTCAACGAAAGAAAGATTCAGCTAGTAGTGTATACTATGAGCACAATGTATAGGGCCCCTCATCAATACTTACTCCAGTATATGGCGTAATTTAAAAGCGTTATCTTAGTGGACCTTACTATATTTGTTCATTTCCCAATGCAACTCCCTTGAGGTATTTGCACATGGGCTAATAATTGTCTTCAGAAGAATCAATAATGTTACACTGGACGGCTGTGTCCACACCTTTATCGATCATACAAACATAAGCAGCATGGTTTATTTCGTTTGCATCCCAGCACAGCCATTACAAGCGATGAAGTGTATGCTCTTGTGATTGTTACCAACGTCTGCTTATCTATGTGATTTCTTAACAAAGAAATGAAAAAGAAAAACGTGGCTAAAGGCTGAATCATTTCCCCAAATTCTAGCTAGTGTAAAAAGGGTTTGAATTTGTGGTCTATTGTAGGATTTTGTACAACCAAATTTAATTAGCACAGAGGAAGGCTGTCTTTACCTCTGCATGGTTTCACCTGGCTACATATTCGCTCATCCGTGCATATTAAATCATACAGGTGTCCTTAATGGAGCAGTTTTAGACGATATCCTCGTATTACCCATTCAATATTTAGTATACAATATAATAATTATTTCGTTTAAGCCTCTTCCAAATACTATTAGTATTGTCTATAATAGATTGTAGATGTGTAATGCCATTTACATCCTCAGCATAGAAGTAATCCTACACTTCCTCATTAAAGTTTTAGTATGCAAAGTATTCCGCATTAAGTATCGTCGAAATCCTATCAGCACTGTCTATAATACATTGTAACTCTACTCTCATTTCCTATCAGCATAGAACAAACTATTGCTCGGTCTTTCTGGCACTGCTAAAAGTAAAAGGACATAAAAAAAAGCCAGTTAAAGATTACACGTCTATTCTCATCATCTCCAAAACTGCAGCCATTCAGCCCGAGCCCCTCCCTGCATAATGAGCAGTCGGACGTTATTTGTATGCACCCCTCCAAGTGAGGGCCCACAGAGGGCGTACTCAGGAGACCCATGGCGGCCATGTAAGGAGACAGACCCCTCCCAAAAGGCACACCCGAGAACAATATACGCTAAAGCAGCCCACGTATTGGGTCATAAAGGGTGCGCACGGAAATAGGCAACATGAGAATTGCATACTAACTAGGTCCTAAAAATGCTGGCCCCTTAAAATGGCCAGCAGTATGAAAGCTGCTGGTGAGATTAGGGTGGACATGTGCTGTGGGGTACTTGTATGGACAGCTGCCCCTCCTTTAGGCATAGCATTTTCACTAAAAGGGTACAACTTTGCAATACCTTTTTCTAGATTCCACAATTGTACAATTTCTTTTCAAAGTGAAGGGTTCCCTGAGTGGAATTGCTGTGTGCCTTTTTCATTCTGTCAGAGACCTTATATACTTTACGGTAATTGTGTATTAAGAATATTTACATAATAATCGTATTAACTCCACAACCCAGATTATATATCCATGTTTAACTTATTCCTTGCAGTGTAAGATTGAAAAGCTAAGTTCACATAAGTTCTCTATTACCCACCGGGCCTCCGATCATGAGAGTAACTCATGAGTCCAAATCCCCCTTCTAGCCCTGATGTCTTTCCTGTAGACCCAGACCCTCAATTTAGCCTGACCAGTCTTATGGCATAAGCTAGCCACATAATCTCCATGGTATGAGAAATAGGGGCTGCCACTGAATCTGAAGGCTGTTATGTCATAGGATAGGT
This sequence comes from Harmothoe impar, assembly GCA_947462335.1. Classification (NCBI taxonomy): domain Eukaryota; kingdom Metazoa; phylum Annelida; class Polychaeta; order Phyllodocida; family Polynoidae; genus Harmothoe; species Harmothoe impar. Next base: position 38,138,340 of record OX381711.1, on the reverse strand, counting down.
ATTCCACTTATATCACACATTTCTTACATTCTCCAACTTATCATCAATTCATAAGGGCCTACGGAGGACATAATATAGTACATTGTCGTAGCATCATTACTAGAATTATGCAACTTTATCCATATTTTATTTTGTGTGTATTGATTATCCTTGTCCTCGTACATTCTGCGATGTTGAGAATCATAGTGACATTCCCATTATAGCGATATAAAAGGATGTCATTCTTCCCATTCTTCTTTGAAGTATGAATTATTTGCCAAACCTGTCCTTTCAAACACATTCGTGTGTGTGAATACATATTCCCAGGGGTCTTCTCTTATATATGGCCTCTTACAACTTAATATAGATTGAATATGCCGATATTTTAAGAGACACCCAAGGGATATGCAGCCGTCTTCAAAGGGATACATTCAAAGCAAGAACAGGCTTTACAAAGCAAATCCTGATCAAAGGGACTGCAGATGTTACTGTAGCATGCCATCTGCTATATCTAAAACATCTTCGGCCAAAAACGACCGAGTTAACGCTGAACGGTTATACAATACATATCATAATATGCTTGGCAGAGTGATTCTATATGATAGGTTTATCGTTGACTGTACTCATGTTAGTTTTCAACTCCATTAACAGATTTCCTTTAAAACTCGGAATTCACTTTGTAACGATACACCCACCAATATCGCAGCTATTGTGCACCCTACTACTCTTAAAGCATCACTGATTAACATGCCGCTTGTCATTTGTCTAGAACTGTATACTAGAAAAACTACATGTAGACCCTTGGTGTAGATGTCGCTTTAAGGTAGGCCCTACCCGTCAACCTTCACACCCGCATCGCCCTACTATACCTTTTGCTGGGTACCGGTCAGGGCCTGAACCAAAATGTGTTGCCCGTGGCCTTTGGCCCTGCCGTCAAGTCTCATAAGTCATGACAGATGCCTATGGCGGAATACTGGTCACTGAGTGGTGGGTCTGGATGGTTCAGGGGGGGGGGGCACAGATTGAGTTGTAGGTTACTGGGGCCTGGCATCCCCCCTGGAGGAGAAGTAGTGCATAGCCTACTGGAGGGACTACGGTCTCCTTGCCATCACCACAGGTCATAGGGGTAGGAGGTGGTAGTGATGGAAAGAATACCTTGTCTTGGATTGGTTCTGTCACTGTTGAACGCATTGGCCCGGTACCACTATAATGGGAACAGGGGACTGCCATTCTAGAGGCACAACTAGAATCTCCTTGCCACCATGTAGAATTGCGGCCCTCTACATTTGAAAAAAAAACTTGACAGCTGGACATGGGTCTAGGATATAATGGTCTTGTATTATATTTGACTGCATCTGCTATTTTAAGGCCAATTGCCTCAGATATCCACTCTTGTATAGCTAGCGCGGCCATACCACCCTTAACAGAGCGCCATACCCAGGGGTGGATCCAGCGGTAGGGGGGGGGGGGGGGTTCCTGGGAGTGCGGAGCCCCCTTTTCAAATTCCCGGGTCCGTTCCTGCATACCTTCATATTTTGTTTTAATGCTTTTGGAAGTATCCATATTTCAAATACTAGGGGCCTACCGATGATTGACTCAGGGTAACTGAGTAATACTAAACGATCCAACCAATGTTTAAGACGTTTTTGTTACATAGGAGAATGTCTATCATTCAGCCTGTGTTATAGATAGACATCAGAGGACCAAAGGGATAGATGGGCAAGGTCGGGGGACAGACGTTTCCTTCGATAAGAAATTTGAAATGTCTTTCCTTCTTGCTGTAATCCGCCTGCGATCTTTAGGTAGTGATTTCTCTCTTTTCCTTAAACTTTTAACCCTTTCCCTGCATGGCCTTGAAAAATGTCATTTCGGACTTAACCACCGGCCCTATGCCATGGGAATATGCAACTTTGCAAGTATGTGCTCCCTGGGACAGTAGCTAAGGAGTAAAATAAGTTGTATTGGAGACATGATTTAAACCTTTTTGACAAGGGGACGTAGTATTCATGTTAAATATTTTTGGATTCATTCAAAAATTCTTATTCTTTGTTTCATAGCAGGAGCTGTAATTTAGTAGTATTGCTGCCCTAGGGTAGCACTTTTGCTGCCCTATGGCAGCAGCGGTTTTTCAAGGGTATTTTAGATGCTGCCCAGAGGCAGCAGCGGCCCTTAAAGGGTTAATCTTAAATTGCTACCCTCTAAATGAAAGATACATAGGCTCCAGTGTTAAAGCAAAGATAGAAATGACAACTTTTGCCAATCTGTCCCATATTTCTCTCTTCACACACAGAAATGCCATCTTCTACACTCGAAATACCCTCAAACACACAATAAAACGTTTAAATTAAATTTAAATGAAAGAATACCACTGCAACTTCTCGTGCACTCCGAGAACTGCGTGAGACAACACGAGAGTTGCCAGATAAAAGGAGCGTCCAGAGCAGTTCAAAACTGTACCACCCATATCGTCGCTGTTTGTCGTTCGATTGACTGGCTTTTTGATAGGGACAGGGGGCAGTACATGCCCGCAGCCTGCAACTGTCGTCCACACCCACCTGCACACCCACACCCACCTACTCTCCCACACCCACCTGCTCACCCACACCCACCTGCTGGCCTAAAATGGAATAACATACATGTATGACACATGACTTTAGGGTACTTTTAAACAAGGAATTCATTTCTGATGCCAGAATGGACCAATGAATGATTATAAGGGAGTACTATATCTAAGTACATGATAAGCTTCAGATTCAGCTTACCCTGAGTCATCTGTGAGGCCACTCAATCTTTATAATATCCATATTCCCCATCCGTTTGTATATATACACATTACAGGGTTACATACCATATAGCACATCCCACATGTCTGTATCTCAAAGGTTGACATATAGTTGACATTTCTCTTCCTGGGAAAACCAATAGTCTACTGCGTTGGGAACCGAGAGCTGTCACGATGACGTCCACCCACGCTTTATATGATATCATTTTTATATGCACCTGTTAGCCAAATTATAGGAAAATATTCCTTTTAACATTTAGGTGAATCTCATATTACTTGCCATGTATTTTCTGTCTCTCATCAGTTCAGTCCCTAGTGGATGTGGGCTACATTTACATATATTTATTTAATATGTTAGAGATATACATGGCTGTCAGAAATAAATATGAAGTTATGACAGCCAGTTTCAAACAAGTATTAAAGTCAAACTTCACATATTGAATGAATGTCAGATCCAGTAAGGTGTTGCAGTACACTATTGATTATTGAAGCCCCCTGGTCAAGGTGGCACAGTGTTCATAACCTGCTGTACTTGCGTGTGGCGCGATATCAAAGCACTTTAATAACTCCATTAAGCCTCTGGAGCAGATCTAATTGCATCAATTTGATTTGATTGATGAGTTAGAAACATCTGCATTGAATTTTGCAAAAGAAGAGGAGACTGACTCGTGAATACATTTAATTCAGACTAAGGTGTTAGCGTTTGAGAAAAATAGCACATGTCTGTCGCAAAGGCAATGTTCACATGTGTAACGTTGCATTACGGTATCCAAATCAAGGCTTAATTTACTAGGCTGCATAATGTTACAAATAGATTAAAATAGCATTAGCAAGTGACGTCTTCACCGTCATAAACCCAGATCAAGTAGTATAGGAAAATGTTAGTTTGTTAAGGGAAAGACTCTTACAGTGTACGTAGTATATAGAGTATAATGCTGGAGATGGAATGATGTAAGAGATGTTGAGATATTGATTATTAAGAATAAAGAAAATCGTAATATTTCACATTTCGAGATAAAGATGTAGGTCCATATGAGAAACTTTGTTTTGCATGCAGTTGCACAAACACTCTTGATAACAATGGCGCCTGAATTTTCATGTTTGATTTCAAATTGTTCTTAATATTGAATGTATAAAACTATTGTCTGAAATCGTTTCAATGCCACAACTGAAACCTTCCAGGCATGTTCAGCCGTCGGCTGAAAGACTGATAAGAAAAGGACAAATTGCGCACATTGTTGATTAGAACAGGAATGTAAATTTATTTTTGGGCAGGGGAGAGTTTCCATGGTGTCTGGCTAATGTCAGTATGTTTTTCGTGCTCCACACCCGTCCAGGCTAGTGCTGTATGGTCCTGGAGGAGGCCTCCTGGAGGAGGTCTCAGTCCAACCAGGCCCAGTCTCGGTAAAGGTTAATAATACAGATATTTAAAGCCAGGCTTTTTTCATTCTGCCTTGTCAGAACGTCGAGGGAATTGACATTTTAGCGGCAAGGTCCCTCGCCGGGCCCTTCCCCTGTGTAATATGTTGCGTCTCATTTTGAATAATAACACGTCTGTTTTGATATCAGTCCATCCCGAATTATGTTTGAGTTCGTTCACCCATGAGTCTGTGTACGTCATTTGTACGGCATGAAGTTATTGAGCTGTATCAATTACCCTAAATGAAAGGTTAAACTGTAATTTGGGGACCTTTGTGAGGTTTTCATTTTCAGGACAGGTCGTTCAGGCTGGCCCAGGTGCATCCCAATTTTACGAACATGGTGGAAATCTCAAAATTCAGATCAGTTCTGTTCAATAGTTTATTATGCTGAACAACAACTACTGCCCCAACTCAATGCAATTACAAATACCTCACTGAGTGTGTGTTGTCTAAGGAATGGTTCAGAGAATCTCATCCTAATGAAACACTATATATATATATCGTACATTTATCACCGATTGAATATTCCCCTTGAGCTGCTTAATAACCAAGAGTTAAATACAAAATGTATTGATTATTAATGTTTATAAATGCTTGTTACTCAAATCAATATTCTTTGTCTTTGCAGGTAAGTTGACGATCCCTACACAATATGGTGCTCCACTCGTCAGAACCAACTCGTAATCTGTCACTAACCCTTCATGGGCCGCAGGGTGGTTTATTGTCCTATGCTTTTATCGTCATGATGCATGAATGCCGACCCTCCAGGGATGTATCATCCCCGTAGGGTCGGCATGATGCATTAATTCAGACCTGGCGAGTAGACTCGGGCTGCATATATGGATCATGACGACAAAGAGCATAGCACATTAAAGCACTACGCGGCCCTTAAAGGGTTAAAAGAGCAGGTATGCTGCCTCCTGCAGAGGTAAGACTGTTCTATAAATAGACCTAGAGTCACTCAGTTCCTGTGATGAGCAGCTCACTGAACGTTCTCCATTAGTGCCGGACCTCCTTTGTTACAGAGCACCATGCTTTGTCTTCAGTCTCTATCTACCCGACTAGACTCTCTTAGGGGGGAATTAAACAGAGAGAAAAAGGAGAAGACAACTACAACCAAGCAATAGTTGTTATGAATATTGTCCTTCTACTGTTCAACATGCATGGTGACTTCATGTAGGCATGCTCTTTCTCTTGCATAGGCCCTACCGTTTATTCTACAACAGATTCTAAAGTGGGACTATTATTGATAGGACGCATTCCTAAGATAATAATATGTGTGGGGGATTGAATCCATTATTGCTACATGATGTCTTTATGAACAATGATGTCTTTATGAACAATGCATGTTGCCAATACAATGAGAAATCCTGCAAGGGGGACTCCTTCTGAAACCCTTTTATCCCTCAGTACTATAGAAGAGTAGAACTAAGGGTAGATGGGTTTTGATGTGAAAGATATGGATGGGATATTAGAGAGGGTGTATTGGCATGGATGGGTAGGCAATATGGGGGTAGTGCAGAGGAGTGGCAGTGTGTAGGGTGGGGCTCAGGCTGGGGTTAGTATTGATAGATAGAGGACACCGTCACCCAGCCTGTCCTTGTCATGCTGATGTATGTAGATGGGACGGCACAGGAGATAGCCCACTGTTAGAGACACCTACAGAACCCTGTTGTCACCTGGTCCCAGTCATTTTAGGGGTTACTTATGGAACCCTTACTACCCTTCCACTCCATTTATGCATGTTAAGCGCCTGGCATACTGGCAGTGGGTCTACCATGCTATGCGTAACTGGTGATTGAATTGACTGAAAGAATCTTTAGAATACATACACATGCCTCATATTGAAGCTGATATACTGGTTTTGATGTGTCCTTAACGGAGCGTTGGTAGCAATGAGCTCCGAACAGTATCGTTGTGATTAGTATTTTACCTCTTATATGAACGTACCCTCAGTACTGAGGCCATCATTATCATCTCTCCGAAGGATATGAGGGAGTTTTGTATGATATCAGATTGTACAAAATAAAAATATAATATATAATTATGATCCCAGAGGGCTTACAGAATTGCATTTGCTCAGCTTATAAATAGGGTTGTCAAGGTAAGATGAAATAATCATCAGTCCTCATCAGTCCTGGTTCAAGGCATTAACTTCAAAGGATTTAATTAGACTAATAGCAGAAATCTCCCTGCTTAAGTCGCTTCTAGGACAGGTGCGATGATTAGCCTATCAGGTAATTAGGTTATCAACACCAAGGCTTCCTGGGAGGCATCCTTGCCATTGTATAGTATGAGGTTGGCAGTCTTGTGTGAAATGTCTGATGTAAGGCTTCTGGGAGAGGCTTAGATAATTACATTTAAAAAAAGAGTTTGGGGGTTAGCCCGGTATGTACATTGATTGCCTCGTATATAAAATTGCAAGTAAACTATTGAGGTTTTTGTTGTGTGATCCCTAAATCATCTTTTCTAAGAGCCAATAATAAACTTGTTGTCGAGGGATAGTCGTATATATATGATATATATTTCAATACTATATAGTTATTGAAATTCGAACGAAATCACAGTTTTTTCTATTCGTTTTGTAGTCTATGGTTTACATACTGTATAGATCATTGACCAACCTTATACTTCAGGACCCTCACAGACCAATGGGTGCCAGTCTAACCCCTCTCTGACCACTGGGTCAGCCACCCTCCCTGACCACTGACGTGCCTAACGACAAATCCCTCCATCCTACAGGCACCAGCGAAATTCGACACTCTCCGGAGAGGGAGGCCTGGAAGTCACTTCCTGTGAGTGGCATCCCCAGATAGCAAACCCCCTGCTGTAAACAACTCTCTTCCACTCCCACGTCCTTTAGGCTAAACCAGGAAAAAAGGAGTATGAAAAAAGGAGCTGACATGCCCCTTATTTTCGGCCTGGCGCCTCTAGGGCATTTGAAGAAGGAGTGGAGGTGGGGGATAAGGGCGAGGGCACACCCCTTAAGGATTACCCCTAATAAGGGCCGCACAAAGGAGTGAAGGCCCACAACAGTCGATAAGTTGAAGGCCTATCTGAGGGCAGCTATTACGCCGACCTTAAGGCCTTATCCCGGCCGCAGTGCACATGGGGGCTGGAGGTGGCTATAGGCTAGGGGTGCACAGGGCCTGCCCTGGAGGAGGAGGCTATGAGGAGGGTGTGGAGGTGGAATCCTTCACACGCTTTAATGGCGAATGGACGCCTGAGGGATTACCCAGTGAACAACAAACATTCAAAAAAAGTTTGAAACGTTTGGTAAAAGCTAAAAAACGAACATTTGTTTCTAACGTTTTCTAACATCAATTAAACGTTTTTAAATGTTTATCAATGTTTCAACAAGGTTGAGATTTGAATGTTTATTTTTCACATTTTCTAACATAGAAAAGATATTAAATAAATGTTCAAGAATGTTCGTACAGGTTTTTAAACAAATATTCATTTTTTACTTTTACTTACATGAGAAAACATTTATCTAACGTTTTTTAACATTTTCTTTTTATTCTGTGACCATGTGGCTCCCCATTATCGCCCAAGGAACTTTATAGTTATGCTGTCTGCTCGGCATATACATATTTATATTACATAATATGTTGCCAAATGGTGCTCTATATGTCATATTTTGTATATACCTTGATACCAAACCTTATATTTCTTTATATGTCTCACAAACTAAGCCTAATCGTAAAACAGTGTTATTCCCCATAGAAAAATTGAAATGGCGACTGTTACTTTAATAGGATTCAAAATTCAAATATGTAGATCTTAATGGAATACCTATACATATATCTGTTTCAATATGATAAGAATATACATTGATATTTGGATTACCCAATCATTATCCATACATATCTGTTCGGGGCTGCAGCCACTATGATAGAGAGAGAACCTTCTATATATCTAGACCTAAACCAGACAATAATACCATTTTCATTTATTTTCTTTATCTTCATATTGAACCAACATGCATTGTTATCTCAGTTTGTCCACCAAATGGTTTTGGGTGCTTGCAGAAGATGATAATTAGTGTTTAAGTTTATTTGTGAAAAAAACGTTATAATTAAGTTTTATAACGTTTGAACGTTTTTTCACACTAGGTGGCATCCAAGTTCACGGCCAGAGTTTTGCTGTAGCTTCTGTACTCTAACGGTGTCTGAAGGTGTGAATATACTAAGAATTTCCAATTCCTTCATAGAATATAGCATCAATATTCCAATACAAAGTGATGTTTGGGAGGAATTGTGTGATATATGTATGATATATTCTATGAAGTAGTTGTAATGATAAAGACACCCATCGGTTGGTGATAGGAAATATATATATCCCAGTGACTGTCAGTGTTGGTTTGTATCAATCTGAGAGTGACATTTGCTCATAGATTGAAAAGTGAAGTGCCTTAAAGGCATTATAATATTCCCCAATCATAGGATGATTTAAGATCTAATGATAGGATATGGTACTGGGATAGGAACTGAAGTGGGAATGGAACCAATTCAGCCCAAACCTTTTAGAATTGGGCTTATCCCACATGAAACCTTAGACAATGTACATTTGTATAGTCTACATGTTGGATGTATAATTTTTGGCCTGGGTCAATTTAAAATACTGGTCAGAAAATGTCAGAAAAAAACGTTAAGAAATATTAGAAAAAAACGTTCATGATGAACGTCAGAAAATGTTAGAATGAGTCAACGTTTTAGCGCTAGAAAACGTTCATTACCAACGTTTATCAACTTTCAAATGATGTTTAAAAACGTCAGAAAACGTCTTTTTGTTCACTGGGTAACAGAGGTGTAACACTTAAAGCCTCCACGTAAAGGGGAGATCTACCGCTACTAGTTAAACCATAGCTAGTCTAGCTTTGAGCACTGTGACATGATTATGTATAAGTGTTTGGTACATTATATACTAGCATTATTCCAAAGTAATAGCAGCTTAAAAAAACACCTGCATTTTCACACGTACAGCTGCCTTACAGTTCAAAGTTCCAGACGTCCCTTCCTCTGGAGAACTACGTATAGAATGTCCGTGAAAGCCTCATCCTCCGGGCTTGTGTGGCTTCTAAGGGTTAGGAGGTGGTTGCTAAGGGCAGATGGTCGTTAGGGCCGAGTCAACTGGGGGTCGTGTGAGTGAGCGATAATAGGGCTTTTGGGGAGGTGGGCCTGGCTGCGGCCTCCCTGATTGAGGAATGAGAGGTCGTTCTAGCCTCAAGACGTGAGCAGAGAGGCATCCTGCCTACAACCCCCCCCCCCCCCCCCAGTCTTAGTCTCCTACTAGGCATAGGGCAGGCAGACAGCGATGGTGCTTGGAGAGCATGAGACCACGTGAACCAGACAGAGGTGCGTGCGCACACAGATTATATAGATGCATGCTCTTAGACGGACAGATTCCATACACGTGTTTGGCCTTTAAGCTAGCTTGAGTTTTCGGCAGAGGTGACAAATTTCCTGCTCTTGTGGGATATCCTGCTTTTTTTCGTTGGGAATTCTGTATACAATATTGTTGATTTCTGAAAATGAAAAAAACACAATTTGGAAGATGCTTTTTTTTCATAATCAGGGAATTGCATCTCTGGTTTGTTGATAATGTTTGGGATATATAGGAACAACAGGAAATCACAACTGCTTACTAGCAACATAATTATGAATTTAACGGTAAGGCCTATATTGGTGCACTCAAATTGTGTGACAAAAAGTAATTGCAGTATTGCTCAACCAGCCACATACCGTATACAGTATAACTGCTCCCGTGTTGAGCTCTGGCGAGGTTCACCCGGGGTGAATAGTGAATGAGAATAGCGTCTTTAATGGGTGCAGCACAGGGCGAGTCACGGAGGCCAATTATCGATGGTGCCCTCTGCCTTGTGTCCCATTTGTGGTGCTCCTGGTTATAAGTGAACATATACCATTGCGTGGCTGCCCCCTTAAGCAGGAGAGATCCTTGCCATAAGAGGTAATGAACCTTAGTGGGCGGTCACAGGCTACTATTACTTCAGTCTAAATGTTAATATGGGAGATACTGTGTTAAGGGGCAAGGTTATGGGAAGATCTTAAGCGACCTCCGAGGATTAACAATCATCTAAGTTTGACAACCACACGACCAGCAGTGCAGTATGGTCTTGGTTCAAGTCTGGCAATAATTATTATGGAGGGAATCAATAGAAACATATAACTTTGCCTTAGTATCAATGTGATCTTTGTCATATAGCCTAGTTTACCATGACAGGTACTGTATGACCTGAGTGGGATGCATGCTTATACCAATACTGTGGGCGCCACTCTTGTGTAGTGTCTAATCAAGGATATGTAACCCATGCATCACACATGATTTACAATTCCTCCTGTTGCTTGTTTAACCCTTTAAAGGCCGCAAACACCTGAGTGTTATTCCCTTTTGTAGTCATGATACAATAATCCAGTCCTGGAGAGAAGACTTGCTAGAGCTGCATTCATGAATCATGCGGACCCTTTAGGAGTGTATCAACCATTATAATGTCCACATGGTGAGTTATTCGCCATGACTGCATTCATACATCATAATACATAATGTATTAAAGCACGATGTGGTCCCTAAAGGGTTAACTTTCCCCTGAGGAGTGGATACATAGACCAGAGCACACAGCCCATGTTGACTGTCTATACACGGCCGGAAAGGCCCTGTTTGTATTGTGTCTGTCCCACCATGGTGAATAATGAAGATGAACACCCACAGGTGACCTTTTGCTGCTGCTGCTGCTACTTTGCACCACTGGTTTGTTGGTATCGGACTATTGTATGACATGGCGGTGAGAGGTGTATTAATGGGGTCAGGAATAGGGTGCTCCCAGGAATTGTTGATGTTTATGTCAATCCCACTAAGACTGACAAACTCTTTTCATTTTCCTTTTGGATTATTTTCCTTCTGCCATATTCCCCATCCACAATTAGCTGGTCTAAGGTCGGCATGTTATTATGTCGAAGTCTCATACCCACGTATTAAACATTTTAATTTTTAAGGGTAACGAAATCTTAAGAGTCAGAATTCATGCAAGAAAATTACTCGTATACACATGATATGACTAAGACAGTAGAATAGTTTTCTCTCCAGGGGACTCCATATCAGGGTTGTTGACACAGGTAGCTTTGCTACCAGTGTCTTATACGACGCCTTGGTGAGACACCCTGCTGAGAAAAGAAAAAAAAATTTCATTGATTATTTTTGGGGTGAAAAATTTGGCTGAGGTAAAATTTTTGCCCTATAGCCTAAAGTTCAACATTTTTCCTTTTCTATGATATAAAAATCATCCATTTCTATCGACTGGTTGTCCCCTAAAAAATTGAACAAAAAATACCTATCAAAAAATGAGCCTACTTTTCAGCACTGTAGACAAACATGAATGTACTAGAATAGACTTTATGTCCTTTTTTGCAGTAGTAGTTAATTCAATATAAACATAGATTTCTCGTGGGGTAAGACACTTTTTTTAAGACCAAAAGTTCGATAAAAGAGGGCGGGAAACAATCAGTGGACAAAAAGAGGACGCGCAGTACATAAATTACTGCATTCTTTGTCAAACAAAGAGTGGCACCACTGGTACTTCTCGTACTGCGCGAGATCTCAACGTGTGCAGACGAAATCGTACCACCCATATCTTCGCCGTTTATCTTCCGATCGACTCGCTTTTTGATAGCGACAGAAGGGGGTACATGCCCGCAGCCTGCAACTGTCGCCCACACCCACCTGCACACCCACAGCCACCTGCTCTCCCACACCCACCTGCTCACCCACACCCACCTGCTGGCCTAAAATGGAATAACATACATGTATGACACATGACTTGAGGGTACCTTTTAACAAGGAATTCATTTCTGATGCCAGAATTGACCAATGAATGATTATAAGAGAGTACTGTATCTAAGTACATGATAAGCACTCACCAGCAGGACCCAGATTCAGGATAGGGTTGGGGTTGGGACATGAGTTGTACAAATTCACTATCACACATATTACACTCACACATCACATATTGCACTCACACATATTACACTCACATATATTACACTACACACATTGCACTCACACATATTACACTCACATATTACACTACACACATATTACACTCACACATATTACACTACACACATATTACACTACACACATGACACTTACACATATTACACTCACACATATTACACTCACACATATTACACTACACACATATTACACTCACACATATTACACTCACACATATTACACTCACACATAAGTATGTTTATCCAAAGAAAAACAAATACCTGTGTCTTTTGTGATTAGGATCACACGTTAGATTTTTTCTGTGGCACTTAACAAATTATGTCCCGATCCACAGCTCATCCAATGAACACTCATGGCGGTCGGCGGATCGAAGGTCACTGCCTATGCCAAGGAGAGAGGGGGGTAAAATCCTGCATATACACTTAACTGTAGCCAACTAGAAAATCCAAGTAATTTGTGGGCGTTTCCGTGGTAGAGATAAAGGGAATGAACATCTCTCTCAAGATTACTTCATAGACCTACCCAGCATGGAGGTCATCCTAGCACGCAGCCGGGTAGGCACAGGTCATGGAAAGTCATGGAAAAGAAAGTACTCAGGGAATTTTGCCGCGGGTCACAGAAGGTTGGGTGAAATCAAAGATGAGATAAACTCTTTTATTTTTATTTTTATTTTTTACAAAATCCACTGGTAGCACAGGGATAAGTTCTGTTGAATTGAAGAGCGCCAAGTGCTATATTATAAGTATTGTCGTCAGCGGAAATGGTAATCTTTGGTCAGGGAAATTCAGGGAATATCAATCTTAAAATTCTCTGGGAACTTTGACCCCGGTTCCCACTAAAGTGAGGCAGTACAGAATCACTCCCATCTAATCACCACCCTAACCAGCCTGGAACAGCCAGCCATGAAACCGTCGAGCATGTAAATCGAACTGCTCACCCACCCGCAAGGTGAGCTGGTCCATTGCTCAGCCTGATTGGTGTTGGTCATCGTTCTCGCACACTCGGCGTATATCCCCAATGAGCCGTGTTGTATGCCCTGTCCACCCAGGGTCCTGCCAGGGTACAGACAAGATGATTGTGCTGACTCCACAAGCCACAGAGGACATTAGGCCGAAGTCAATCTGTGTTTCATGGACATAATTAGCTACCCAGGACCAAATTAGGATTTTCTTCTCGTCTTTCAACCTGAAACATCTAATTTTGTTTGGCTTGATGTAGGATTGGCCGTAATAAACCACAGAAGTAACAGTATCTGTAACTCCAACTTCCAAGTTGTCCTGTGGTCAAATTATCTGAGGTTTATTTACCACTATACAGTAATTGCTAAGTCAAGGCGATGGGTGATGAGTGGCCGAATGGTAATTGTATACATGTATAATGTAGAAACATGACAGACGCTGACTGATTACAAACTATATTCTATTTTAATGTCATACCCGTGTATACCCTAGGGGCTGAAGGAAGTGGGCATGCAACATACTACCCTCGCTGCATGCCCTTAGGGTTGTCGGCATATATGCATTAGTTGCTTCTGTGAAGTTTTGGATTAGAAAATAAAGGATATGTGTTTTACTTCTAGCCCCTGGCAGAGAGAAAAATGGAGAATTTGCTTTATATAAGAATAGCGTTGTGGGTACACTCAGACTATGGGACAATTTAAGAATCACATGCCAGAGGTACATCTACTAGACATTAATGACTGACTCATGCCAGGCAAAGAAAAGGTCCTAAGTAGTTTTTATGCAGTTTCTGTGTTCAGACATTTTCTATGAGTTGCCCATTTAGGCTTGATATCATCCTCACGAATGATGCCTCTATCTATAGCCATAGATATACGCAAGTGTACTTCGTGTGTTCCTCTATATATATGTATACGTATACCCTGCAAAGCATTCACTATCAATTCAAATGGTTCAGCTACCCCAGGAAGCTACATAATACCCCCTCCAAGAGTATCCTGATCATATCTGCATTAATTCGACGTGTTTCTGCACCAAATAGACATCCACCCATTGCTGCTGAATCGAACATTAAAGCAATACTGGCACTCACCGATAGCTTTATCGACGGGCCCCCTCTCAGGCACTAAACAATATTATTGTTTGAAATTGAATTTTTTATCAGGGCTATTCGGCTCGCCGACTCCCTGATTGAAGAGGGAACACCGCTTTCCCATTGCAGAGGACATTTTAGATGCATTATCCCTAAAAGCATTTAATGAAATTATAGCCAGACGCATTGGTTACACTCTAAATGGCTTCAGTGATCTGCCTATTCCACTGGTATTAAATGTTGTCATTGTCCATTGGTCTGCCTCTCTTTTTTATTATTCACATTGACAGGTACTAAAGAGCTCACCTCCCTGGCTGTGTCTCTTTTTATTGAAAGTGAAGAGTCCCTTTAAGAAGAAACTCAATAAAGGCAGTTTTAACTATGGGAGTCACGCGGCTAAAACACACCAGGTTCGGTTCACCACTTAGAAGACAACCACCCACCAATGCAAGTCCATTGCCTGACAGAGGCTCCCTTTCCTCCAGTGCATCTTCCTGCATACATGTTTCCTTAAAAGGGTCCTCCACGGTGTGTTTAGCCTCCTGGAGAAGACCGTTGTCATGGTTAGAGCGCCCGCCCCCCCCCCCATACCATATTCAGTGTCACGTCACCTCCCTTTAGTCTGGCTGTTTTCACTTGTCAGTGCATTCTTTTTCATGTTGTTTTTTTCGTTGGAAGAAAATGCATATAATGGTATATGTCCTAATGTGGATATGAGAAAGAAACTGCTATAAGTACAAATACATTTTCCTGATATTATCCTACTATTACATCATAGTTATGGCAATTACTTTACATGCTGTGGTCATGGTTGTGCAATGCCTCTGTTGGCACGTTTGGATAGGCTCCAATTTGGAATTCTAGATACACAATGTATTTGAGGCAATGCCTACACAGTGGTTATCTGATCACATTATGGTGTCTACTTCCCCCAGTGAGCAGGTCACACGTGTAAATATGTCAGCTTTATGCAGTCAAAGGGAAATCATGAAAATTAATGAAATTGACGTAGTCCAACGGGGGGGGGGGGGGTTCTTTGTATAGTTTGAGGTAGCATAACACGTATGTCGGGAAGTTAAGAGTAAGACTGAATAATGAATATCGACGTATTGGATGCAGATCTTGGGATTAGGGGACTTTCAGTGAGACCCATGGGAGGCAGTCTTATTGGGGTTTCTCATGTATTCAAAGTGACATGTGTCACACTTACTATAAGATAAACCATACTTCGGCCTTAAACGACAGCAAAGTGCTGAAATGTACCATGTTCTATGGTCGTCATAAAATACATGAATCCGATCTATGCAGATAGTTGGGTAGGGTTACATTCATCTATCAAGCCGACACTATAGGGTTGAAATGATATAGGCCCTACTACATGTAATACAGTGCTGTGTTCGTGAATCATTGCAGCAAAAATAATATGACGCCTTGAGGCATCATATCGCCCTTAAAGGGTTACATGCCAGCCACCCTCCTGTACTCTACCAGAGTATTCTACGAACCCTGGGTCACTAAGCCTATATGGCACCCATGTAAGGACCCCTCCGGCCCTGTGGCCTTTGCCTCACAATACTTGGCCGGTGCACCATTAACCAATAACTTAAAGCCTGTGCATTCAGTCCCGAAGTGACAGCCCCCTGCGCCTTTTATCCAAGTCCCTGCAGCAGTGGTTTTAATGGACAACTCTCCTCCAACGTTGTAGGATTAGCCCCTGGGTATAGCAGTCATATTTCTACATCTCAGTTGGGAATGTTTTATATGGTTCATATGCCATATTTAGAGCCCTGTTACCTTTAAAATAGAGGAGTACTATACCGCTCTAAGGTTAGATAATGTGGACATCATATGCTGTCCTAATTGCATAGTTAGCGGTTTGAGAGGTTCCCTGTAGCTATCAATGGGAAGGTCTGCAGTAAGTGTGTAAATCCCTATGGGGGAATTCTGCAATTTTTTCCTCATTAGTCAGCACCTACAGGACTAAGGTGGGTTCCTCCAGGGCAGATGGAGGCCTTTCCTCCTGGCCAGCTGCTGGAAGCCCTTCAGTGGCGATACACTGGAGGAGCACCGGAAACCAGTGCTTTCTGCTGGCGTGGCTGGTTTCCGGCCTGTAGGGCGTGCAAACAGCCTGATTTACCTCCAGGGTCAGATGGCCTAGGTCATGACCTTGAGTCTGACCCTGGTCGGCCTGGTCTGGCCTGAACACCCTCATCAGTGTTCGTCACCACGTCACCCCCTCCTCCCCCCCATCTCAGTACTGACCCCCCCCCTCCTCCTCCTCCACGGCCTCTCTCCGCTGCTCCAGGGTGTACCTTGCTCATCCAGGGTCTGTGCAGACTACAATAGTGAAGGTGTACAAAGGCCTTGCCTCCTTTTATCCACCAGGGCATTCGCAAGTTCATGTTATATTATACTCTGCCTGCTTGTCGTTGGTTTTCCTCCCCACGTTGGCTAGACTGATACAAAATCAAAACATCATATTGACTCTATTCACATCCTTCCAGGATCATTGATGTGAGTCAGGAAATAGGATATAGTGGAATCTTACCATTGGTACTTCAGTGTAGTGGAACTTTCTATATAAATTTATAAAAGTTATTCATATCGCATTCAGGAGTATTCTACTGAAATCCCGACGGACGTACACCCTTCCGTCATCGCCCAAAAATAAACATAATGCATTTCTTCGAATACCCCCTTTATTCATAACTCACATATCAATTTAATTATCTGCAGACATTTTTGCAATTTTACTCAATAAATTCCTCGTTAAAATCCTTGTGTTGAAAGTGCGAAAGATAACACATGGAATCGTTCTTATTATACGTTTCGTGTTTTCAGAACATCTGCTCTCATTTTTGTCAGCCCTGTTCTGGTTGAAAAGTTATAAATGATTAAATCTGAAATAATTCCGCCATCTCAGCTGTTGGGCATCTGTTCACGTCCCGGCGATTCTGTTCCTCTTGATCCCATTTTACACCAACACGCCAACCCAGACGCAGTCTCTATGCCCTTAAATGGACTTACCCCAATCCCGAGGCCCTTGAAGGGCTTGATGATGGTCCAAGTGTAATTTTGATTAAATTAATTTTGTCTTCATGATAACCAATGTAGCTTATTAGCACTGCATTAGCTCCCCACGCCGTACTTTTGGGGTTATGTATCAATCCAGTATTGTTAGTTTAGTCGCCAGGGCTGCATTCATTATAATTATCGAGAGATGGGCATGATGCATTACTCTGTTCAAAACATAGTGGTATCATGCCTTACTGAGTCCTGACACCTTATGAATTAGGCCTAATTCCTCACGATATTTGTATTTGATTTGCTCGGCGTCCGCCACCCACCTCAGGAAGGAACGCGTTAGAGGGAGAGGACTTCCGGAAAAGGCAAAAAAAGGGAATAATTGAATTAGTGTTTTCTGCAACGGATGTTTCACTCGACTGAAAGATTGGCTTTCTATGAGAAGCCCTCCTTCCCATCCCCTGCTTCCTCTCGTCTTCTTCATAGTAACACCCTCCTGAATTTACTTTCTCTGGTGGGAAGGGTAGAATACATGTTATAGGTCTTGTTTTTTTTGGAAAAGAGAAAACCGCTTGAAAGCCTGACGTTCTGTTTAAGTCTGGATATAACTTAATTAGGGACACCTGTGATGTTATCTTAAGAAAATTTAAGATTATAATTTCTAGGAGCTTTATAGGTGTGGAACGATAGTATTCTAAGACTGGAAAGGTTTGTGCCAGTATGTTAATTGACTACATTGCCACCTTCACAGGCACTTCCCCAATGTGCAGATCTCATTATATATAAAGACCACCCATTAGGCTAGTGGTGATGGGCAAAGTGATGTCAGGTAAAAGTGGTAATCTTTATTCAGAATTTTGTCTGAGGGTATGCGTATGTCATTATTTAGAATAAAATGTGTATATCCTGGTAATGTTCCCGTTCTCAGGGTAGGCATATAATTATGTAATATGTATGGAGTGACGTGAAAGGGGAGAACCATGGTCTACCATATGCCCTTGGGATCCTATTTCCTGTGCCCTTTAGACCACGTATACGGTCTTCTAAACAACACGCACGTACATCACGTGGGCACCTCACTTCCTGCCTTCCTTACCGCTGGTTCCTCCCTCCAGCACACGCTTAACAGTATAGGGACCGGCCGGGGCACAGCGCTAACTCCCGAGTGGGCGATAATAGAGCAACTGCTCCGATCCAGTCGCTGTAGGGAGTCTCTCCCATGGGGGAGTTGCTCCACGGTTTGATCATCTGGATTTGGATCCCATGGGATCTGGGGCCACCCAGGGAGTGGGCACCGACCGAGATGGCTGCTATCTTATCTCTGCTGCAATCGGCACGAGGAGTAGTTTGTCCCACCCTGGAGGCGTGGGGCTTATTGAATGTTGCAGGCATTGGGTGAGCTTTGTCAGCGCTGTAGCCATTTGTGGCTATTATGATGTAAGGAGGATATATAGCAGCTGGTGCCTGTTTGGTGGCTGATACGTGTGGAACTTAAGTCGATTGGGTTCTTGTATTTAAATTTTGCTATCATATATCTGATGTATGCAAATTGACTGAGATTTTTTTTACTTATCAGCATTTTTGTTTCAATGTTATGTAAATGGTTTACGTAAATACCCCACCTGCCGTCTTCACAAAAGCTCATTAAGGGTAGGCCCTAGCATATGTACTTTGATCACTGCATGCCGACCCCACACCTGAAGGGTCGGCATGATGCATCAATACAGCACCTGAGAGTTACTCGCCAGTGATGTGCATCATGACAACACCATTTAATAAACAAGAAGCAAGCTTTATTATGGTCCTTATGGGGTTGATAAAGTACAAAACTTAACTTAGATCTGGGTGCAATATAGCTATTGTACCGTTGTTCTGGGAAATATGCGAGATATTTTGCCGATTATCGATTCAACATGGTGATGCATTAGGGTTAATCCAACAAAATTATTAACAGGATTAGGATATTTATCAATCACTGTTCGGATGAAGACCGAGCAGCTGTTACCTAATCAAAACTTTTAGATCCATTCATCAAACAGTTTTCCGGCATCCAACCTATTTTAGTCTTTCAAATTGACTTTTCTTGGCTTTTAACAAACCGTGTATTTTCCCATGGTTATTAACAATTACGGTTTTGCACCTTCGGTTCAAGTCTTGGAAACGTTCTGTGAAGTCACACATCCCAAAATCACTCGCAATGAATAGTGTTTATCAGTTCAGTCCGTTTAAAATATTTGTGAAAAAGCATTCTTATGAGAAGTATTTCATTCTGCGGGTTGACGGGGGTAATATTCAAATTAGCAATAATAACTCTTACAAAATGAAAGCAATCCTGACCAATGAAACCACATATTGTTTTTATTTCAAGGCCCTCTTCAGATTGCACGGATTGGGTTTCGCTTTTCTTCATCAAAATCCAAATATAAATACCGAAGATTAATTACAAGAAATCTGTACGGAGGTTATTCCATTGTTGAATTTGATTATGGAACATGAGGCCGGCTTCACAGCCACAATACCACTCTGTAATATTAATATTAGTACGACATAAATGTTATCATTGAACAGGCATTTCTTCAAAGCCTCATGATTATCAGGCGTATAATGCAGTTTCCATTGAATTCACAAGTGGATTCATTGATGTCTCTCTGGTTACTACGGATGAGATTAGTTATTACACAAAGCAGTTGGAAGAACGCACTTAGACATATGGTGGCACAGTTAACATTAGGGTGGTTGACTGCTAAGTGTAGTTACCACATTTAGCAGTGTTGATACACCTAGCAGTTGCACAGTCATATCTTACTGTCACTATCAGTTCTTGAAAGAAGAAGCGTCCACCTCATCAACCAGAGTGGTTTTGTATGATGTTCGCAGCCCGCTACATGGTACACTTTCCATATACTACTCACAACTATAGACGCCATGGGAAAGGCAGTATTTCACTATACTTCTTATAACTGAAAGGCAAACCCCTATGTGCCACAAAGTACAATCTTCACGCTTTTAGTTATAGGTAGGTTACAATAATATATGTGATGTCGGCAATGATAATACGCACACCATTTTAGTGACCATAGGCCAGGCGTTTCAAATTTGTTTTTAACATACCAGACATATACTGAGACATGTCTTACGAAAATATTCCATGCGGAAAGTGAACAAGGGCCTAAATCTAATTGAACACAGATTTTGACGGGCAGAGCTCTATGCGATATTACATTGCTATATCAAAGCTGTTGACTTGTATTTTCATGTCATAATAACTGTTGCAGAGCATAGAATACAGAGTAGAGGCCATGAAAATATTGACCTAAAATAAGAAATGAGCATGAAGTTATTTTGAGGTTTATTTCAAAATGGAATAAAAATTCATGGGCCCCATCTCAGTTATACAAATAAAGGATCAAGATACGCAACGTGGTAGAATTTAAGAAGCATTATAACGTAAAAAGGCTTTTATCTGGTTTGACATACACCCCCCCCCCCCCCTCCAGTCTTTGTAGGAGATAGTTGAAAGGATTAAATTTTGTGTATACATTCACTCTAACATGATGGGATGGACCGTAGGCAGTGTGTATTTGAGGGGGCGGGGTGCAAAGTAATATACCGCAATAGGGAAACAGCCATCAAATGTCAGTTTCCACACATGCCTCTACCCTTCCCTCTGAGCTGCTCTTGAGCAGCTCAAGAGGAGCATCTACAGCTTCTAGGTCTGGTTGGATTATCAGTCACGGCCAGAGGTAAGGGGATTTAAGGGAGCCCCTGGCAGTGTCCTATGATACTGATACATGTAGTGGGATATAGATACAACCAGATAACACGTTGATCTTGAGGACTGTGCTTATATCCCATATATATAGGGTATCCTATCTTCCCTTTTGTTTAGATGTATTTCGTTTCCTTTTGGATATTTTCTTTGTCTCTGTGTCACCAGATATCTAACAACACATTCATCCTGTAGTGTAACCCAAGGAACAAAATTTATCTGATAAGGGACGTGATACGTTGATACGTATCTTATGTTACAGGAACAAAGGTGTTTTGTCGTTCAGGGTGTGGGGCATGCAGATACAGCGAATGCGTGCCTCACAATAATAATATTATCATAGTTATAACCAGTGTGTATGGGACTTGGATATTCGACGTATTTAGAACACATAATTATGAACACCTTTCTATGGGTGAAGCGTTTAATTTAGCTATTTGCTGTATAGATTCGGTCCAAAAAGGAAGTACATTTGCTAATTACGTCGAATGCTGAATGTCAATACAATCTCACCGATACCATTGTCCCAATAGTAGTCTGGTAGAAATCATCAAATATATTGCAACCCTTTCTGGGTGTCTGGAAAATTCTGATGAATTAGGTACCATTTATACTGATTTTGATTTATCGGGTGACACTGAAAGTCATAATTATGTTGATCCATTCATCATTTTCTGACGAAATGATATGGCTATTCTTTGAATGGATTACATTCCACCCCAAAAGCTCAATCCTTTCCTATAATATGCGTTGGTGTTTTCTATAATAGCAGCAGTGAAGGAATTCCATATGCTATTACCTACCGTCCTTGGGCTGTTGGGCTAGACATTGCTGTCGGCCAGTCCACTCTGATTCAGGGGAAAGGCCACACCCAGGACTGTTGGTATGATGGATGAGACAACCCAATGCCCCTACAGAAGGTGTAAAGTCCACGCTGCGGCCAGGGTGGGCCCACTCGGTCCGGTGGTTGTTTCACCTCAAATGACAAGAAAACATATGGACCCCGTAAATCTATGTTTAATGGCACCCTGCAAATGCTTTACGGTGCTTTTCATCAAATGTTGTTATTTTGAAACTACATTAGAGAAATCGTACATCTCGAAACAGATTCTGACCTGTTACATATGACAGGAAAGGCTTACTTTATAAAGCAAAAGAGTTGATATCTAGCAATGAAATGCACTCAAATTCCGCTAAGATAAAGATAAGTAACTCTTTTATTCAAATATAATTTATTTTCCCAAACAATATTATGTTTAGGGCCATATTTTTGGAATGAATTCTCTCTGGGAATGAATTATTTTAGATTACATCCCTAGGGAGCCAGTAGCACATTAATATGCTTAGAGTGCAGATGGGGCATGAGATTTTAGTTTGATATGAAACAACTTCCTGGGGGTAGACAGGACTCGGGTATCTGGGATGACAGAGGAGGGCCAGCGTGTACACACAGATTCCTGTGCAGAGTCCGGCACTGGCACAGCATGGTAGTACACATGCACCTAATGTCAGTAACAGTCATCAGGTTGTCGTATTACTGTTAAAGTATCAAGGCCTTTTTATATTCATTTACCTGGAGAAAGTATCGTGTGTCTTTTTTTCATTCAAGTAGATTTTCATTTTTATTATTGAATTGTGGATATACCAAACTGTATGCAAGGTATATAACTATCTTGAAGCCTGACTTTGAGTTACAGTGAAGGGCCATGTAGCTCTTTGATAGTTATGTTAGCATTCTCAGAACTTCTGTAGGATGTAGCATTCATAAGTGGTGGAGAAGAATGTTTTTTTTATGTAAGTAACACCCTGTAGGGACTAGTTATTTACATATCCATAACCTCCTTGTCCCGACCATATACCCTAATCTGGCTAGATTGGAATACTCTATGTCTGGAGTAATAGCCTAGGGAAGTGTGCAGAGAATACAGTTATTCTGTGCCAATCTTGAGGAAGACATCAATTTCCCCCCAGTTTAGGACCTAATGCAATAAAGTATGACATACTGGAAACCGCATTCTATTTTACGACGACATTGTGTCCGAGGGGCCCGGTAAATGGAATTGGTGCACCTGTATTTATTGTTGTACTACGTACCAATAGTAGCTCCAAGAAGCTGCAAGTAGTCACTTAGAGTTATCATGCGTATTTTCCCCCAGCGTATTTCTTGTCTTTTGTTCCACAGATGTAGAATCGGTCGAAGCTACATAGGCCTTTATTGCTCGAATCAGTCAAAGTCACATGACATTTAAATACGCTATTCGTTCTCGATTACAACAGTGAACCTCTATATTGTTCCACATTCATAATGTATCAAACACTTGAGGCAACATGAAGGAGGAAAAAGCTAGTTTAGTTTTACCATCAGACCTAGTAAGGTTGTCCCTCCTACCCAGCTGACTGCCCCAATTCCTACAGTGACGTCCTGCCTTGATCCCCTCCCCCTTTGTGCTGGCAGGCTTTGTTAGACCCAGCCGTACCCTGGAACCCACACCCTTCACTTTCCTCTTTGTGCTATACCCCAACACAAAGACACCAGTGTGGTTCTAAAGTGTAGTCAAGTAAGGGAGAAGCCTCCCCAGTATTTCAGTGTTCACCAAAGCCTGCATGACTTTATACATGGTTTAGACTCCTGTGGTGGCAGGATACACTAGTATTTGGCAATGCTGGAGGTGTATCTTATATAAGTTATGCTACAGACGCTGCTATTGGTTTATTATCACTGCCTATAATGATACTTTTACCATCACATACACATGATGCCAATGATTTACCCTTTTTAGAATTAGAATTTGATTTATGTCTTGATAATGAATTTATGGGTAGGATCTTCCTAGGCTTGTTATGCAAAGACAAAATTTCACAGATATGCCACTTTTTCTTCTTTTCAAAGAAATCTCTACATTTTCAATGGGATTATTGTATTGAGGTATATTCATTTCATACAGGATGATTCACTATGTATGTATGATGACGTCTAACAACATGTTTACACCACTTTAATCTTCTTTAGATGAAGGGCAATGCATGTCTAGATTCTAAGATCTTATAATTGGAAACCCTACGTTGGGATTACCTACATTGTAATCGCGGCTGACATTGGTGAGCTCCAGTCTGATCAAAGGTCCAATTACTTAATACTCCGGCATTCAGACCCCATGAAGGATCCTCCTATACTAGCGCCTTCGACCAACACGAGAGCCCATTAATAATGACCCTCCTGTGTGTAGGGCAAACCCGAAGCCACCTTGGGTGTTGAAAGGCAATGGTCCAGTCTGGGGAGCTCGCGTGTCCTTTTACAGAGAAGTGTCCTAGAGGTCACGAGCAGCGATTGTATCCCAATAGGAGACTATCTCAGTATGTTACATTAAAGGTGGTATGTCATTTGTGAGTTAGTGATATGGATTTCATGTTTCTCAAAGTTTGGTTGATTATCGTTACTTTTTCTGAATGCGAAAAAAAAATCAGACATAGACTGCGTGACTTCTGCCGAACAGTTCTCTGCTTGGATTTCCATCATTTGATATGAGCATAATTATTCTGGCAAGGCTAATGTCTCCATTGGAGGATGTGCTATATAATAATCATTTTTGGCACTAAGCATAAATGGGTTATAACGAGTTATATAATTGATTATACTGCAAACATGTTAATAATTATCCTCATGGTCCCCTAACAAATTTCAAAGTTAGTCTACTTAGCCTATATCACAACTTTAAGCAGACAGTTCACAACCAGAAGCTTACCACCCACGCAGGAGGAGGCCCCCAGCCTTCATTGACGGCCACCACACGGTGTTCCAACCATGGAGAAAATCCTAAAAGCTCACACTTCTCCCTAGCCTACCTGCCCTACCCCTCTCCTAACTCCACTCTCCATCCTATACCCCGCCCATCCTGCTATCGTAGCTGACCACAAAGCCTCTGGCTGGAGAAGCTAGCCTGGTGTAGGGTCATTGTATAGTGTCTGCTGGACGGCTTCAGGGGTGGCGTAGGATGGCAAAGGCTTGGCGGTGGGCAAGGGTGTATGGAGGTGGGCCGGTCAAAGAGTATAGAAAGTCCATAAAAGGAGGATTGGTCGAAATGGAAGGTTTTAGTGGATAACGCTGGGGTGGCAAGATATGGTTGGTGATACAGAAAGGAAGAATGGAGACACATTGATGATAAGGTGGGCGACACTTGGGTGGCTCTAAACAAGGGGGGACTGACTATATTGGCAAAACGAAGAGACGATGGATCCAGGATCATTATAAACATACCAACAATAGTACCAGAAGCAGTGGGATGGGTAAAGAATGGGTATCGGTATGAATAGGAATAGTGGGTATTTTCTCCACGAGAAGAAGCAAGAATTGTTAAGGTTAAAAGTAAGAAAAAAAGTAAATGGTGGAATAGCACGATAATCAGTACAGAATGTAACAGATTTCATGGTGATGTGATAACTGATGGGGGCCAACTGCATGGTAATTATCGCGAACAGAACCTGACTGGGGAAAGGATTGATAAGGAGGAAATATTCATTGGTGAACAGGACTATAAACTGGTGACTGTATCGATAAGTGATATGATATATATCCAATAGTTCCAACATACAGAACAGTATGGGAGGTCGCCTTCTGAGCATTATAATGGCAGAAACCGATATAGTCAGCCTCCAGGGCCTGGTAACAATCTGTGTGGTGGTGGAGGTAGCGTGACAACAGGCACTCCTGTACATCCCCATGCACTGGAGGAGGGAACAGGGTCAATGAAATGAGTGAGTCGGTGCCAAAGACCCTGAGAAGAAACCACCCCCACAGCTCACAGAGCAGCTCACTGAGCATCTCATCCATTTCCACATCCTCCATGCACATCAAACTGCATTAGATATCTTTGGTGATATCAACATGGTAAATGTGAAGATCATACTTGCGTTTTGTATTAATAACAGATCCATGTACCTACGAGTATGTGTTATTATACACTCCTGTAGGCATGATACACTTTAATATGGAATGGGAAATCCTGTACTAGCATAACCTGAGACTGATAAAACCATTTTTTATAATGATACTATAAGCACTTGAAAGGTAGCGTAGACATGTATTGGGCATCGTATATTAGGTTTCGTACCAAACCTGCCCTTCACCCCATATAGATCGTCCCCCATCCAACTTGTTCAATGTTGGAGATCGTTCTAGGATTGAGAGTATTTGTCGGCCAATTTATCTTCAAAGTGAACCGCTACAGCTTAAAAGCGCCAATCCTGTTTATATTGATACACGATAGGCTTAGAACGTTCATGTCTACCCCCTTCCCCATGTTGGGAATTGAAAGGTGAAACCCCCCTTGCGCCCAGTTGGAGGGAGAGGTGGAAGTGCAGATTGAAAACCTCAGACCTTCTTTGCTATTGATCCAGCCTACAGAAAAGTATAAATCTATATTCTGCCCCCTCCACAAATACCACTACAAAGGAGATCTTCCCAACTCCAAGATTCAGATCTATGGTATTCCCCTCTGCTCGGAGATGTCTAGACTGCAGTGTCATATATAATTGGCAAGGAGCACTGCCAGGAATAGGAATTACTGCCAGGAATGTAGTACAATCCCCAACACAACAAGTATTTAACCAAATTTCCTGGTGTCTCTTTATGGTTATGGATAATGTTGTTCCCTTTGCCCAGTTTGAATATAGACTGGAATATTTGTAAAATAGTTTTACAACAGTTACTTCTAAGCTGTGAAAACAATACACCGTCCGTTATAATCAAGAAATAATTTACCAAAGGATGTTAAAATGCAATGGAAATACCTTCCCAGCACTGTCCTCGCAGGTTTTTGACTTGAATAAAAAAGGTGGACTGCACTTAAAAGGGTTGATGGTCTCTTAATGCTGATTCCATGGGTCGGAAGAGCCACTGGACTGTCCTGTCTCATATGCAGCAGTGAAAGCTCAGATTAAAATCTGATCTTTTGGTCTTCAAAGTGGTCATCCTTGTGATTCGTCCAGATCCAATGAGGAAATTTGTTTCACATTATGTAGGGGGAGGAATCTCAACAGACCAGAACACCAAAATACATCAAATTGCACCATTTGCCCTCTTGATTTTCAAGATTTGCTTGGGGGCATGCCCCCAAAGCACCCATAGATAACTAGTACTGCTATATTTCCATAATAAAATTCCATAGTGTAGATGAATATATCAGTGTTTCGTCTCGCAACCCCTCTTCTATGCAAACCCTCTTTTCTTTTTTCTTTTCCCAGTTCACACCCCTGAGATTATTGCTCAAATGAATACTAACTGTTCTACGATCTGGGCACAGCTCTTGACTGTAGCACAGGTACCTCACCATTAAAGGAACTTACAATATCGCCTGATTGAAATTCTTAAAGCAGTAAAGATGTTAATGCTTCTCTTGATTGATGAAAGCGTAGTTGTGATTATCATAATTAGGGTCTGAATTTTTAATCAAAATGGCGCAGCTCAGGGAGTTAATCGTCGTCAGCTATTGGCTAATTCTCCTCTTTGGTGGCTGCTCGAAAGCAGCTTTGTCTTCTTTTTGTACAGGATGCAGACCCCTCTACCCCCCAACTCCACCCCCACCTCAAACTCTCCATCCTAATGGGAATCTTGGGATGTGTGTGCTCCGTCATAGAACACATTTTCTCTAGTTAAATTCGCATAGTTGCAGTAAAGTGTGCGTTTTTAAATAGCCATGTTGGCGTTAGATCTTGTTGGTATCCTCAGGGGAGCCTTTGGATGAAACTTCAACAACGGGCTTTCAGTTGTAGAGGGTCGCGGTCAAAGCTGTGAAGTTCAGTGATAATTCAACCATTTTGATTGTCATCTGCGTCTACGGGGTCTACGCCTACTGCCACAGGGGTCCCCGGGGACTACACACACGGTCAAAGGCAGTCTACGGGGGCTACATATACTACTAAAGGGGGTCGCTGCCGACCAACAGAGCCCCTAGGAGCGTGTGTGGCTCCTCTCTTCTAAAGATCAGAAAAGATGCTCAGCCAACTTTTATTCGAGGCGTCTTCCCTCGTAGTTGCTGGGGATGCTCTCTGTTCACTTTAATCAATAGTGCATTTAATATTAGAGCATCTTTATAAAAGATTTCTGCAGTCAGTGATCAGAGTCTCAACCACAGTAGAAAAATACAGAAAAGGCACCAGGGTTGGCATCAATGAATATTCATCATTGCGTACCATGCCCATTCACTTTAAGCAATTTCTTGAATATGCTCATCATCATCATCATCATAATCATCATCATTTTCCCATTTTTGTACGGGTTTCGGACGAAGTAGCTTCTGACACTTTCATGAAGCATTTCCCTCTCTTTTACTAATCTAAATTCAAAATTGATTTTGATTCTTTAATATTTCAGTTTTTCTGTATAAACAGGATAATGGGTTGAGACATCATGGACTGAAGATCATGCTTTGGAAAGTCTGTCAACCTGAAGAAAAAAAAAGGCAGTTCATAAATCGATCAAAAATAGTATGAAATAAAATTTACATTATAATGAAATTGAGAGAGGTCATAGACCACCAATATGAACACACGGTCCTCCATGAGAATCAATTAGGAAACCAACGATCCTGACACAAAGTATTATATATCAACCAGAGGATAAAATACATAACAAAGTAAACGCGACAGAGTAATCTGATGATGTTATGTTTCCTTGACATTGTATATCCAGATTTACATTACAAGGCTCAACATGTCCCCTCCATATTGGTTGAGAATTGTAAATATCCCCATAGAGCACACTGCCTCGGCGCCGACCCTTTATCATGTTTATAATGTTGCTAAAATGGCTTCCCCATTGGCCTTAACTTCAGTCGGCCGGGAAATTGATTCCGAATTGGGGAGGAGGTTGCCACTTGACAGAGCGTCGGGGACGTCTCTATCCGGCCCCAACGCGCTTTAACAGAGCTCTGAGTCTTGGGGCTGCCGCTAAAAATCCCACTTTATGTCCACCTTAAGAGGCCGTAAAGTTCCCATGTCCGTTCCTCCGCCACGCGGCCCTTTTATCGCTCAAGCTGGGCCTTGTTTATTTGACCGTGTTATCGGGGCGTCCCTTACTCTTTCTTTTTGGCCTAAATATTCAAGAGACATCGGAATCACGGGTGGGTCCGCGGCCAGACGATAAAGTGGGTTTTTCATTGGTCGTCATTCTTTGTGGGTGTCTTTTATTTTATGACTTCTTGGTGCCAGTAGAGCTAGTATCATTAGGATGGTAACCCCACCCCCTTCTGTCTCTCCACTCCTCCTCCTCCTCCTCCCTCCCCACCCCTATCCCACTTGATATTCCTAGACCTGGTATGCTACTATGTATATGTATATGTGTACTCAGTATTGGCGTTCCACATTGCTGCACGGAGCCTACTTATGTGGTTGTGGGCTATTGGTCTGTATGTGTGTGGCTGGGGGGAACCCAAGAGTCCTCCTCCTCCTCTCTAGTGCCCGACCTCCAGGCTGTTGGCTTCACCCCCTACCATGGTGCAGGAACTGGATCCATGATCCATCCCACTACTGCCAGCACTAGCCCCACACACCCACTCCCCACAGTGGAAGGGTAGTAATAAACCAATGTCACCAGCCCCTACATCTACAAGCCCTCCCCCCCCCCCACTTATGCACCCATCCCCATCCCTACTACCCCACCCCGTAGGCCTAGACCAGAACTGCAATCGATGCCAAGAACTGGGCTCCCTGCCCAGCGATTCACCCAGCGATCGGTGTACCCTCGACCTCTGCTGCCCTGACCGTATATAATTTGTAGTCTACACAATTTTGGGCCGTCTGTACTATAACTCATGCAGGAGATAGTGATGGTGAGTGGGAAGGAGTCCAGAATAAATGACAAGACACGCAGTCTGTGTATAGCATATTAGAACAGAAACCTGGTGAGGTGAAAAGAAGGACTATTTTGGGCAGTGCACTATCAAGGAAGGATGCATCTTGGAAGTTGGAGGCAGCCTGAATGTCGCCATGGGCACAAATATAGCCTATGTTGTATCTGTCTGGTCTTGTGTTATACTTAAATACTCTACATAGAAGAGCAGGAAAAGTCCTAATCATGAAATCTGACAACTATCAATTGAGCTGTTTCATTATATTGCTGGTGACTGCAGTTATGACATTAAATGCTAAACTAAATATAACACACTTGGTAAATATAATTGAAACATGTTCTACCATAATCATATATTGTACAAACAATCCTGTGTGTCTTCTCATACGTCATAGCATAGATTTATTGAAAAGGACTGCAACTTCTTCAATATAACCCCTACGGGACGCACCTAAAACCCATCGAACCGCAGCACACAGAACCACACCCCAATCAGCAACCCTATAACTAACATCCCAGGCGTGGCGGACATCTGACACTCCTCTGATTGTACTATACGCCATATTCATACCAGTCCCTCCGCTAGAGGTCCTGGCAGTTGATTGCTGTGTCCTTGATGCCATCTGATTGGTTCACGGCTCTGCGGGCTTTATGCCGATGGCTGATTTGTGTTGCGCTGGTTCGTGGATTACTGGGTACCAGCATTTGGCCTTTTAAGGTCCGCATAGTGCTTTATGATATATGCCACTGGTTGTCATGATGCATGGATACAACACTGGTGGTGAGTTACTCGCCAGTGCTGCATCCAACTGTTATGGTAATCACAAAGGATTGACACACAGGGTTGGCATGATGCATGAATGCATCCATGCATCGTGGCAAGCAAGGGCATGCTGCATCAAAGCACTATGCGGCCCTTAAAAGATTAGGCAAGACAGAACGTCATCAGCGTCGCCATATTTCACTGTTAGGGTCTCGTCTGTCATCGGTCCACTTCACAACAGACAGGACTGGGTGATATGGTCCCAGTGAGTGTCTTTTACGACATCTTGCCGTCATCCGACCGGGTATCTTTTACGACACTTGATGGGGACGCTGTCGGCGGTTTTCGGCGAATCCCATGATTACTGGTACCTCGAGGTCTATCATAAGTGACTGACATCTGGGTATATACACAGGAATGGCAGTTGGATATAACCAATATATAGACTATAGGAAATTGATCACGAGAAATATAACTCCTATATTATATTGCATTTCTCACATCTGAATCTACAGGGACTGCTTGGTATTGACATTGGGTTCGACCGCGGGACATTTCCAGAGTGGGCCATGAATTTTTACATGACTAGCTGCAATATTGTCCACCATCTTTGCAGGATTTTCCAGCTAGTGCAGAATGCATTGGGCAATGCAGTTACAGTATGGGTACCTTAGGTCACAAGCGACCAGGTCCATTGCCAGTTACAGTACCGGGAGACCTGGTTACAGCATTCAGGTACCTAACCCAATCAGAATATCCATACCAAATCAGGCCTGTGTGCACTGGGATTTATCAGACTGTTTTGGCGCCAACAAAATCGGTTTTGTCGGCGCCAAAACGTCTTTTTCGGCGACAAAACAGTCTGATAAAATCCTAGTGGACAAAGGCCTAATGTGACAGGTGACCAATATAAAAAGTACATATTCACAGAATGTCTCATGTCCCCCTTTACAGTGATTGTAGACAGGACAACTGATCTAACTGAATCGGTCTAGTGTCAAAGCTCCAGGATCGTGATGTCGAGAAGTGCACAGATATTGTTCAACAGGGCTACTTTTTAAAGATGACCCAGCATGAGAGTGCTTCTCTTCTAATGAACCTGTGGCCCATCTCAATGTCACCATGTACCCTCAGGATTATCTCTTTGGTACGAATGACAGTGGTGACCTTTAACAGATCCACCTGCTAAGTGTGAGCCGAGCTGGGAGCATTTCACTCCAGTATTCCAGGCTGTTGCTATAGATGTTGAAGTACTAACAATGTCATGATTTTTAGACCCATGATATACCATAGTGGTTCTTTGAAGCGCCTTGGGGCTGATAGAGTTCAATACCATCGTACCCCCTGCGGATTTACAAGACACATATTTTAGTGTAAATACTTATTTCAGTACCCCTGTACCCAATCGCCTATATTCAAAACCCTCTTAAAGAGGCATTACAGTAGGCCTACTCCTCACAGGACATGGATCCTCTGGTATCACGTACTTGAGGCAGCACTTGCAGTTCTCCCAGTATAATGAGTATAACAAGTCCTCTTATTGTGTCTTTAGCATTGCGACCCTCTGGTGGTATCAACAAGAGACATTGTTAGACCAGTGCTGGAAGGTAACATACTGTAATCTAGACTGTAAGATGAGCCCGAGGTGTGGTATACTTAAGGCAGTAAAGTGACACTCCTGTAGGGAGAGAAGCTGTCTGCAGAATGGCTGAACTTTGGTTTAAACAGTCTCCACAGGCAGTCTTAAAACCCCACATCGCCTATATATATGATGCTCAGAGTACTAGGCACCTCTCCATTCCAACTCTTGAGATAGGGGTAGCAAGACTTTCATGCATGTGTGGTTGACATTGGAAATGCCTTTATTTCCTATAAATATAGTATAATCATACCCAGGCACCAGCAGAGAAAGTTATCCATGCCTTCGAGCAACTCATTAACGGTTATTTGAATACACTTGAAACTTCCTCTCGTTATCGTGCTGCATGCATGGATCTGCATGTATTTGTATTGTGTTTACTTATCTCGGCAAACATAGCAAGAGGAATGTGCACGTGATACCCACAATGTACATAATATCACAGAGAACCTAGTATATGTCCTTTACATGCAATGTACTCCCTCCATCCCCCCACCCGACCCCGCCCATCCATATCCAATAGCTCCCCCAGCACACCCCCAACGTCCTCGGCGTTGAAACACACCGAGGGGGGCTTTACTCTAGTAGGTTGATTAATAGACCAACACGCCGAGGAGGTGGGCCCATCACCAGGCTACGGTATCTGCTGGCCGTGTAGTGATGGGCCGCTGCTTCTTCTAGTCTAGTGAATTAAAGGAAATATACTTTATTTCTGGATAAAAGTACCAAAGTTGGTTTATAGGTAGATAAATATATGTTATTGAATATTTTTCTTTGCTCCAAGCAAAAAGTGTCCTGCAACATTATTTTTGGGTCATTTTCCTGAAAAATGTGAAAGATGACAATAATAATTCTATAAGTTAATCTTTTGCAGGTTTCTAGCATTGAGACCTAATAATATTGCCATAATAGACATTAATTGTCATAAATATGAAAGAATCAGCCCCCAAAAAATGCAATATGGGTGCAAAATTAAAGCTGAAAGGCAAAACTAATTGTGGCTTGATGCTTTCATTTTAATTACTTTCACAAGTTGTCAAAAGTACTTTTTAACCGCTCATATATTTTAAGGGTGATTCTATGTGTTTTCATGTTGTTATACCCTGTTAGGTTACAAAATTGGTAGTAGTAGGATTATCTAGGGGAGATATGTGATCAATCTATATGGAATGGGTATTGCAGCAGAACACTGCAAACGAAGGGCTGCAGCCACCACAAGTGAACTGCAGTTGCATTGAGAAGGAGGGAGTGGCATTGAGGGGCAAGAAGGGGTGCGGTTGGAGAGCTTAACTGAACTTGTGGACCTTTTAAAAAAACTTAAGGTCACATATAAAGTTGCAAGCAGGGTACAGCGAGCTTGGTACCCACAGAATATTTTCGAGATCTAGAGGCAAAAGGGTTCTTTCTGGTGGGTTCTGAGAGCTGTATAGATTCATTTGCAGCCAGCAGTCAGGGGTTGTTCTAGTTGATTTTTCTTTCAAAAAGGAAGACTGTGAATCCACACTCTTTTGTTTTGCATCCTATTTCCTGAATGTCCTTTTTTTTCTAATGCTGCCCTTTCCCTCCAACTGCTTCCCTCTCCCTAGGCTTGAGTACACAGAGGCAGTAAAGGGAGGAGAGGCCACAGGGGTAGGCCAGGGCATGGGAGGGGATCTGGAGAGGAGGAGAGTGGAAATGGAATGGAAGGTGAGGTTGAGGGATAGTGGAGGTGTATGGTAGGGGAGGGACCACGTCCCCCCTCCATCTTCAAGAAATCCCTCAACCTGCAGCATGCCCCCCTCCCAAACCTGAGAAGAGGAATGGGGGGAGGGGGGGTTGCAGAAGGCGTGACAATGCCCCTGCTCTCAGGGGAATTTGGAAATAACCTGGTACAGGATCTATATAAAATATAGCAAATATTTCTGCACCCTTTGTCAAAATCACTTCTCAAACATGAGTTAAAATGTATGACTGAAAACAGTTAATAAGCTTTAAATGCATTATGTCCCACAATAAATAGAGAACACTTGCACCATTGATTATTTAGAAGAGAATATTCTACATTAAAAGTACCCTAGTGCATTTTGTGGCCTATTTTTCACTCTTTTGCTATCACTGTGCCCCTGGTGGGCAAAACTAGAACTACCCCCCCCCCAGTCACATTTTCCCCCACCTGCTCAGAAACTCCCTTGAAATACCTTTCTTAAATTAAGAGCTAGTTTTCCAATTATTTCTTTTCATTTCCTTCTCTCCTTTTCCTCCATCTTTCCTCTCCTCTCTCTTTTTTTGTGTTGGGGGTGGGGGCAATCCTGTTGCATCCCCCCCCCCTTCCCCATGAATCAGCCTTTTTTCAAATCAAAAGAAACAGCTAAATGAACCTAAAAAATATGGTTTCATGTGATCTTACAGTCATCTTTATGAAGGGCAGCCATCTTGAATTTTTAATGCATGATTTAGATTTGGATGTTAACCTACATTTATAGTTACCAGTTAAGCATCTTGTATGGTTTCAGCCCTAAATATTTCTATAAAAGTTCTACAAATTAAGATTTCCTGTTTATTTCAATGATTTTGGTGATCACATTTCAAAATGGCTGAAAAACGGTGATAGCATGGAAATTTCTTTTGGAGCAAGGAAAAAAGTGAAAGTTCTTGGTTCAAACCATGTGTAAAAAACTTTTGGCACTTTTATCCAGTAATAAAGTATAATGCCAATTCGTTCCCTTAATTCACTAGACTATTCCCCCTACAGGGCCTTAAACCGTTAAGGGGCGCTTAGTGCTTGAATACGATATGCTCTTTGATGCATGCAGGCCTGGCGAGCTTATTCGCCAGGGGTGCATTTATGTACCATAACGACCCTACTCCCGAAGAGTCAGCACGATGTATATGAATGTGGCCTAGGCAAGTTTCTCAAGCATCAACGATGACAACGGACATCGTACATTAAAGCACTATGTGGCCCTTAAAGGATTGACTCTAATCGATACGTGAGACGACCACGGGGGACGGCCATTTGAGGGGAGTGATTGGAGGGCGGACAGGCTGAGAGGCTGCTGCCTTCATGTACTATTAAAGCACACAGCTTCACAGCCACTCTTGAGACTTTGAGTTCCTGGAATATCACCTCTGACTTTTACACAGGCGATTCAGGGGATATAACAGGCCCAGCCCCAATGATAGATCCATGGTTTGATATTTTCAGTTTTTGATTTGTTGTTGTAACATGCCATCTATTACCTGCCTGCCTGCATCCTATCAGCTCCTTAAATCCCACTGTCTTTAGCCCCTTCGTTGTTTGTCTCCTTGCTTACTTTCTTCCCACCTTAAATTCTTTTTTTGCTTCCATCCTTCCTTCTTTCCTTCCCTCCTTCCCAACCAACCGCTCCCTGTCCTGATTGCTTGCTTCTTCCTTTACTCTCTTCAGCCCTCTTCTCAATCCCTCATATTTAGAGCCCCCTCTTTTTCGAGGCAATTTTCTGGGAAAATAATGCAAATCCATTCTGCTGCGGTCTGTGATTGAGGACCGTTGTCTACTGGGTATATGCCTTGCTGTACGTGATCTATAACCCTGTCCAGCTGAGAGGTGCAAGTCTCTACCAGCAATATACCACCCCGCCCACACCTCGGCCGGCTAATCTGCCCCTGCTCCGCCCTCTCCTCACCCCAGCCCCGCCCCACCCTCTAGCAGTGGTATTGCCCACAGGGCACTATTCCCTCCTTGAGGTATACACCTCAGCCCATGCACGTGCTGGCATCAGGAGAACTATACTTCAGCATGATTATTATAGATCCGCCAGGCAAAAACAACGCCCTGGCTTTGGGACATACATACACATTGAAAGAATACATACATAAAAGACACATGAAAAATATCACTGTACAAATCGTAGTAGTGACTGCATGTGTAAGGGAATTACCTCAATCTCAACAAAAGCCCATTTGTATTTCTAATGTATCTGTCACAATAGGATTCACCCAACATCCTCTACGATAGCGATACATGTACTTTAAAGCCCAAAGGGCTTTGCCTGTCCTTCGGACAAAACCTTTTTGTGGCATAGCCACATTATCCAGGTAAGGACTTATAAATGACGATTAGTGTGAATCGTGAGGAACATGAGAACAAGTACCACTGGAGCCTTCATCTAATGTCCCACGGGGTATAATTATGGAGGCAGCAGAGGGAGTAATTAGAGGAACTCAGGAGAGGAATTGGCACAGGCAAGTCTTAATCCCCCTCAATAGTATATAGGCTGATAAAACACTGATGACAACCTATTTGTCTGCATTCTGCGGTAATACGAGATTGAAACTGATAAACTGCAATCTTATCTTTTTACTATACATAATTACCTGCATTGATTAATACCTGATGGTATCCTATCGAACACATAGTATCAGCCATGTGACACTCTCACCAATATAAGCTGGTCAATTCCAGAATAATTAGTTCCAGTGTATCGCTAAGTGGTAGAATGAAAGTAGAAATATTTTAGGAAAGCAATTGATGCATCAATGGACCTTACTTATTTGACTGGATGGTTTAGGGAAGCTAATATACAATACTGCACATATTTACACATTCGGACGGTGTCAAATGTGTGATATTGTCAGCTCATATTAGTTGGAACGTCTGTTTCTGTTATGATACACCCAATAATCATCAGGCACAGACCCTAAAAGTATCTACCGTATCCGCTCTATTCAGGGTTGACTTGTAAGTTGTAGACCTCGATATGAACGACCCCGTGGGATGCCATGGCCGTCCACGCGTGTGTAGACTGGTTGCAGGTTATTGCGCCTATGGGGGATGCTTGGGAGTGCCATAGACTAATCTGGTCGTCTCCTGTCCCTCCCCTCCCCTCCTCCTCCTGTCCCCTCCCATCCTCCAGTACCCCAGGCCCCGGCAGGAGGAGGAGGAGGCGTGGGGGGGGGGGGGGGGGATGTGGCTATTTACATGGAGCACCGTGTCCCCTGGGGACTAAACGTCTTGTAAATTATACCTGCTGCTTGTTCCTGGTGGTCCACAGTGACGTGCACAATGTCGTCTGCCGCTGTCTGCGCCCATTATCGCCCACCGCCGCACGTGCACACACTTCATAATTCATGTTCTAGGGCCGGACAGGGACTTGGTATGCGACCAGTGCTGAAAGAGCGGGGCCCTCGGCATGGACATGAAAAATGAGGGGGCGGGTGTTAGAAATATGTACTCCGAGCTTCTTCAACACTTATAATATGTAAGGTAGATATGTCCCAATTCCCATGGTACTGCAGAAATGGCGTAATTTGATTTAGTCTCATCTAAAATTCCTTGTGAGGAATGGAACCATATGATTGGATTACCTGTCATTTCTTTCATTCTACTTGCAAGCAAAAGTTGCATCTCCTTTTGAATTTCATATGCGTGCTGTTGTCGTTAAGTAAATCAGCTGCATGGTAATTTGTACCCCCAGCGGCGTCAGAGAAAATGGAGTTTATTCTCAAAGAGAAGGGAACCCTAATCACATCAGACATGTATGTAGATACTAATGCAGTAGTGCACACATGTACATGCCAAACACACCACATGTAGGATACAGTAGTATGCTGAAGTGAAGATAAATGCCTATAGCGTACTAGAGGGAGGGGACTTGTTCCTGTGACCACCATGTTTTTGCTGGCAAAAGCACATCTCGTGAAAGGTTGGTTCTGCTCTCGGAACACAGCTTGTTCCTGACAAGCTATGGTGTGTGGGCGTCTGGTACCAGTGTAAATCTCACGAGAGATTCCGAGGACAGAACTAACATGGTCGCGCATGTGGAGCAATCAGAATTATCATTATACAAATGTAGTGGATTCCTGGGACTGGGAGCCTCAGCCTTAAATGTCCATCTACAAAGCGGTTGTCAGCTAAAGTATGTGATATAAAGGCTAAAAGCATAGATTTCCTCTATACAGAAGTCACGAGGGGTATTATGATGATAGACCGCTAGCACAAAATGTAATTGTCTGAAACATTATAACTTTACTATGAAAATCCCTCACACCCGTCTTAGACACCCAATTGCTAAATTAGGTGACGATATTCCATATTGATATATGACAGAACATGAGTGGATGGAACTCCAATGATGGAAAAGCATGAAGCCGGAAACCAGCCCTGGCTATATACCGTTACCACGAGATTCCTATCGCACGGTAGCAGTCCCTGGCGGCGAATCAGCGAGTCGTCCAGTCTGTTCATCATCCCTCATTATCGCTCACACCCACGTGACCAAGGCTCATCACGTGATGGATGGGCGATAATAGAGGAATCCAGTCTGATACGGCGCCATCACGCTCCGTATGCCGAAGGAGGTAGCAGAGGGCAGAGGGGGTTGCTGGTGGGGGGAGAGCCTGCTCCATCAAGTCGCCTCACCTCACGGTGCGACTGTTGGTGCGACAATTTAAATCTGGTAAGCTCAGCTGGAGACTAGCCGGTTGATACATGGACAGCTGTTGAGTCAAGTCTCCTGCCACCTGCTTTAATGCTGTGCCATGCATGCCAAGGGACAGGGCTTGAGGAGGTTTGGGGGATTTATACCGTGAAGGCTTTTGAGACAATACTGTTAAAATTCTCAGATTCTGTTTAATAGAGCAGTTAAATGTCTTGGTTGTAAGCCTATAGAATGCAATCATAAGTACTATACGGTCCATTTCAGTACCATGATGAATTTATATCAGAGGAACACATGGTGACGCCTTCTTTAATATTATCAGCAATGCCTTTCGTAACCAAAACGACTGGTGATATACGTTATACATGATTATGTAGAAAAGAATACCTACAAACTCATATACATATAGTATCTTACCAAAAATAATTCCTAAAAGTACTATATCACGATCTGATGATCTTGAGCATAGATATCTCCCAATATCAAACTACTGCTTGAAGGATATCTTACAATAGCACCCGGTACGGCGTAGTATACAGAGTCCACAGGTACTCGTGAGTGGAGAACCCCCGCCAGATGGTGCCACTAGACTGCCTAATCTGTTAAAGCCTTGCAGGCGCCTCCTTGGCCGCCGTAGACCCTGGAGGAGTGTCCCCACTGGAGCCGCTGATCAGTATTTGTTCCACAGCAAGCGGCCAAAATACGACCTCGTTGCCTCTGTTTATTTTCCCCTCCGCCCAAGTGGGGATGAGACTGCGCGTGTGAGCGCCAGTGAGTAGATACTCGAGTTGCTCCTACTTGGTAGGCAGCGCAGCATGGTGCATCTTATTGGATGCTGTAGACTATAGTGGGGGAATACTGCTGTACATCCCAGTGCTGTGTATACCATATCTAGAGGTCCAGGTGTGTGAAGGACTGCATAAAGACGGTATCTTACATACTACTTAGTGGATACATAGCGATAAGCAAGATCAAGGAAGTATCGGGAGGAAGTAGTATATGGAATCAGCATTATGCCCCGGGTTCATATTTTAGAAAATAAGTATGTACACTCTGTCTTTCAGTGGTTCAGTTTATTATCTTTATCTCAGCCACAATTTCTCAGACCATGCCTTTAAAGCCGGAAATTACATCAATCTTTTATACTATCGATTCCTACCATTGGAACTAAATTTAAGAGGAGTGATAGAGGGCGGTTCCCCTCTAAGGCACAGCCATGATGTCACAGTCGATGGTGGGTGGATGCAGGTGCTATCTCTGACCAGGGAGAGTGATGGGGGACAGCGACTTTAATCTGGTTTCCTCCAGGGTACTGGAACGGACCACTGGTCAATGACTATACATTACCTATGGCTAATAATGTGCGGTG
Organism: Harmothoe impar; assembly: GCA_947462335.1. Classification (NCBI taxonomy): domain Eukaryota; kingdom Metazoa; phylum Annelida; class Polychaeta; order Phyllodocida; family Polynoidae; genus Harmothoe; species Harmothoe impar. The sequence goes on along the minus strand of OX381711.1, from coordinate 38,098,268 downwards.
CTGCCAGACGGAATGATGTCATATAGCAGCGGCGTTAGTGTACGCAGTGCTAAACACATGGAAAGTGGTACTGTGTAGGGGCTAAGGTCGAGTTGTGCATAGACACCGTCCCCTAAAGTAGGAGCTAAGTGGTGCTGTGTAGAGTCACCTACTGTAACTATCCCTATGTTAACTAGTAGATACGTGGGGTTATGGGGAGACACTGTCTCCTAAAGTAGGAGTTCCGTGATGTTGTGTACAGTTACATACTGTATCCCTATGTTAACTAGTGGGACAGTGGGGTTGTGTAGAGGCAAAGTAGGAGTTAAGTGATGTTGTGAAGGGTCAGATACTGTCTACCTAAGAAACTTAGTACGTAAGTGGAGGTGTGCAGAGACGACACGCTTACTGCCTCTCCAGTAACAGTCAGAGCTGAGCGAGGACCGGCACCCTGGGCCTTTATAGGGGAGGTGGAGGTTTAAAGTAGGAGTTAAGTGGTGTTGTGTAGAACCACATATTGCCTCATTAAGTAGTCAGTTAGTGGGGTTGTGTATAGAGACGCTGCCTTCCAAAATAGGAGTGAAATGAGGCTGTGTAGAGACACAGTCTCTTAAAGTAGGCACGACACATGACATTTGGGGGTAGAGGCCTGTAACGAGTGCCTCTTTATTACGTCTCATAAGGTCAACGTGTAATAAAGCATGTATACCAAATGGGCCGTCTATGACCACATCATGTGTACTTTGAGATGTGGTATTTCTTAAATGGGTCTTTATGAGCTTGGCATTACAATGTACCTTGATATACTAGTACTCAGTTGGTACAATGTACTATCAAGTCGAGTTGTACTATTAGAAGGGACAATGTGTTGTCGTGTTATACATTGTAGTGTAGAGAAAATATTTGTTGACATAGCATGCACAGAGGACGTATTTAGTCCCTCGATCCTTCCACACCCACCTCACGTTGGGTATAGTTCATTGTTCCTACCATTCTCCTTCTATAGACGATGTGACAGGCATAGATCCTGTATATTATATGGCTCTTTGACCAGACTACGATGACTAAGGTCTATTCTCTCCACCCCTATCACACCTCTGTGCCCTGCCAGTATAGCAGGGACAAAAAACTGAGTTTGATATCTTTATCATCCAGACCACAGTGGACACTGGTTGCTACTGCTGTAGAGATAGGACCTTTTCCAAGTGGACAATCTTTAGGTAGTGGATCACTAATTCTGCCCAGTGGTCCACGTGCCAGGATCCAATGTGCTATTATTGATCTCTCTCCGGGCACTGGTCAACCCCTGCTAGACTACACTGCCCCTCCTCCAGGGTTAGGCCAAGAAAAAAAAGTGAGTTTCAGATTACATGGCCTGAAAATCTAGATTTGGTAGGTAGGATTTTCTTTTTCTTTACCTCAGGTCTCAAAAGGACACATACTTTAATTCGCGAACTGCGACCTTGACTCATGGACCATTCAATCGATTCTAAAAAGGTCCTGAAATGGCTAAATAAATCTTTTAAATGAAAAAAGTTTTTTTCTAGGCAGAGTCGGTTAACATGAAACAGTCATTATTTTGCCCTACCACTGAGTAGGGTGTAGTACAGTGTTCTCTAATACATGATTGAATACATACACCCTGGGGGTTTAGGATGCACTTTACACCCTCCTTTACTTAACCACACATAAACCTGCCTCATCAGCTTATGCCTAAGACAGACATAAAACATTCTTCTATAGGCTAGACTATAAACAATATCAAGTAGATTTTGCTGTGCGGTCTGCGGTGTATGTCCACATTCTATCCGCTTAAATATATTGGTATAGTCGTATGTTATACAGGGCATCACCCCCCCCCCCCCTCCCCGCCCCGCCCTCCCATACGTTATATTCATGGGTCCACATCTCGATAATAGAGATTAGGAGACATGAGATAAGTCGGGTAACTTATGTAGAGTGCTATAGGCGTAGACGCCTAGATGTTCAGCCCCACCACCCTCCCATGCTCCCTGCCTTACATTACTGCTTGAGACTATAGGACTCTTGTTTCCTTTCTGCACCCGCTAACCCTCTGCATCCCCAGCAACCTTATTCCATATCTAACATTACCCCTACTAGTATTTAGAATTCAATTCAATTGCCTATGCCCTTCCTACATTCACTTCTGTAACCAAAGTGCAGTGAATGCACTAGGTTAATTGAAATATCGCAGATATTACCCATTGTTTTTTAATCGCTAGAATCTTGTCAACTCAAAATCGCTCTTATTGCAAGCTTTAAAATAGGAGCCATGTGTTCCCCCATTCTACCTACCTTCATCCTTACATCATCCATCTCATAAACCTTTAAGGGGCGTATTCTCATTTATTAATGTCATGTGTCGTTATGATGTATTCATCAGCAGTGATCAGCTGTACATGAAACCCTTAACTTGCCTCTTGTATCTTTGACTGTGCATTCAAGCATCATGTCGACCCTATATATGATTGATACACTCCCAAAGGGTGAGCATGATGCATGAATATAGCCTTGGCATCATAACAACATCGAGCATCGCACATTAAAACACTGTCTGGCCCTAAAAGGGAGAAAGGTCAGCCAACAATGTCCGGTCTTCCGGCGCCCGGCCATCAACATCCAGCCAATCAGGGCGCGCCCAGTAATCACGTGCACACCTAATTATTAGCCACTCGTGTTCTTTTTGTGCAGGCCCCAGCCTGGACCGTCTTCATTTCCCTCACAGCCCCTCTAATACGATGAAGGAAATACCCCATCTTAATTAATGTCAGCACTCCAACCAAAGAGGCAGGCTATCCACAGGGAGAGCCTTCTGTGTGCTTAGTGTCAGAGCGGGAACACTGTACCGTATCAGGGTGAGGGGTATGTGTGCCATCTGGTATTGGTAGTCAAAGATACAAGAGATGAGATCAAAATTGATCGATATCCAGACTTTTCAAATATTGTTCTTTAACTCTAGAATTCTGAAGACCCTAGGTTATTAACAAGTGAGCAAAAGTTGAATATCATCATGTAGTCAGTATAGGAGCATTTCGTTTACAACAATGCCGTATTAATTGAATGAAAATGGAAAAATTATTATCTGATTTATCTTGCTCATAATAATTCTGGTTCTTAGTCTCTGTTACGACAAACATCAATTGCTGAATACTCATTCTCCCTGCTTAACCTGCTTTCGAACATATTGTAACGGGGATATGGATGTATGGGGGGAGACTTATGACCAGAGAGAACGTAAACACAGGATGGTTATAGTGTAACGATCGGTTTCTATTAAGGGGTGACTTAGCATCTAGTTACATTCAGGAGTTGCATGAGGCATACTAGCATGAGGCTTTAATTGTATCATTAACAGTAAGAACTAAGTAGTTCTAGGCTTCGGTATAGAGATACCTAGTAGAACACCACTAACAACGGCTGTGGTTATAACAGTAAACCTAGTGGCATAAGGATGCCAGACTAGTATAAAGATACCAGTAGTAACTAGAAACCCCCCAGGTATAGTGATACCAAATTAATTAAGGCGGTATAAAGATAGCAGCAGTAAACAGTAACTGATATAAGATATCAGTTAGCTACAGTCCTAGTATGCGGATACTAGTGCTGTAGAGTACCCCGAGACACGTCCGTCTCCTAAGCTAGAGTATGGGATACTGGCGCTCGCGGGGCGTCGCGCAGCCTTATATAAGGTGGCGCGCAAGTTCCGAAACTTGCGGGACGTAGATCCGCTACCGCCACAATATTAACTAATGTTGCCCGCTGTCAACAACAGATGGCGTCCCGATCTGATGGTTTCCGGCCTGTATACATTAAGCTCAGGCCACTGAGCTTGTCTAGTACCAGCGAAAGTGGTGACGTGACGTCCACATGACGTTGACCGGAAGCCGTGCCCAATACGAGGCTGCTGGACACTGTCTACATGTGATTGGCCAATTGGTTTAAAGGTCACGACACTGCCTCTACACTAGACACCAGCCCAACACCCCAGACACATATTGGTACATCACTCTAGACACCAGCCCCACACCGCAGACACATGTTGGTACATCACTCTAGACACCAGCCCCACACCTCAGACACATGTTGGAACATCACTCTGGACACCAGCCCCACAGCCCAGGCACATGTTGGTTCATCACTCTAGACACCAGCCCAACACCCCAGACACATGTTGGTACATCACTCTAGACACCAGCCCCACAGCCCAGACACATGTTGGTACATCACTCTAGACACCAGCCCAACACCCCAGACACATGTTCAGGGTTGGCACTGTCAGGGAAAATGTCAGGGAAAATATTTTTCGTTCCAGGTCAGGGAAATGTCAGGGAATTTCAGATTTTTGGCAAAATGTCAGGGAAAATGATATTTTCTGAAAATGTCAGGGAAAATCTTTGAAATTCAAAAAAAAAAGTTACCCGTTTTCTCGGAAAAAGCCTGTATTTTACTATGATTTTAAGGGAGAAAGATATCTAAATCCTCAAAAAGGAGGGGTAAAACTTTTGCGTGCACGCAATACACAAAAGCCCTGTTGTTAAATAATGACCATTTGCGAAGTAGAAGATAACTTTAAAAGGAGTTCATAGTTGGAGGGCATTTAAAAACATAGGGTTTATGTCGTGATTGTCAGGGAAATTCGATATAACGTCAGGGAAAAGTCAGGGAATTTGAAGCTACCTTGTCGGTGGCAACCCTGATGTTGGTACTCAACACATCCCACACACCAGCCCAGCACCCCACACACAAGCCCAACACTACACACACTAACCTTATCCTAAAGTGTCAACAATCCATAAAACGAGTCTCCTTGTAGATCAGTGACTCTTCTCGAGATACTGTGAGAAATCTAGTGAAACAAAATTACTATCATAGACAATTTATTCTGTTTGTTAGAGAACACAATGCATCAATGGATCAACTTCAAACGCACAATTATGACCCACACAGGCATTCTTCTAAAAAGCATTATTATCTGGTATTCTCCTATTGGCAAATTAATATTAGAATCCAGACTTCCCTCTATCCACAAACATACACAGTAGAGTTGGTCATAGGGCTACCAATATTGCCCCCGGCTACTACCACTGCCACCAAACCACCAAAGGTGTGACGAGAGCCATATTGACTCCCACACCCACCTACTTCCGTTACAGATCAAAGACCATTGATCTTAGGAACCTAGCTCATATAATATTTACATTATATCGCCACACGCTGCATGGCAATCACCTCTAGTAAAGATAGGCAATACAAGGGCCAAAGTGATCCAAGACAGTATGTATAAAATTGTGTACAACTGCAAAGTGGCATCGGGACCAACATGTACCATAATTATGCTATACATACAACAAGGGGTATTGTCTAAAATAAAATCAACGTGATGTTTTCATATCAGTGATTGGGGGGGGGGGTGGGGGGTTGGAAATACATGTTGTTCCTATTTCATTGCGCCATCCTAAGGGCTTTATATCAAATCCTTAATCCTCATATGACTGGCCCTAATAGTCTTGATTGACTTATCTTGAGGGAAAGGACTTATTCCCTTTTTCCAGGTATACAGGTGGGATTTCCTCTTTGTAGGCATGGCCCTAATTAGCCATCACTTGTAAGGCAAGCTGTGGACTTTAGCACCAATCGATGACTCTATCAATCAATTACAAGGCAAACTGGCTGTAAGGAGCTGCAGTCATGTGTCAACAGGTTGACACCAGTGTCAACAGGATGGCAGCAACCTTAACCCCACCCCTCTGATGGAGTGTTTCCGTGGGGACGATCTCCACCAGCGGTCCTTGTAAGGGCCACGACCTGCTCTTGCCCTGTCCTTCTCTGTGAATCACACACAGGGCTGCGATGGAGATTGCAGGAGTCCGTCCAGTCGAGTATGCATGGGAAGGGAGGTTGGAGGTAGGACAACAGGGTCATTACAATTTATTCAGAAAATCATGTTAAATTATAGGCTAGATGCATAGAAATTCATAGAACTAGTAGATGTGAATCTGAATTTTCAACATTCTTGATATTTCCCAGTTGGAAAATAGGGAGGTAGTAATAAGATAAGTAAGTTAATTAAAAGCCAAATAATATATAATCTTTTTATACCCCTGCTGCCAATTTCCCCCAGAATCCTGACAGGGGAACAGATAAGAACTCATTGGGAAGGGCTTCTGTAGAAGCCTAAAAAGGTCTTTCATGTAGTGGTCCATAATCAGGACAGGTCTGGAGTAGATGGGCGGAAACCATGGAAGTGTCCGAGAGTGGGCTTTTTTACATTTATGTGGGAGTCGATCATAGAAGAAGCCAGGTGGCAGGTGTCTGAGAGGGGCAAAATTCGGCCCTTCCCACCGTTAGCCCATTACTGATGGGTCGTTTCTCCAGGTTTGACTTATGTCGTATAGTGCTTTTGTTTCTTAGACTTAAGGGATTCTATTGACATTTTTATTTTTCGATCTTAAATTATATGCAACTGATCTGTTTGACAATTGATTTGTGGCATGCAACTTTTATATTACGAATAGAGCCCTCCACTCCCCACCATACTATGTATAGATACCAGGTCAATAACATTGGTATAAAGCTATATAATTATAATTGGATGTAACTGGTTCCTGCAATTACCATGTGTAGGCTGGTGCATGCTCATCCTGTGAGAGGTTGTCCATAGATCCACACTCGCCTTGCTACTTGTTACTGGCAAATCATGTCGTGAAGGAGTATCGCTCTAGTCTCACAAGAGCTAACATGGTCGCGTGTACTGGGCCTACAGTAAATTAAGTAAGGGGCGTTGAAGCACTATATATACTCCAATAGTATCATCCACTTAAGCCTTGGGGTATTATTTCAGAGGCTGGATCCATGCTTGCCCTTTGGATATGTACTGCTGTATATGGTGGCTGAGCATGTTTGAATGCAAGGGGAGGGGCATACACGCGTATCACTCATGCACGGCATGTGCAATGGTATATGTACCATACCCTATGGGGTAGTGCAAATATAGAATTCTTATACAAACAGTGCAAAAATCAATTTTATGAACTGACGCCTGAACCCCTTGTGTAGCAACAGCTTCTTTTGCTTTTATCCCCCTGGGGCGAACAGTCCACAATTTTTGAAAGTCAATGACTTTCCAGGCCATACAGATTCCTGAGAAAGTGAAAGGCTGTAAAAGGTGAATCGGAAATTGGGGGTGAATATGCCCCAACATACTCCATGGACAAAAAGGATTTCATTAGAGAAGCTTTTTTCACAGATGCTATGCCACTAGCATTTTTATGGGGCCACAAGAAATCTATGGATAGTTATGGTTGATGCTTTGGGACATAGCAGTGCAGACAATTTGCTAGCAGAGACTGAAATGGCAATCAATAGTTTTTGTTATTTCACTCTAGCCAATAGACCAGGAGTTAATGTTCAGCAATTCATAGTGTCCATAGGGCATATACGCTGCTCTCGATAATCACTCCTGGGACCAACTCTCAGTTATTAATGAGCATTTGTTTTACAATGTCGACTATGTTAAGCGGTGCCCTTGTGAGGTCGCAGGTGATTAGAAGTGCCTCTTCACCTGGAAGGGTTAAACACTATAATTATAGTTCTGAAAGGGGAAGTCCATGGTACAACACAAGCTGCGATTCATTAGACAGAGAAGACTGTCTATGAGTGCTCAACAACCGATAAGCCAGACCACTAATTGGGTACCTAAGGGAGCCAGGGACTGTTGTAGTACGATATATTCTGAATATAGGCTCTCCTGTAAGAAGTCCCATTGAAAGTTCCTCTGCCCTGAGTTTAGATTGTGTAACTAAAAGAAAACTTGACCCTACCGCATCAAAGAGACGTAGATGCAGGTCACAGCTAAACTTTAACAACTGACATTCCTGTACGACAATCTCTTTATCTATGTCACATTTGTGATTGTTCGTAAGGTTGGTGATCGAGGCTGTGATTCCACTGTGTCAGATCTTTTTAAGACGTAACGTTACATTGGATGGTATCTTTACATGGGCCAGTGTCTAATGAGTGACTATAATGTATATGTGATATATTTTTTCTTCTAAAGAAAATGGAATCACATGAAAACGTCAAGCGTTATTGCTGATGCTCTCTCCTGAAGCAGCTGTAGACAACAACAAATCAGGAAACCTACCTCCCAGTGAGAAACATTATCTTGGCAAAAACATTCAGAACAGTGGACCAGAAGCAGAGGTGACGAGGGTCTTGTGTTGCCCCCTGTTTTAAAGGTTGCCCTTAAATGTCAACTCTGAATGTGAGCAATGCCTCAAATGAAAACGATTGCAGCTGCTTAGCTGATGAAATGCATTGTGTTTATTTTATGTTCATCCTTTCTCCTCAATTATTGGACATAAATTAAAAACTTTGGATTTTACAAAATTCATCCAGTATGCTTGATCAAAATGTCGTTTTCAATCTCTGGGTTCTTATTTGACGCAACATTTTACGTAGTGATTTATGAAAGGTGATTCCAATTTCCAATCTTTATAAATAGTTGTGCAAACCTGTGGGGTTGATAGGAGAGCAATATATATAACTAAGTAATTGCCAAAAGGGGAAAACATTCCTATATAAATTTTCTTTTCGAGTATCCCTTTAGTATTCCTCCTTATGTCCCTCCAGAAACCCCCAAACCCCAAACACTAATACTACTCATAGTTATGAATTCATGACAACCCAGTCAAAAGCTGCCCTCAGTTTTTGGCAGAGGTCTCCTTCCTGCTTAAAAAAACAGCACCAGAAATGACTGGGCTAGCCTTTACAGGCATTGATTGCCTGCAACTATCCAGGGAGTAGCAGAAGATCCTGTGATGGTTAAGGGGGAGGGTATGGAGGCGGGGAGAGGGGAGGGGAGGTAAGGGAGGTGAAGGTAGTGGATACTTGGTGGTCTATGCACAGAACTCTTAGCATTGATTTATGTGTCCAGATTCGTAGCCCTCTCCAGCATGACATATCATATTATGTTCAGTTTCCCAGTATAGACGTCTGTCTATGAGCAGTTTGTATGTATGGGGTTGAATCAGTCTGAAATGAAATTTTCATTAGTATCTGTTGGCCTGTCAGGCAATATTGTGGTGAATTAACTATGTTTACCTACTTAAAATGCAGATCATATACATAATGAGGTTTCAGAGCAACTGCTAATATATGATTTTTATTTCCCATTTGCGAAGCGCACATGAAGCTACAGAATCATTTGGCAGCAATTAATTTCGGGGACAGAGAACAGAGGAAGAAATTCAAGAATATTCAGGGCGACATATTTGTATGGTATACCTAGGACATAGAGGCAGTCTGCCTGCTGCAAGGGAAAGGGCTAAACTGCTTTAAAAAGGATGAAATATAAATTCCAGAGGGGACCTCTGACAAGTCACGAAAAGCTCTGACTAGTACAATGCTGCCACTCAGGAGCAGTAAGGGGAACAAGTTTGGCGTAATGCGGCCTAACAGAGGCTGGCACAGAATACCAACTGCAGCCAACCCTCACATCATTGGTCCCCTCCCCTTAACATTCCACCTTCTACTGACAGTGGAATAAGACCAGCTGCCCATGGCAGGTCAAAGCTATTACCATCGCGTGTCTGCTGAATAATTACCCATTTTGCTTCACATCTTTTAGTCCTTTCACACATTTCCTCAAAAAGACTTGTGTTTGCTTTCTTCATGGTTTTCTTTTCTGAATACAAAAGATGGTAATTGTCCAATTATTATATAAGACATCAATGGAAATGGAAACACAAATAGCCCCCAAAATGTGGTCTTTGGGATAAGGAAAATGGTAATAGAAGCACTTCCCTGGGTGCCAAGTTCCACATCAGACAATCAAAGAGACTGTTTGCAGCTTTCTGGGTTCCTTTTTAGGGTGGGGGTTACTTTTTCAACATGTTTCAGGGAGACAATGTGAGGTTTTAACAGTAGAGTTTCCCGAAGGAGGCCTTGTTAAAATCATCTTTTGTTCGCCGATTGGAGTTTTAATGAACATGAAAAGTCTCACCAAAAGTGGATTACGTTTTTATTGTTTTTGAAATTAAAGCTTTGAAAAGACACGTATTGTGTTACTTCTCCCTGTGTTCAAGTGCTATTGAAAGGATTTTGAATATGTGACTGTCTGCTTCCATAAATAATGGGTGCAATTGCTGATTATGTACATTATTTTAGTTGTTCCACAGAGGGCAATATAATGACCAACTGATTCTCGTAATTCGCTAAGAACTCCTGTGATAACTTTGATATCACTATAGAGGTATCATTTAACATACATAAAGGCTGCCATGCAATATCTAGCTGCTCACCCCTATTCGTATGAGCAAGCCTTGTCAGAAAGAATCAGGATATTTGAACAAGGCATGGTCAATTTCCTCTCCACAGTGTTGTCCCCTTGAATACAAATACCAATGACATTATTTTTACAATTTCAATAGTCACAGCCACTTAAAGCTTCCCTTGAGCCTTTGGGAAGTCCAGTTATATCAAACAGTAGAGAAAAATCCGGTTGAGTTCTAGAATCACTGCATATATATTGTATATATGTGATATCGTAGCTTGATGCTGTCACACTGGAATATTGGGGGTCCCAATAATTTCTTTTTGCCTCTTTGGCTCCCGTCAAGGTTGCTCACACATCTCGCTTAAATCACCAGAGTTGGATGCGAAGTTATTCATTCTGTGGCTTTTGCGTTTTATAAGTGTAATTATGTGATAAAATCATCTCCGAAAAAGATGCAAAGCAGTGTTGTTATAGACATTACATACACAATCACCTCTAGTATTTTATCCATCAGAAATGATGAGCAGAGCAACTACATTCTAGTTCATTGCGTCTACGCACGTCACAACTTTGGTACCCGGCAAATCGGTGCGTTCTGCAAATTCATTTCGAGCTAGAAAGATACCATCCGATAAAGCTACTAATTATACAACTATGTCCCATTCGGATTTACATGGTTGCAGCATTAGCGGTGTAGAGTATAGCTATGAGCAGCTCAGCGTGAATTGCACCTGATGTGTTCTATTGCACGGGGACGTTATTGACTTGTGGCATGCAACTTTTATATCATGAATGGAACCCTCCACACCGGCTATAGTACGTATGGAGGGCAGGTCAATGGGTATAGTACTAATGGGCTATAGAGGAGGGACCGTTGTAGCACTATACTTCAATAGCCACGACCACTTAAGCCATGGGGTATTATTATTCCAGAGGCTGAAACCATGCCTGTGCCTTTGGCTATATACTCATATATATGGTGACTGAGCAAATCCACATGCAAGGGGAGAAGTTCACACGCATATGTAAGCACAGCCTTTCCATGGTGCATGCCATATGGAATGCCACCCGTACTACATATCCCTGTGGGGCAATGCAAAATGGAATTCCTACACAAACACAGGGAGAAAAATCAATTTCAACTCAACGCCTGAGCCCCTTGTGTAGCCACAGCCTCCTTTGCTTTTATCTCTCCGGGGCTTACTTTCCACAATGTGGGAAAGCCAACCGCTTTCTACGCCGAACAGATTCCTGAGAAGGTGAAAGGCTGTAAATGGTGGAATAGAAATTGGGGTGAATATCCCTTAACATACTTCAGGGAGAAATGGATTTTACAAGACAGTCGCTTTCTGCCTGTAAACCAAAACTACTAGCCTTGTTTTCTTTTAGGAGCTCTCTCTATATATGTTTATTATGGCTAGGCTAGCTGCAGCTGTAGAATGAATTAAGGCTTTGCAGACAGAACATTGTACTGACAGAAAAACATAATCTATGGTGATCAATAGTCTTTTTCTATTATGGTTAAACTCTACGCTAATAGCCCTGCAATATATATAAGGGAATGTGGTCACTCCAAGGGCTAATCACATTGGTTATTAATAACTAATGGCATCATAGTAAATGTACCAGAGGTGGTCATTAAAGTCAAAGGTGGTTAGAACAGCCTTTCTCTTATCTAAAAGGGTTAAAAAGGAAATATTACTGTTCTGAAAGGTGGAGGTTGGGAGCACCAGTCGTGGTAAGACACAACCCCATTAGACAGAAGAGACTGTCTGTTAGTGCTCAACAACCAATAAGCCAGACCCCTAATTGGGTACTTTGGGAAGCCAAGGACTGCCATAGTGCATTCTCAATGTAGCTTTTGTACGTAAAGTCCCGTAGGCACTTCCTCTGTCCTTAGTTAGAATAGTGTGACTAGAGATAAATCGACTCTTTAGCACCAAAGGGAGTGGGTTAGACCTAGGTTTTAAATACTAGATTAGCATCCAGTACTGGGGTCTGAACTTGGACATTCTCTTGACAAGGTAGCTTAAACTCTGTCTGCTGTAATATACAGGCAACATTAGTTAACGCTAGATCCTATAGCTCCCAATTATGTAATAATCATGTGTGTACAGGCAAGGGGAAAGGGATATCCAACGAAAATGTCAACTTTAAAATTGATATCATGAGCTTTCCAGTAATATATTACACAAGAAGATATCATTTCTAGTTTTTGAGAAAAGGCTATATGAATATGGGTAGTCATTGCCCTATCCAAAACCCAAATAAGCTCTAAGTCCCATAGTTTCCTAGATATATCTATCTAATTAACATAATTCAAACAATTAGAAAATGATCACACATTTTTATCCTATAGGCTATAGATTTTGATCTAGAAATGATAATTCTATTCTGTTTTGACCATAATAATCCTCGTGAATCATTTTATCAATAAGCTACTTCATTTTCTTGATTTGGAATAAAAATCACGTTTCCATGGCAACACATATCAACAAAGACACACATTTAGGCTCTAAAACGTTCTTTTTACATTCCAAATATGGAAGCTTTTCACCAAAAATAGGATGTTTTGTATAAAACTACTGAATTCTCCAGAAAAAAGTACCAAAAAGGAATTATTAGCCTGTTTCTTCCATTTTATGCCATGGTGGAGCCCCCTGGTGGCTAAACATGGTACTAATCCCGCGGGGATACCCCTTTCTGCTTGCCTGCTCACATGTGATCAGGTGCCATCTGATAGGGCCATCCTTACTCATAATTATGAACCACCAGATCGGTAAACAAATGTTTATTTTAATAGCAAAATTTGATAATGATCGGGTAACAATTTTGAAGATCTCTTTTCTCAGAAGGACATGTAGACAAAATAAAGAATATAATCATCAGTAGACCCACCACCTAGTGAGAACTAGTATCCTGGTTAAAGTCATGAAGGTGAACCAGACAAAGAGGTACCATCAAGGATTATGTGTTGTCAAACCTGTGGTAAGCTTCCCTCTTTTAAAGGTTGCCCTTAAATGTCAACTCTTGAATGTGAGCAATGTCTAAAATCAATTTGCTCACAGCTGTTCATCTGATGTGTTGTGTTAATGCTAAGTTGATTATCTTTTTGCACCAAGTATACATTTATGTTATTACATTGAAATGTGGAAAACAGAACTGGCCAGAATCTTGAAATGGAGTTTTATTTTGCAGTGGTCAACACCAGAAATTGCAAGACCAACTTTCATAGGCACACAGTGATCTTCCACAGATTACTCCAACTTTAAACCAATACTGCCAATTCAGACTGGAGTAAATGTGTGGGAAAAGAAAGTGTTCTTTATGATGACTCCCGGTTATGATAGTCCCGCCCTGAAGGCAGTCGGCCTGTTGGCAGAGAAATGCTCAAATGCTTTACAAATGCGGAAAATATAAATTCTGGAGAGGACCTGTGGCAAGTTACGAAAAGCCCTGCCTTGTACATTACTGCCACTTAGGTGTGGAAAGAGGAACAAGTTTGGCCTAATGTGGTCAACATGTGGCTTAACACTAACCGGAGCTGGCATAGAATACCAACTGCAGTCAGTGCGCGCATGTCGGTCTACCCTCCATGGTAACATTCCACATTATACTGACGAAGGAATAGAAACAGCTGCCTATGACAGGTCAAGGCTATATTCATGTAGGCTCTCTGGTGAATAATGTATTGATCATCTTGTTTCTCATCTCCTCAGACCAAGAGAAAAGGTGTGTTTCAAGTTACATAGTTGGAAAATGTAGGGTAGTTAGGTTGGACTGTCTAAAATTCCCAAATTGAATAAGATAATTCCCTTGTTTTGCTAGGTAGTGTAGGGTTACCCGAAACACACCTCTTTTTTTGGGCCTAGTGAACCCACAACAGTTCGTAATATGCCTCCTTAAGGCTCATAATGACTTTTCCCAAAATTGGCTTTGTAATTGGCCAATTCGCACAGGCCGGTAATGTAAATGGGAACACAAATACCAGCCAAAAAGGTGGTCCTTAGGGGTGAGGAAAATGGTAATACAAGTACCTCCCAGGGTGCCAAGTTCTCCATCAGTCTGACAATCAAAAATACTGTTTGCAGCTTTTTGGTGGGGTGGTGGGGGGAGGGCAGTCCCCTTTTTTCACACCTTTCAGCATGACAACATAAGGATCAGTGTCAAAGCAGACCCTTTTAACGCTGGAGTTTCTTGAGGCAGATCTTGTTTAAAAGAACTGTCTTTAGTTGTGCAATTTGAGTTTTAATAAACATAATAGTCTTCCCTAAAATGGATTGAATCCTGAAATTTCTTGAATCAATTATTGTTTGAGAAGGTATCTGTTGACTCCTTCTTTATTGAAATGCAGTTGCTGGCTATTTGTACCACATTTTAAAACCTAGTATTTTGACTTCTGCAGGGCTATATCTTAGGGTGTCTATATCAAATCTGTGGACCCCGCATTCTCCTGCCTTTAATGTGGGGTAATTACAAGGCAATTAAATGCCAGGATGTAGGTTGGATAGATACCATGAACAATTTACCTAAATATAGAGGATGTTCCAAAAGCTGTATCGACATGACTGCGCCCACTAACCAAACTGGAAATCAACCAATATTTCCAAAGTGAATGCTCAAGGCGCCTTTAACTACCTCATCAACTATTTTAAAAGCCCTTTTATGTTATTTATGTATGTAAGTGTTTTGATGTCATAGACATTACATTAAACATCCCGGCCCTTAGGGATTGAAGGATGTGCTTAGAATGCGTATAGAATATTCAGTGTAACATGCATTACACTCTAAAATATGTGTGTTGCAGGAACATGCATTTAAAGAGTAACACACTTTGAGTAACCTATCAGAGTAGCACTTCTGAGATCAGCACATTTTGAGTAGCATGTAGTGTGTTACAAAACAAAAGTGTTTTAAAAGTGGCTGCAAAAAAGCGTGTAAACGAAAAACACTTTTCTTATAGTGTATGGATTAAAGAGCATGTCTGGTTAGCATCTCAGTTAAAGTATCTAAATGCTGAACAAACATAAAAAGACTAGATGTCTAGACTTGTAGATTGACTTTAACAACGTCCATAATCTAGCTCTTTGACAGAAAGGTCGCTGCTGGATCAGCTTTAGAAGCACTTGGACTGGTCATATAGAGAAGTCATATTAGATGTTTGAACACTGCACGGTCCATTTCCCCTTTCCCGACAAGGCCGTCCACATGAATACATGAGTGACATTCTATTTACAACTTCAATAGTCACTTAAAGCTTCCAGTGACTGCCCAGACCTCCAAAGACCCCAGTTTCTGAAGCCATCTTTTGGGGGTAGGATGAAAGGAGCAGGCAGTGTAGCTTCTCCCATGTGTGTGTATTAGTGTGAGTATGTTAAAGGTTGGTTGTCAAGGGACCCTGGATTGTGGAGCATTCAAAGGTCTATTTGTGACAGGCTTAAAGGGGTAATAATGAAGTGTGCCAAACGGGGTATTTTAAGCTCTAGAGTGTGGCATTAAGTGGATAGGATTTTGATCCACAATTTAGCAGTTTACATATGAGTGTATCAATTTACACTCCTTTACATGAAAGATTACATATCTGTGTTTGTAAAAGAAAAACGTGGATGTATTCTTCAAGGAATATGACCAGGAAAGCAAAGCTTCCGTGGGACTTTTTATTGCATTGACCTTCTGTAATTTAAGAGTCTAAATTGAAAGGATCCTCTTGTTCTGCCTCCAAAATAGACCTTCTTTTCTATATGAATTTTAAGAGATCCAATGCACAGAATGCATGCTGAGTGCTGCCTCAGTGCATCACTATAGAGCTTTCAGACCAAGGCCACCTGCTGTCATGGAGAAGCCTCAAAGGGAATGATTTTAAAGGTACTTGGCTGCGCCAACCAATTCAATGGAAGATGACATAATGTACTGATGTCAGTTTTGGACCAGACCTCTACCTATCTATTAAAGGGGTTTCCCATCAGTTCAAAGGAGAAAAAAGAATTTCTGAGAAACCAAAGAAAAAGTGTGTGCAGTATGGCGTGTTTGTGATTCCTCTTTTCACCATTCTCAGTTTTTCCAGCAGTTCTACAGCGAAAAATGAATTTCTGAGAAACCAAAACAAAAGATTATGAAATAAAGAGTAAAGATCAGCCTCTCCCTCCAGCTTCCTTCTTGGCTCACTTGAAGTATGATTTAAGGACCTTACTGACACGGCCCCCATTGAAGGTCCCCCATTGAGCCGCTCATGGTTGATAAATCGATCTAAGATTCCTGCATGAGGGAGCAGCTCACTTATTTTACACACACCATGGCGTCGGTGCCCTTCTCTCCTCAGAGCGCAAAGTGAAAATTAGACGGCCAATTCAGAAACGAAATAGGAGGAAACCGATTGACTTTTAGATTGTTTCACATGCGTGCCATTGTGAAGAAAATGGGCTGACACGAATGGTAGACATGACATCTTCTGCCTCCAAGCTCCAGAACCCATTTCTGGTTTCCTTTTATCACAAAGTGCTTAAAGGCAAACGGCCTTCTTGGTTTGCAGTTTCTCTTTCTCTTATTTATGGTCATTATTGCACGTTACTGATGATATATATGTTTCCCGAATTATGATGCACAAATCATTAGTAGTCAGGTATATTTGTAGTAGATAATTAACATAACCCATTGCAAAAGAAACAACCACGGCAACAAGTCTGATACAACATATTCTATAGGCTACCTTTTATATCCAGGCCTCAGCGTATAGCCCGCCCATGATCTATCCAAACCAAAGGTAACATAGCCTCATTGTTAAGACTATTCAGATGAGGAATGATACATAAGTTACCTGAAACAATAACTAGCCAAACGGTCAGCAGCAACAGTCTCCATTCTTCTTTGATAGGAGAAATGACGCCAATATAGCAACCCTATCCCCTCCCCACAGGGGATCACATAACCAGTGAGGCATTGGCCAAATGCATCTCATATATGCTGGTAACAATGTGTATATTTATGGGGAAGTCAACAGTGGTGAATTGCCCACAGCCGGAAAGGCCGCCCATGGTAAAGCCGTATGAAAACACACATATGATAAAGGAGACTGGGCCTGAATGGTCTGATATGGAGATTGAGTATGCGGAGCGCTGTTAGTCTTGTGGCAAGGCCAATATAAAAGGGATTTGATACCATCAGCTTGCTTCTACTCCCAATGATTTCCCCCTCCATCTTCCATTATGATATCATCAACAATCTTTATTCCTCCGAAGCCCAGTGTACCACCAGCAACTCACTGCTTTAGTGACACCTGTATTTCCAATATTAATGCGGCTCTCTGACGTAAGGGCATAATAGTGGATAAGAGTGCTCAGCCCCTTCCAATGGGTATAAGGCAATGTCTGGCCCAGCAGTAACCCTCTTAATTCACACTAAAGCAGTGTGTGCTTGTCTTGATATCAGATAACATAATAACTTTTCCTTCTACTTTATTTTTCTCTAGTACCCATTAACTTCTAAATACTTAAAAATGGGCGTGATTACCAAATGTAAAACGTTGTACTTTAATACGAAGGTTTGTGGATAGTCTTGTTTAACCTTATGTGTATGCATACATAGTTATGGCAATGGTTTACCTGTATCAGCACATAGTACCTAAATATGAGCTGCTCAGGGTACCATGAGCTGCTCCTGCTCAGACGCAGCGTCTCCTCATGCACATAGAGCTGCTCACGCACAGACGTGATGGTGCCGTATACCTGACGCTAGCTGCGTGTCCCAACACTGCAGAGCAACTCAATTATAAACCTTTACTTCCAGACACTGCCTTTCAATCCCCCAAGCACTTATATCTCAGCTGAAAGGTCCATGCCCCCTAGGACAAATGCAATTGAATATAAAAAATGTAGGAATGTATTGGATTTCAACGGCTTTTTGCAAAATTGCACTCATCTTATTATTTCCATTTACTGAGTATGAACTTACATGCTTAGGAGAAAGAAAAGTACCTGAGGAAACTTGAGGATTCTTCCATTTCAGAGACATGACCGTACATTTACGCCGACAAATGAAATTGCCTGGTTCGATCTCATATTTCCAACCAACTATTGGCCATCCAAATATCTTTTTAAACAGTACCAAAGTTGAACTTGTTCACTGAATTTCCATTGTTTTTCTGTCTTCCCTCTAGCTGGCCGGTATGGGCGTGCTGGGGCTGGCTATCTGGCTAAGGATGGATCCTAAGGTGAATCATTACGTGAGGGCGGCCTATGAGCAGAATGAGATCAACACCTACCACACCATATGCTACATCCTCATGTCTACCGGAGGGGTGATGACCTTTGTGGGATTCCTCGGCTGCTGCGGTGCATTCCAGGAGTCCAAGTGCATGCTTGGAACGGTGAGTGGCGGCATTGCCATGGCTTTAGATGTTTAATGTTGTTAACCTCTTAAGGACTGAGTGATATCTATAATTTATGAATCATTTCTCCTCGTGATGCTCTATCCTAGTGCCGGTGAGTAACTCGCCAGCACTGATGGGTAACTCGCCAGTACTATTTGTGCATCATGCCGACCCTTCGGGAGTGTATCAACACTGTGTAATCGGCATGAATACAGCCATGGTGAATTACCTGTCAATATCGCATTCATTCATAATGACACCTAACAGGCACAAGTATTTAAAAGCACAAGCCTACTCTTAGAGGATTAAGAGAAAAAGAGTATCATTAACTTTCCAGTCTGTAGAGCATCATTTGAGAAAATCCTTGATGTTTTAATGCACGAAAGTATTGGCTAAGTTATTTGTAGAGTCATCATCAATAGCATTTTTGATCTTTTAGTATGCTATCATTAGTTTATCTTGGAATAGAATACCAATGGAATTGTAACTGATGTAAATGGGTACTGTTTATGTATGCCTTCTAGAATATGAATTGCATCGTGGTGCACCATCATGGCTTAACCCATTGAGGGCAGATGTAGAGTATAGTCTACATCCATGCCAGGCCGAATGCAGACTATTTATTACACCATGAAAGGTCAGATGTCGACTATGATTGACAACTGAATGGGATTTAGCAAAGTCTCGGGCCCAGGGAAAGATCTTTCAAGAATTGCCGGACCCGCGGCTCCACAGCTGAAAATAGAAATTTCTGGCCGGCCTCAATGGGTTAAGGGTTGTTGAGCTAGATTGGTATCATATTATCTATGCAGGCTTGGTTTGAATGATATCGCTGGTTCAGACATAGAGGCTTAAATAACCTGAGTATTAGTGTCCTTCATGTCAAGTGACGGCAATGTGACCGAAGGAGACTCATCTTGTCACTTGGAGTCATACCTGCCTGTCAGATTCAGTCCTTAATGCCAATAAAAAAATAAACAAGCTTATTGTTAGAGAACTCTAAGCCCCTTGTGAATCCCAACACGCTATATTACACAGTAAACGTTTCCACGGGGATTACAAACACGCGACAATGCTGGAAATCCGTACAGATCTCCGCATTTTCTATTTTGATAGCAAGCGACAAGCATTGCCAATTAAACTGCAGTTGCTCATGCTTGGCCTAGCAGCAAGTCATTTTTGCTGATGGCTGGGGATGATGTATGAGGCAATGGTGTCGGCAACTGTAAGGGCCATTGGGGGTCGGCCTACCCTACACAGTGCCATGACAGGTCTGCTAACTTTAGTGGGGGGTTGGGGGTTCTACTACTCTGATC
Organism: Harmothoe impar; assembly: GCA_947462335.1. Taxonomy (NCBI): domain Eukaryota; kingdom Metazoa; phylum Annelida; class Polychaeta; order Phyllodocida; family Polynoidae; genus Harmothoe; species Harmothoe impar. The sequence continues at coordinate 38,078,311 of OX381711.1, read as the reverse complement.
CAGGGGAATATGATGCAGTTTGACAAGAGCTTTGGTGGTTCCCAATGAAATATTGACAAATGGATCCTCAAGCTACTTCGAAATGTGCTTCGCGGAGTGAATAATAAATGGGATGAAAGTAGTTGCAATGATTGTGTTCCTCTCGTAATTAACATCACGAGTATTAGGAATTCATTTGATTTCCTTCAATAATGAGTCTAGTGAATGTAGTTAGAGTTTCCTGGCCCCATTGTGGTCTCAATAGTATGGATATTGAAAGTCTGGGATCAGTAAAAGTTTGAAGTCCTACTTTCCCCACATCATTGTCTTTAGTATTTATAGTTTACTTCAGCCGTGTAAGCATTCACGTACGTATGTCTTGATCAATGTAGATATTATGTGATCGAGGCGTTCTGACCAACTATTTTGTATTTTCAGTTCTTCTGCTTTATTTTCCTCATCTTTGGTGCCGAGGTGACCGGCGGCGGATGGGCATATCTTCATAGAAGTCAGGTAACCTCAAGATAATATTACGATTTATCAAAAAATGTAATTAAATGATTTTAGTAAAGTGCACACGACTACTATATACTAGTAATGCTTGTCGCACTCTATGTTATTTTTCCAGTTAAGTATTTTGGAAATTAGTAATAACTTTTCATTAAAGCAACGCATCTATTCTCCCCTTGTACATAACACCGATTGAATTAACATGCATGTAAAATTTTCTCTTTCAGATTGAGGATTCCATTACGAAAACATTCAAAGACCTTGTTCAGAATTACTATGGTACGACGAAGGACCCTCTCGTGGATGAAGCTATTAATTTTGTACAGTCAAGTGTAAGTGTCATTTTCATTTCAATAATCAATAAGTATACTGCATGTACGTACTCTTGGAGTCAATTGTTAACTCCCCACCTAACCCCCTTGATCACAAGTTTTGATATCCTAATCTAAAGTTCTTTCGTCTTTACCTGTTCTCACTCTGAAAGCTTTTCTGTTGGTTCTTCATGCAGCCATCGTGTGATGATAGATAACAACGCCATGGCCAATCACAGAATCATTTTCTTTTTGGCAGCTAGTGGTCTCTGGAGGATGGTAAAAGCCTCAGTCTTTTTTATGGTTGACATTTCAGCAGACAGCGTTGCGAGACCTTGCCTTTAGTCACATGATTATCGATCATGACGTGACGCTCTCGTGATGAGTCGTCATGTCTGCCGAGACTCTCCATCACCGACTCTTGTCTCTGTTGAAAGCAAACATTTTAAAAATGCTAAAATAAAGAAGTGCACAAATATTGATTCTCCCCTGGCTGCATTTTCCCTCATTTTCATTCAAAATGTTTGTATTACACTGCACTCGGGGGCCTGGTTTTAGACACTAACCCTTCAAGGGTCGCATGGTACTTTAATGTGCTGGTCGATTTGTGGTCATGATGCATAACTGCAACCCCAGCCCCATCAGGGTGTAATATACACCCCTGGCATGATGCCTGAATGCACTGCTGGCAAGTAACTCACCAGGGCATTCATACATCATGACAATACAGGGCATACTGATTTAAAATTAAAGCAGTATGCGGCCCTTTGAGGGTTAACTCAATGCCCGACAGGAGGAGATTGCATCATCTTACACTAAGAGTGTTTTCAGTACCCAGTCCCAGATGAGAGCTCGTCGGTTTTATGGATAGGGAGAATCATGGTAAAATAATAGAAATCTGCATCCTCCAGTTGTCTGTCAAATTCTCAGAAGAGTCAGTTATGGTACCGGTTGTATCGTGCTTGCAACCTTTCTGAAGTCTGCCTTGTGATCCACGGCCCATCGGGTATATGGCGTGACCGTTATAAAATTGTCTCCACTGCCGGCTTTGTTACCGAAAGTGTGATCATTTATAGACGCTGGCCAATTTTACTTTGACAAAGACTAAAGTGACAGGTTTAACATGAATTGCTTGATTATGTGGACGTATCACACAGTACTATATGCCTGCTAAAAAGTAGTAGTAAAAGAGCTCATGGTAACATTATGGTTATACGCATCATCTATAGCTAGGTGGCAGCTATGTCTCGTATGTGTTGGGATCCACTGAGCATCCTTCCCTCCCACCTGGTGAGAAGCCAAAGAACTAGAAATACATTTTTTGTCGTTTGTTATTTATATAGTTAGTATAGTATATTGTTCTCCAGAAACTCCAGATATGCAGTTATACAGTTCATGATTAAGAACATCATATGAAATGCGAATCAGGTCTTATCTGACTTTTGATGATTTCCTTCCTTAAAATTCAAAAACTTGTTATTGGTCTCTATTATACCCTTAAAGACATATTGTGCATTGATGCATGATGTTCGGTCGTTATGATGTGTGAACACAGAATTCGCAAGTAACTCGCCAGTGCTGCATTCAAGCATCATACCGAACCTATGAGATTGATACACATGTATTCATGTATTCATATATCATGATGACCTAGGGCATAACACATTCTTCTTCGCGACAGCTAAACATTCTGCTGGACACAGGAGAGGTTGCGTCACTTCCGGTAGTCAGATATTGGCGCGAATTCGGGAAGGAAAGATCGTCAGCGTCCATAGCAGCAACTCTCACACATATTTGGAGGAATATAACAGGTATTTACCTTTATCTAGCTCATATTTGTATCATATTTGCACTTTTGAGGATGAACAACACATTGCCAATGTTATTTTCCTTTAGGTACCGGAATTGTAACCGAAATTGTAACCGAAATTGTAACCGAAAATCCGCCGGTGGGCGAAAATTGGGGATTTTCGGAAATCGGTTTGGTTTATCATCCAGATAAAATAGTATTTTCCCAAATGTGCAAACATTGTTCATTTCTCCTTACAAATTGGATGTTTGTCATCCACTCTGACAGGGAAAATGAAGTTTAGATAGTGTAGAGCTTAGTTGCTGCTAGGGGCTGGCATGATTCAGCAAGACCAGTCATCCATCTTGGATTTCAGACTGAGTCACTGATTTATGTTGGCTTTTTATTTGTTATGTTGGCTCATAGTGCAGTACTGCTGCCTCATTTGTTGAGGAATGTTTCAATAGCGAAACGAGTCTTCATAAGGAATAAAATTGTGATGGGATAAACTCATATCTGCAGAGATAGAAATTTATCCTATTATACACTGTAGATCTCTGTTTTATTAGTGAATACACTTTTAAAATAAAGAACCAGGAAGGACTTACCACTGTCTTATGCATGGTCAAAGACAGAATAATATCAACTACTACCTGTCATAACAGCTTGGCAGACTCTAGATATTGGTTGAAGTCAAGACACTTAAAGCTTTGCTTGCTACTTTGTAGTTGACACCTCAGTTATTCTCTTATAACTCAGTTATAGAAGAATGACATTTGAGGTTGTTCTCCACTCATACAGACTTGAGTGAGGTGAACTGTCAAGTCAGTGTCAGGTGTGTCTTGTTGTACTTTGTACATGTTTGGACCAGTCCTTACCAAGACATATACCTTATGCCCAAAATTTCTTTGAGGCATTAAATAACTCAGTTGTGTTGATACAGATCCACACTGAGTGCTTGTGTTGAATACACAAGTTTACCCATACCTTATGCCGAAAAATTCCTTGAGTTAGGCATTTAAGAAGTTTGTGTTGTTGTGAAATGAAAACACAAAGAGACTTAACTGGTCCACCTTTTTTAGGGTCTCAATTATGTGCTTAGGGTTTTGTGACTGGTAACACAAAATACCTATACCTTATGCCGAAAATTTCTTTGGCCTTGTGTTTTAATCCCCACCTTAAAACACTATTAGCACACATGTCTCTTTTGATGACTTAACTCAAAAATATTTCTGCTTCTTTGCAGATGCTGACTAAATGAAGGGAAAGACTCCGCTCAAAGTCAAGACCTTGCCACAGCAGTCAGATATCCTCAAAAACCTCATTGCTAAGGCATTGGAAGAGGTGAAGATACCTCAAACTCCCTTCATGCATACTCGGGCTAAAGTCCACGCATCCCCGCGTGCGAGTACCTCTAAGGAGAAAGGGAAACCTGATCCTCCCAAAACCGATTCGCAGAACGGTGACGAGAGTGAGGCCAACTCAGAAGGAACCCCTCCCAACAATGTCAAACTTTTCCCTATCTTCACTAAGATGCCTGAAGATTCGGGTCAAAAGACTGACTCCCATGAGGAAGAGTCTGAGGATGAGGGAGAGTCTGAAGATGAGGTAGTGGAAGAAGAACGGCCCTACAAACGAGCACGAGCTAGGTCCAGATCCAGATCCAGACGCAGGTCGCGGACCAGGTCTAACTCACACAGACGAAGATCACGCTCTAGAAGAAGATCTCACTCTCGGGGAAGGTCGCATTCGCGAAGAAGATCTCACAGGTCCAGATCCAGATCCCGCTCCGTGAGGAGGCGATCCAGATCTCGTTCCGCGAGGAGACGATCCAGATCTCGTTCCGCGAGGAGACGATCCAGATCCAGATCCAGATCCCGATCTCGCTCCGTGAGGAGACATCGATCCAAGTCCCGATCACGGGAGAAATCTCGAGCTAGGACCAAAACCCCTGAAAAGGAGAGGGCTATAGCCAAGCCAAAGGGACCACCGAAGTTGGTCAAAGAGAAACCGAGAAATCCAGTAATCTCTGAGTCCGAGGATGGCTATGGCCATGAAGCGGATGAAGAGGCTGAAGGCTCTCAAGCTGAATCTGAAGATAGTGAAGTTGAGAGGGCAAAAAAGGTGAAGGAGAAACTCAAAGGAGTGAAAGATGGAGCCTTTGCAGACAAGGCAGCCGGTATCCTGACCTACAAGGATGGGCCGCCTTCCTCCAAAAAAGCACACAAGACCCTCGCTGCGATAGTCGAACGATTCACGCAGACGGCTCTCCCTGATAAGGAGAACGAGTCCATGAAAAAGAGGAAACTAATCCCTCTACCTAAGAATGTTTCGGCAATGAGAATCCCTCCGATTGACGCGGGACCGCTTACTGAACTGAACAATAAAGGCAACAAAAACGCGCTGGCATTGGACGGTCACATGGTCAATGCGCAAGAGGCGATCATGGCAGGTTTGACCGCCTTTCTGCCTACTCTGGAGATCATGATCAACAGGGGGGAACAGAAAGACCCTGAACTCAATGAAGCCGCAGCATCAGCTGTAGACGGGATCGAGATGCTGGTGTTAGCCAACAACTGCATAGTCAGGAAAAGAAGGGAAATGCTCAGACCCTTCTTAATCCAAGACTACACCAAGGCTATAATGGAGAGCCCCATGGGAGGTGCAACGCTCTTTGCAGAGGCTAAGAAAGTAGTTGAGAAGTGCAAGGAGGATATTGAGTTCACCCAGAGCATCATGAGAGCTAAAGGCAGATCGAACAACCGAAACCGAAACACGAAATCCAAGAAGGATTTTCAGAAAAGAGGTGGATTCAAGAAGAAACGACGCCAGGGAGACGAACGACGAAGCGGAAAAGAGAATCGCCACCAAGACTAACGACGAGAAAAACGTCGCCAAGACGACGGCAAAAACCGCGACTCAGGAGCCAGTCGAGGTCGAGGTCGCGGGACAGGTCGCGGAAACCGCAGAAAGTAAAGGTGTGTAAACACACTGAGACTGTTCTGGACTTCGAACTCACAAACACCCCAGAAAACTTTTACGGTGGACAAACGGTAGACTTTTTGGCAAATTGGGAAAAGGTGACTTCAGACCCTTGGGTCTTAAAAAATGCTGCAGGCATAGAAATCCCTTTACTCAAAAAACCAGTACAAACTCATGTGCCAAAACCGTATGCATTAAGAGACTTTGATCCAATCAGAATTGATGCTGAAATCGAGTGAATGTTAAACAAGGGTGTAATTGAGAAAGTTGAACCTGAACAGGATCAGTGGATCTCTTCTATCTTTGCTAAGGAGAAGGCAAATGGGGAAATTCGGATAATTCTTGATCTCTCGGATTTCAACAAACTCATACCATATGAACACTTTAAAATGGATAACCTCCAAACAGCCTTAGAGCTGGTTAGGAAGGATTGGTACATGGCATCAATTGACCTTAAAGATGCATACTACACATTCCCAATCAGCGAACAGGACAGGAAATTCCTTAAGTTCGTCTGGGGTAATGAACTGTACCAATACCGAGTGATTCCCAATGGTGTTGCGTGTGCACCCAGAATATTCACAAAATTGCTTGCCCCCATTTTCTGCAAACTCCGAGAGCAAGGATGTGAAGCGTTTCCCTACATAGACGATACGTTTATAATGGGTAGCTCGTATGAGGAATGTCTCGCCTCCACCGCCAAGCTAGCGAAAATCTTTGATGATTTGGGTCTGGTAATTCACCCCAAAAAGTCAGTAATGACACCTTCCACCACTTTGGAATTTCTAGGATTTGTTATTGACACTGAACAGATGAATGTCTCGCTTCCTGAGAAGAAAGTAGACAAAGTCCTTCAGGAAACGGAACAAATCCTGGGGAAAACTGATCTCACGATCAGAGAGGTGGCAGGGACAGTTGGGCTTTTTAACGCCTATGCGAAAGGGGTGGAATATGGCATGAGCCACTACAAAGCGCTAGAACGCTGCAAAAACAAAGCGCTGAAGCTTAGCGGTGGAAACTATGAGGCATCTATGACACTCTCTAAAGAGGCTGTAGAGGATATCAGGTGGTGGATCCACAATGTAGAAAACAACTGCTGTCGTATACGTAACTCGTTACCAGATCTCTCCATAGACACGGATGCCAGCATACAGGGCTGGGGAGCCTACCTAGGTGATCACACTATAGGTGGGCGCTGGTTGCCAGAGGAACAGGACCACATAAACGTTCTGGAACTCCGTGCCATCAACCTGGCTCTACATAGCTTAGGGAAAGTCATGAATGTCCATGTGCACATAAGAACTGCCTTGCATTACGTGTCCAAAATGGGAGGAGTAAAGTCACCTGCTTGTGACAAAGTAGCGCGCATCATTTGGGCTTGGGCTGAGGCTAGACAGTCCTGGTTGACGGTTTCCTTTGTCCCTGGTGTACTTAACATCAAGGCGGACAAAGCATCAAGAGTTTTCAATGACAACCTAGAATGGAAACTAAATGACCGGATTTACAAGAGAATTTGTAATATCTGGGGAAACCCACAATGGGACCTTTTTGCCTCCAGAACCAATCACAAATGTGAGCGCTACTGCTCCTGGAAACCGGATCCGGGAGCAAGTCATGTGGACTCCCTGACCATGTCCTGGGAAGGCATTAATGCTTATGCTTTCCCCCCTTTCAGCATCATCCCCCGCGTGCTAAGGAAGCTGGAAGCAGAGGACCCTAGCAAGCTCGTCCTGGTAGTACCAGACTGGCCAGGGCGAGCTTGGTACCCTCGGGCCTTGAAACTGGCAAAGGCCAGTTTCAAGGTCTACCCGAGGAACGCAAACCTCTTAGGGCGAGACGACTCGTTGGGAAGGCTCGCCCTAAGGGTTTTGCGATATTAAGAAATGACTTAATCCAAAATCTGGGGTGCGACAGGGAGACGGCTGAATTTTTGCTAGAAAGTTGGTCCACTGGTACACAGAAGGTGTACGAAACATACATGGATCAGTGGGCCACTTTCTGCATTATTCACCGTATCTCCCTGCGCTCCCCTTCCCCTTTTGAGGTTTGTCGTTTCCTCCGCTTGCTTTCGGAAAAGGGCAGGGCTTTTGGCACTGTTAACGCTGCCAGATGTGCGTTGTCGGTTTTAGTGAAAAACCTTGACAACGGGAAGACCATGGGCACCCATTATTGGGTGTGCAGGGCCGTCCGCACCGCCTATAGAAGGAATCCTCCTTCTCCCAGATATAACAAGTTCTGGGATATTAGGCTGGTGTTCAGCATGTTCCAGCGTTGGGGTGCCAATGAAGGCTTGTCCACCCAGTTCTTGGGGTTCAAGCTAACGATGCTGATTCTGCTGGTGTCGGGCCAAAGAGGCCAGGTCATCCCAGCACTTGATCTCCGCAATCTGACTTGGCTGGATTCGGGGTCTGCGCGTTTCGTTCTGAAGGGTCTGATGAAAACAGCGCGTACGGGGGAACCCCTCAAAGAACTGGTCCTGGAACCGTTGCACGAGGAGGAGACTCTGTGCGTCGTCTGTGCCCTGAAACGTTACGTGCGGGTCACGGAGCCAGTCAGGTTGGACAAGGAAGGGCGAAGGAAACACTCGCTCTTCTTGTCCTTCCGCAAGCCATTTGGCGAGATTGGGCAGGACTCATCAAAGAGATGGGTCCTTGCGGTGCTTTCCGCAGCTGGGGTGGACACCAGGGTATACCGAGCTCACTCCACCAGGGGTGCCAGCACCTCTGCGGGAGGGAGACTCGGTGTATCGACTGCTGTTTTGCTTAGACATGGGTCTTGGAAAGGTGCCAAGACCATGGCTAAGCACTACAACAAGCCTATCGAGAACCCCAAGCCTCCCAAGACGCTAGCCAGGATCCTCCTGGAGGACTCTATCGAGTAGCTGGGAACAAAATTTTCAGAGCCTTTTTGGGGGAAAAGACACACCTCAAAAGGGGAGAATTTTGGCCCTTTTGCCGTAACGATAGTTTGTATGAACTCTATTGGCTGATCATAGTCATAAGCCTTACTAGAGGCAGCAGTATCGGTATGTGATAAAACTTTTTCTATGATGGACAATTACACTGCCACAGCTGTGGTGAACTGTATGGCAGTTATGCCGTCTTTGCTATATAGCAAAATGTCATGCAACCTAGTCAAAACCATATCACAAGGCAATCATTAGGTGAAATAAAGTATCTATTTTCCGTTATCCTATATGAGAAGTTACAGTCCTTTATGGGAGAGTAACATTATGGGAAATAAGCAGTGAATCTAGCTGAACTTTGAAGTCTCCTGTGTCCAGCAGAATGTTTAGCTGTCGCGAAGAAGAATATAAGATTAATCGAGTACTTACCATTTATATAAGTATGAAGATTAATCGTTGTTCTTCGAGAGACAGATAAACATATCTGTGGAGTACACAGGCCCACCCATCCATCCCTAGGAGGAAGAAGATTACTACTAGCGGTATAATCTCTCACCTACTCATGAGGGTGCTATTTAGACTAAGTAAAAAGAGCACTACTGTGTACTATTTCCAGATGTTTTACTTTCAGCAAAAGATTCACTGCATGTGGGCGCCAATCTGACTACCGGAAGTGACGCAACCTCTCCTGTGTACTCCACAGATATGTTTATCTGTCTCTCGAAGAACAACGATTAATCTTCATACTTATATAAATGGTAAGTACTCGATTAATCTTATATTAAAGGGGTAATGTCACCACTCGCACTTAACCACATAGTAGACTAGAACAGTACTAGAATTGTGAGTAGGATACGCTCGGTGATTATGCCACTTAAATTAAAACACTATGCGGCCCTCAAAAGGCTTATAATAAGTGAGCTATATAACTATTCAAGGACCCTTTCTTCCTTGCTACTCCAGTTGCATTGCTGTGGCGGTGAGCAGCCTACAGACTGGCACGGGTCTACCTGGGTGCAGCAGGACATCACCTTCCCCCACCGTGTCCCCTCCTCCTGCTGCCGCCAACAGAAGACACCCAAGCGTCATCAGCAAGGCGTCTGCGGCATCAACCAGGCCTGGGCCGATGGCAAGCACCCTGGAGTCTGGGATAAGGTCAGGATTTTTTTTTCTTTTAATGTTTTATTAGGTTTAATAAATGCAATTACATCGAAATAAATGTAAATGTATCTAAACCTGACACGGGCGCATTGCCCTACTTCCGTCAGGACATCTGTGATTGCTTTCAAATTCAAACATGAGACATATAGATACAGATACATACTGTATATTACTTCAATATCTCTCCTGGAATGTTCCACAGTCTGAGGGACCTGTAACATGGACTTCATATGCCGCAAAAGTTATTTGCTGCAGATGCTGTCAAAATGATTTGCAATTTAATTCAAACCTGTTTGATTTTAAATGTATATGCCTGATGCTGACGTGTAGCAGGGCATTCATAGTATAGGTACATGGAGAGGCTTAAAATGACAGAATTAGGTCTACTGTATGTTAATGTTTCCATCAGTGCGGACACATATCGGGTAGATTGTCCATGCCATGTTAGATGATATTGGAAGTAAGTGCATTCATAGTTTAGAAACTCCAGGAATACTCAAATACTTGTTTTACACAGTAATGATCTTCTTGTTGTGAATTCCCCTTTGTGGGTGGTACATAATTATGTGTTACTTTCTGCTAAAAGACTCAAACGATATATTTCTTACCGCATGAACGTTGGAATTTGAGAAAAACATAAAGTTGCTTGAAAACACTTTCTGTAACATAAAGGTGAATTTGATGGACATGTCATGGGTGAAATATTTATGACAGTCATTCCAATCATATTCCGGGATTTCTGTTTTAAGCAACTCTATATTTGCTTAAATTCCAACATTCATGAATTGTATATCCACAGACTAATATTTCCACCATAATAATAATGGTAGTAATACTTTTGCTTTTAGGGTTGTGGTCAGGCACTGAAGGAGAAATTCCAGATGAGGCTATTTCTCATGGTTATTGTGGCACTTGGTATCGCTGGGATACAGGTTTGTTCATCTGCAAAACTTGACATTATCATATATATGGGTAAAAGCCTGAATTATATAATAGTAGAATAGTAATACTAATGTTTCATTTAACTTGGGATATTTCTACAACTTTTAGATTTTGACCTTTGAAGTATTTTGGCCATCATTATTCAATAACATAATACTACTCATAGTTACTATTGTTCCAAACGAGCATCAATAATGGAGTGAACATAATTAAGATGATTGATGAAAGATCATCTGTTGTTTTATATCTATGAATAAATTATAACTAACAGGTTTATAATAAACCTGTTAGTTCTGCATTTAGAGAAGACTACACACTGTAGATTGAATAACTATGTTCTTATAAAACATCCACATTTAACTTGCAGCTCTTTGGGATGATCTTCTCTCTGGCACTGTGTTGTGCCATGCGCCGGAGTCGCGGTGGAGGTTACAAAAGCTGACATGAACGCCCCCAAGTGGCCGACGAGACCCAATTCTGAGTGTACTAGCCACAAACCTCTTAGTCACATCACCCCCTCCCTGTGTGACCTCACCACTACCTGTGTATTGATGGCCCTGCTCACCTTGACCACTTGCCACTACATATAAGTAAGGAAGGTCCCAACAACATCTATACATACTTGTCTGGCCAACATGGGGAGTAACCAGCAACTCCCTGTCTTCTCTCTGATTTCATCGGTCAACGACATTGGAGGAGTTTTCGTATACACCATTCATCATTTCACCCTGAGGAGCCAAGCTGTGAGTTCAATATGGCGGCATTGGGAAAAAGGGTTCCTTTAGCCATGGAACCCATTATAGTACAGGATCATCAGTAATTGCCAGCAAAGTTGATAGAAGAAACAGGAAAAACAGAGAAGGAGAGCATCACCCATGAATCTTCTCTGGTATTAATCATCATCAAATGTCATATCAGGATCACTGCCATAGTAAACTGTGGTGATGTCAACTTGTCTATATCATGGTATGAGTTTTAGCAACTGTGCAGTTAATGAATTGTTCCTCGACTTTGTACTAATCTTGTGGTTGCCATGGTTACTTCTAGATCAGGACTATAGTGTAGAATGTACATTTTTATTGTATAAAGATCATCAGTATCGCGAAACATTCCTTCGCTAAGCATTTCACAAAGGATTTCTAATCTTACCACGACCTGTGTCAGATTTAGGAGTCCATTAATTGTGGTTATTCAACTTATTGTATAACTTCACAGGCCATCTGTGGTCAATAGGCTTCTGACTTTGAGTCTTAAGTGATCTGGAGTATGAGGTTTATGTACATAACTGGTGTGTTCAATAATAAATCAGTGCAGGGGATATACCAAAACGTCTTAACCTCTGGATAAAAGAATCTTTGATAACAACTTCATGACATGGACATCTCATTGAGTCGTGCAAATGCTGAGGTCAGTGTGTAGATATGCTAACATTGCGCCACGGGCGTCAAATGTTGGTGTATCAAAGCGCTGACTGTATTATGATTCAGCAAACATATACTGGTGAAGTCAGTAGGTTAACTTCACATTTAAGGAACATTCAAAATGAGTTTCAACTAACCCTAGAGTAACCCAACATCCCACCAAGGGTATGGATAATAACATATTTAAAGTGAGAATAACATGTCACAAAATATACCCTGATACAGTGGTGGTGGTGAACCCTAGTCAATGTGTGCAAGTGTGATTTGCATTTTATTGATGTCTCTTTCATTGATATAATCATGTTACAGAATCATCTGTCATATGGAATAATAGTGTTGTGGTTGTCTAAATGTGAGCTGTGCGAAAGGTATAGACCAGACATACGCCATCAGCTGTGAGGACAGCGCGTGGAAAATCATCCGAAGACAACTTTTATATGATTTTGACTCACCTTGAGTAGGTTCAAAGATCAGAATTTATTTTATTCTTCTCTGCTGTGTCTAGCTGAGATTTAAGATACAGGTTAGGCAGTTTTAAAGCGGCAGTTTTGCTTTAATCTTTTTCCACTGCCGTTATGAGCGACAAATACCAGTAATATTCAAAATGGAGATACTTGTAACAGAACTTTGCATATTGGTATATGGGTTACAAATACCCAAGTGAGGGTTTGGTAATCATTTGATAGAAATGTCTCATGTGCTCAAAAGACATTACTATTGTCCTGTGGGTCACACATATTGCCCTCTGCATGACTTCTTTTTTCTTAATCTCACATGTTATAATTTGTAGCTTATCACGCTGGTACGTTCTACCATGGCAAGCAATTGCCTTTTGGTAAATGTTAACTGTTGAATAGTTTGTTCACCATTAAGCTCACTGTAATCAGGTCCTGACAATTTACAGATAATATGCTCATTTCAAAAGAGGTGCGCTATGATCCCACAAGTCAAAGTGGCAGTTGCGTAATGCTAACGTGAGCAATATACTTGCTATCGTGCAACATGATAACACATGTTGGCCATAATGGTTTGCCGCTATTGAACACACTTTTGTCATGAGTTGGTATCATTTTCCTTTATAAGTATGTTTAAGGATGTATTGGGGGTTTGCTATTATGTAGTTTAAACGATTTTTTTTTGTATACAGTGGCATATTTGTGTAATGGAGATAGAACCTTTAAATTGAGTTACTGTATTTGTAATAATATCATCTGTCTTTTTTACATTAATGTCACTGTAGTGTTTTGTAAAGGGTATATACTATTTCCAGACATACGCCAGCATTCCAAGTTAGTACAACACTTTTAGAGTTTCATTAGTATTTGTGGTGTAACTGTACTTTGAGAGAGAATGTAGTATGCTGAACAACCTTTTTAATGCTTGCAGTATGCATTATGATAACTTATTTTATTTTGATAAATCTCATACATGTAGAATTACATCAATTATGTTGGCAATTCTTGGCTATATCTCAGAATTCACAAGAAAAACTTACTTAGTTTGACAATTTTAAACTGTCTGGATAAAAGTAATATAAACACATGGGAACATGTTTTTAGACTGACATAAGAAAACTGTCACTCATTTGCCTATTTACCATATTGTTTTATTACATTTTTTATGATATTTAATAATGAGTTATCAACAGCTGAGTATAATTTGCCAGACTTTTGCCATAGACAGAGACTGTCTAACTAATTATGATATTGATAATGATGGTATAATTTAGAATATATATGATATAAGTAGGATATATTTAATTGAAAACATCATTTTATTTCATATACTTTGCCAAGAAAGGCGAATTTAGTTTTGTAACCATAATATAAACTGTATAAAGATTTTTACGCTGTACATATATCATTGTGGAGTATATATGGTGCTAGTCTTCTGTGTTGTTGTGCATTGATACATAGACATACATATTAATACTATGTTTTCACAGGGAACTATCTCCTCATAAACATTACTAATGTATGGCATCAGGACAAGAACTATATGACTAAGTTAATGAGAACTTTTTTGAGTTTATAACCTATTTTATTCACATGGTGATATTCATGTCATGTCAGAAGAAATCAGTTCATTAAAGCATCCTATTGCTTGGCTACTTTTGAAATAATAATAGGGTAAACCATATGCATCCGTTCCTACTGCCACTACCAGTGAGTCCGTTTCTGAACATTGGTTCCTTCAAAGCTTCCTTAGGAACCTCCATTAGTACCAGTCTCCTAAGAAGCCAACCTAGAAAGGACTTCCACCATACAAATGAGGAAAAGCCGACCCTTTTCTTGTCAAGAAGCAGTAATGATAATCAGGTTAAATGCTTAATGGAACTTCTCATCGAAATAACAATCTAAACAGTCGAAAATAGAAGCTACCCATCAGTATTTAGGACGGATTGAAATTACTACATTCCAAAAGTGAGGAACTCTTTACTTTATATTCCAGATTATAAGATATTCCGATGCTTTACTACAGTACACATTTATGATATTTACATTCGAAACCATGGTGTGAGGTGAAAAAATACATGGACTTACTTTTATAATCATATAAAAGGGTTTTTAGCATCACCTTGTTATGAATTTAACACGGTTCTGTGTCAGTATCTCTGACACGAAGTACACAATGCAAATGGAAAGGGGGAACCTCCAAATCTTTCCAATTTCAGTTCTGCATAATAATAATTCCGAAGGCATCCATAAACTTCAGGGGAAGTGAAGTACACAAATAGTTTATCCTTTATTCTTGTCCACAGTATGCTGGACATATGGACAGGTTTCGTCTGCTTTCCTGAATCTCATGTTTTAAGAACATTCAGTACAGTATCTAGCAATGGTTTCTATAAAGGGGTGTAAACATTTTCTAATTAATACATATATAAAATCAGTCTGAGATGTAAATACGTAATATCGTTATAAAGGATGGTCTATTGTGTGGTATCGATTAGTGTCATCCTACACTTGTACAGAAACAGTTTTATCATTTCTATCTGTGTTTCTCATCTTTATTTTGTGATCTGATATTCTGAGCAAACAATCAACGGGCCTAACAAGAGCCGAACTTCCTTCGCTTGTCGTTGGAAGTGCTTTATTCTAGTTCAAACATTATAGTTGAATGTTGAGTGATTGTCCCTGTAATTTGGTACTTTAAGATATTTTGGATGAATAAAATAAACTATATCATACACCTCTGTTATGTTGTATTCCTTATCATAAAACATGTGAAAGAATTTGTAGCTGATCATGCCATGCACTAACTATAGTATTGTGGGTATTCATGTAGAATGCTGCTTTGATTATGACTTGGATGACTGTGGAAAAAAAGTACTATTGGAAGTCAAGATTGTGATAATTTCCAAGACATCCAATACATGCTCAAATAGGGGTGTCAATGACACAATTCACTTATCTACATCGTGATAACCAATTGGTGGTTATGGCTATGTGTAATATAGCAATGCCTCTGGGTCTTATGCGACGATTTGAAATGAAAATGAATAGGTGTGGAGTCCAAGTTTAATTAGTGCATTCTGTAGTGCAGCTATACACTATAGTAGTATTTGAAACAATATGTATTCATCAATACCCCAAATATGTAGACCTATATTGATTGGAATCTAAGCAGAAAGAATAGTATTTGAAAATGTATCACCTTTTGACAAAAGACAGGCATCTGTCTGGACACAGTGAACCCTATGGAGCTGTGCCCTTGAATCCACCCTTTAAATGAGTGCGTTACACACAGACACCCATATAGCCAGGTGTTAAAGGATAGGTCAACCAATTTTGTGCAGTTTCCATTCTACAGAAAGGCTATCTTGGTGCACAGAGGTGCTAGTAGCAAGCTTAAGCTCACACCAAGGGGGCTGTGCTGGGGTTTGGATAGGGCCAACTGATGTGGTATTTCTGAACCTCAACACTAGATGGCCCCTACTGTGCACCGAGTAGTCTTCATCCACAGCAGGGTTTATTTTTCTTAGTGCAATAAAACCAAAATAGGTTACTAAGTTACCATTACCCTATAGCATAGCCCTAACTGCTAAGTAAATCTGTGACGAAACCTGGGAATTGGTAACATTAGGGGGAATAGCCATAAATGCTCTAAACATGATATTTCCGGAGATACAGCTAAAAATGTGAATACTTAAGAGAAAATGACATTAGACTAACCTTTCCCAAGGAATCTTTTGAAGCTATCATCAAAATTCTATTTTCATTCTAAATTGGTCTTATTTGGAATGTAAAAAGAACGTTTTTAGCCATTTTTAGCCCATTTGTTGACATTTGGTTGCCATGGCAACCATCAATTCATAATTTTGGAATAAACATTATCCCTATCCAATTGCCCCATCCATGAGGATTTCAGAGCTGAAAATAGTATGCCAATATTCCTACCAGATCCAAATCTATGTACAATAATATGCATTTATTGGTTTAATTTCTAATAATTATGATTTATATGGATTATTTGAAAATAGATTGATATGTGATCGCATTGCAGTCTATACTAAATTCCTACATGTCCCTACCATCCCATATTTGAGATGTCATATCTCAGCAACTATTTCAAATATGTTGATGCTTGACACATCAAATTGTAGCTGAAGACATGAACTTAAATAAAGGTGTTTTCCCCTAATGTCACGTTTTCTCACGTTTTGTCACAGTCTGTTAAGTGTCAATTCACCTCTTCCTTGCCCCCTTTATGATGCGGGCATATAGGACTTCATCAGGAGCCTTTCATGATACCAATGGGCATACCAGAATAGTAAAAGGTGACAGAACTTGAGGGGTTACTTGGTATAGGCTGCTGTGGTTGTCACTAAATAATAAAGCTATTGGCAACCACTACCCATATGTGTGGGTTCGGTGTCATGACGGTGGTCTGCCTCTTGAACTCAAAGATCTCCATAGATGCAGTCACTGCTGTATTTTGTAAGCAGTATATAAATATCCCTAGTATCAAGCCTGCACGGGGCCAATTTGGTTTTAGCTCGGATTGGCTGTTTGAAGTCGGGCAAAACTGAGCTGGGTTTCATGTTGGGCAGATGGCTGGGCTGAAGTGTGGCCCCGATCTGGCTGCCCATTTTGGGCTCAGATCAGTTTCAAAGCGGGCTGCCCGATTTGGGCTCAGATCAGTTTCAAAGAGGGCTACCCGCATTGAGTTCATGTTGGCCAGATGACAGGAAACCCGTACAAAACCCTTTCTGAGCCCAATTCGGGCAGCCCACTTGGGGCCACACCAAAACCCAGTGCCCTAAACCAACGGGCGCCCGTCGGTTAGCCCACTCCGGGCCGATGAAGGCTGAGGTTGGGGTTGGACAGGGCAACTGGTCTAATAGTTCTGATGATTGACACCAGATGTCACTACTATACAATATCTAGAGTTTTCCAACAAAGCCAGATGAAATTGACATTATATAATAATACAATAAACTGTTAAAGTGATGTAGAATAGGAAACAATAAATAGATGTTCTCACAGTTTGGAAATAAGATAGAATATATCTTTGAATGATGAAAAGGAGGTTCTCTAAGCAGCTATCCAGTGTAAACACTATTTCTGTGGCATTACAATCTTAATACAAGACTCATGTGCCCCATGTAGGTATGAACTATGGCTTTGAATAGGGTGGCCGGAGGGTCTAGCTGGCCGCCCAGTCCGTATCTGATCCTATGTTAAATGACCCTTTTATGATGTGTTCCCATTTTAGCTAGAGGAAAGATTTAGAGCTCTAGTAAGTTGGTATCAAGAGATCTTGAATGGATCTATCATATTCAGGCTAGAATACGCATAATAAATTGTATTACATCAAGTAATTCAGGGACAATGTTTACAGACCTTCAGATTTCAGGTCTATTTTGAGCTCTATAACTGGGTGATCTCTTCAACCTGTCCATTGGGAGAATTTGCACTGCTGGATGGCAAATCTATGTATCAATGAGATTCTTGTTTTGTTTGAAGCCTCTTAAATGTAGGTATCCCCTGCGAGGTCTTGTTATCACCTGACAAAATTATATCCTTTTCAGATAAGCTATCTAACTTAAAGATTTTTATAATTCAATATTTTTATAGAAACCATCAATTGGCAATTTATGGCAAACTACTGAAGATAGAGCTAAATCAACTGAAAATGATGCATTTGGAATGGAAATGATACAACCTAGCGTCAGCCAGCGTCAAGCTATCTCCTGGGGCTAGTGTGTCCGTTCTTATCAGTATAGACATGTTTTGACACCAGGTGTCAGTGCTGTGTCCCATCTACTTCTATAGTCAACATTGGTACATGAACGTAGGTAAAGTCCTAAGTGTAAGCATTTGACCCTAGGGGGCATACCTGTTACACAGCAAAGACCATCTATGGACCATAATGAAGCACATGGCACCATTTCGAAAGCTGTCAGAAGGTGTAGCAGGGTGAGGGTTTTTTAACCAGCAAGATATTCTTTTCTATTCACTCCATGGACATTGCACCTAAAGTTTCTAAAATGTGAAGAGTAAGGCTACAAGTCGATACATATAACTTACATGTTGTATCATGATATAGAAATAGTCCGGCCACCCTACTTTGAAGGCCAATGTGCACCATAGACACTTGTCTATGCTGCATGTGGCTCAAACCTGATGATAATAGGCCTGCTTGATACTTCCATTATTGGGTAGGAAGAGTATGATTATGCCTTGGGTTGATTAGCAGGACCTAGGATATCTGGTTCAACAAATACAAGAAATCATTGGAGAATGATTGAATAGATTCTAAAAACCCATAATTATCCGATCTTAGCCCGCTTTCAACCCGTCCAAAAACCGATCTAAGCCCGCTTTCAACCCGTCCAAAAAACGATCTGAACCCACTTTCAGCCCGTCCAAAAACCGATCTGAGCCCAAAGTGGGAAGCCCGTCCAAAAACTGATCTGAGCCCAAAGTGGGCTTCCTATCCAAAACCGGATCTGCGCCCAACATGGGAAGCCCACACGGGGCCAGACCAAAGCCCAACTGCGATTTATTTGGACTTTCCCATATGCTTTTCTAGTAAATACATTGACGTAATATAGTAAATCAGATGTGATTTTAATATCATATTTATAAGTAGTAGAAATAGTATAAATGATACCAGACCAAGGAATTAGATGTTTACAAAAACTTTATTTTTCACATATAATATTTAAAATCATTTACTGTATCAAAAGGTGTTCATTAATTACATTTCTAATTCACACAACACTGTTTTGATTGGTGACTTACTTTGTGGAAAATGTGGTCGGTTTGGAGTAACGTAGCCTGAATTATAGACACATCTGTTAATATGAAGATGAATCTATATGGATATTTTACATAATAACTAGAAATGTGTGTTTATATCATAGAGCTATGCAACTACGATAGCTGTATATCATATCGTCAACCTAGCAGAAAAAAACTGCCTATGCACTGTCTAGTCCTTCTTCCATCATCCATCTACGGCTGGTGACGATCTCCTCTTTGTAACACGGTTTTAAATACAGGAGGTTAAGACTCGGGGAGTTACCCTATACAGTCATAATGCTACATTACGATCACAATAATGCCATATAATCACGGAGAAGATGATAGAAGTCACAACATGTTAAAAAAAATCTATACGACAAATTCACATCACTTGTTCACTGCAAGTGCTCAATTCACTACCAATAGATAATTCACACAAAACCAATACAGAAATCTTCAACAGCTTAGTTGTTTGCTAATCAATTGACGAAAAACTACATTGATATCTAAGAGAGACTTTAAAAACTGATGATCCTTTTCCTAATTCCCAAAGTATGTGCACTGATTTTTCAACATGAAAAGCTCTTAGTATAAAAGCCAAAGTATTTTGGTCTACTTCAAGCGCTACGCAGTCTTTGTTGGAGTATAAGCTTTTTATACCTATATAATTATATACATTATGTTGAAGGCACATCAAATATACCCTTTAAGGCTACAGGCCAGGGTAGATAGTATACGACTAGTTAATAGCATATCCATATAGTAGATAATATGAACATTTTATTCAACAAGTATACTGTATAGAACACTTTGTCTCTAGTCATATAATTATAAGATAAAGGGGGTTTGTACGAAATAGGCACCACATTACCACATGTATGTATTACATACCCGTGAAGAGTCAGTTATATTTTGTAGGTGATGCTAATGGATAATTTTCTGCTACAACTACAGCTTTCTTCTTAATGTCTGCTTTTCGCTCACAATTCCTGACACTCGAAAAATCTCAATAAAAATAACAACAGGCCTGTTGCACAAAATTATCGTGAAAATAAAACATGAAGAAAAATACTCCAAAAATATCAAAAGTGTGAAAATTGATTTCCCTTTTCTTCTTTAAACTATAGAGAAAATCCACTACTCAGTTCCACAAACATCATTCTACTTCATAGGAAATGTTAAATGTAGAAAACTGTGGTGCCATTTCTCTCCGGGTAATAGCTGAGATGGTATAGTCAGAGTTGAGGTCGTTTCCATATTTTGCCCAGGCGAACTGCTTGAATTCCGGAATAAGTTGTTGCAGTTGTGAAGGTTCGCTGAGGGCCCTATTCCGTGTCAGCAATCGATGAACGCAGTTTGCAAGCAATGAGGACTCCAAATAGCTACAGAAAGTAAAATGATAAAAACAAAATTTATAATTAATATTGTGATATTATGACATTTCATCCACAGCAGAAATGGGTATATCATAAAGGATCTATATTCTCCAGTATTTAACTCTCAATGTGTCTTGAGATGTATCTTCATTATATAAATAATGAATATGATAAAACGATATATATGTGCAGATATGGTTTAAGTAAAGCAGTTTAGATGTTATAACATATCTTGGGCTAAGAAAAAAAACCATAGATATTAGCTGCACGGAAAAGCAGACAATCTACATAATATCGAGGTATCTTCTCTCCTAATCCTACTGCTGTAATAGGCGGGATAAAACATGCAAATTTCCCGAGTTCTTAGAAAGACATTTCCATGAAAATAATCATTGATAAGAGATACAGTGTTCAAGTGGAAATAGACTGTAAGATTATAGATAATTAGAGCATTGGAGGAACTATTTATTTATTAACCGTATCAGAAATGTTTCTGATGTTAGTGCTGTTAAACCTGAAGGGACGAACTTTCTGAATATAAGAAGATATAGAAGATGCCTCCTCCCTGTCCCCAGCCTTTTATCAGTATCTATTTTTATTTCCGTTAACCATTGGTGGCGTCTTTTATTTTGAATAATGTTCCATGGACCTAATCTTCCCTGTAGTAATATCATGAGCTTTCTATTGGGTTATACAAATCCCTACTTACATTCTTCCGTAGATTATGCATTATGATTATCTTTCTCTTTAATGGCTAATTCATTGGGCCAATTGAAAATATTGGGAATATATTATAGTAGGATCGGAGGTAAATTAGCCGTATCGATGGATGCTCAGTTTAACTAATAAAAGTTAGTCTATTAATCAATGGCCAATACTGGTTTCACCATCATGCTAGGTTAATTGAGAGCTAGGTTATAATGGCACCTGGTCAGCCTGACAAAAGTGATGTTAAGTAATAGGACTAGTACATTTTTCATGCATCAAAAACGCCATACAAGCATAATTATCTCGGCATTTCCATGATTGGATGATAAGGCATCTATTAGTGTATGCCATAGTTATGTACAATATATGACCACTGTCCACATCATCAGATGTATATGTTTAAACCCAGAACCAGAAGCTGCCATTCCTTAATTGGAAACCAGATACCAAGAGGCTAAGCATGGACTGATGACGGAACAACCACCCCTAAGCCAAGCCAACACACACCATACTAACCACCTTACATGCTATTGATCTGCCCAAAAAAGTAGCTAAATACTGCATCTGGCAGACTATGCTCTTTTGAGTGAAGCTAATTGTGATCATTTTCTTTCAAGCTACCAACATTTAATACGTTCTTAGCGATTAGCTGCTCAATTGCCGCATATATAATTGGGTGTGGTCACTCATGTCATTGATCATCCTAAACCGTTATCATAACCATGGACTATATAGAAATCATTTGTACATATATATATACACCGTATCTGATTTCCATCACAACTATAAACATGCATGGTTTTAGTTAGTTGTCAAGATGCCATAGCATAACCAATCTATATCATTCCACCTTAGTTGCCGACGCCCGTGGTGACCCTCTAGAGGATAACACTCTTATCAGTCCACACATCCATATCTAAATCGATATGCCTGCAACAATACTGGCCTGCACCAATCTACATGGTTATCCGCCAAATATAAGTAACGATTTCAAGTAAAATATTCCTACATCCTCAACAATACATATCATATTGTCCCCATAAGTAATAATATTATCATTTACAATTATCTGTATTAAAATTCTATCTGACTGTTTTGACTACATAATTATAGGAAATAGACCTAGGTATGGATGTGTAGAAAGCTGAGTGTATTGTTAATGTTGAATCTGGCAAGCATTGAGGAGATGCCTGGCCCCATATATCCACGGTTCCCCGATAGATAGGATGTCTAAAGGGGAATATTGAGTACAGAATAGAAGGGGGAAAGGACGGAGAAGGTTAGCTTTATTAATGTTCTAAGAACGTCATCCTCCTCTTGCCTTTGACGATATGGGGATTTTTCTTCTTGCTGGGGCTCCTCTCACAATCCTCGTTCGCTCCTCAGGATTTCTTTCCGCACACAACATGCGAAAATTACACCAAACAACTGAAAAAAGCACACGGTGGCAAAGAAAACATAAAATAACATGTCTAAATACATGGAAATATGTAGTGTACCTGAAATCATGCGAGTAACTGTCATCTCTATGCGTACTCTCCCTTGTTGATTTGACTTCTGACACAGCATGCGAATATGATACCAAAGAGCTGAAACATATGCACGATGCCACATAGAACGAAAATACTATTGTACAAAATTATACTTTCTACACTATATATAAACCTTGTCCAACAGATACTTTGCATCACCCAATCGGTTAGGAATGCCCACCTGTACCATGCATAGATTTTGATTAATCTTTGTAAGATAAGGAATTGATAAAAAATTGTTTATTTGTTAAATAAACGAGTAGTATTTTCCCCTTTACATTATGTAGTTCCATGTCATATTGAGTAGTCAGTAGACACTTCTGTATAGATTAGATTGAAGCTATATAACCGAAATAAGCATTTATAAAAAAAATGGGTCCACGTTATAGTCGGTCATAGGTAGCAAAGTAAGAGTCAGACAAGGATTGGGTACGACATGGCTAATAATACTTCATGATGAACAAATATTCAAATAAAACACACACCAAATGAAATACAAGTATTAACGGTGCATGACATGGAGGATCTATAATCCCTTTGTTGTGTAAAAACGGACATAAAGATATTATACATATACCAAATGTACTTGTAAGAGAAGAGTATAGACTGAGAATGTTAGTGGAGGTGCATACAATGTCATAGTAAATGTACAATAATTGGGTGAGAAGGTTGGGGGGGGGAGGGGTGCACCCTACCTGAATAACGGCTATACCGAAGCCAACACCAATCAGGATACCAGCGTGTTTAGCGACCCAGTCAGATAAGGCGCTGTAGCAACCCTGGAGGAACAAGACATTGTTAAGGAAAATTAGCTCTGGATATGATGGTACAAATTATGTATGTTATCAGTGGTGTAGGAAAAGGGAAGGCCAGGGGGGCCCGGGCCCCCCAATCAATGAGGAGGGGGGCGCCGAATATGTTTGGGCCTCCCCAAAATTTGTCAAGACCATAATAAAATGCAAACTATTTCCAATCCTTACCTCTCCTGCTTAGGGAAAAGTGGGGACAGACGGGCCTGGACCCCCAATCAGAACTAAAGGGGGCTAAAATATTTATTTTTATACTATACAATATACAAGTGTATATATGATACATCATGCATAAAGGCCGATATCTAAATTTGGTTGGTCTGCCCCCCCCCTTGGCCCCCCTAATGAAAATTTGCTTCCTACGCCTCTGTATATATATATATATATATATATATATATATATATATATATATATATATATATATATATATATATATATATATATACCAATAAGTGCTACAGTAGAGAACCCTCATTGGTGTAACTCAAAAGTTATAGCACAAACATTTTGAAAGAAAAAACAATCTATTCATTTTAGCATATCACCGTCTAAGGCTTGATCACTTATTATGTCGTCATGAAACGTTATCAGAGTACAATTCAGTATGGCTTTCAATTATTTTGGTACATTATTCCCAAGATGAGATTTCTTTCGTCCTATATACATCACATTTTGCCTTCCCAAGGGTGGGGTATATCTCTATCATGTGTAATGATATAAATGTATATAATAGCTATGTTGGGTTACAACGTTTTATCACAATACGTACTTCTGGCTGCAAGAATACTGGTTTATAAGGCTGACCATTGGCGTATTTAGTAAACTCCGCCATGCATGCAGCATAATTTGTTGTATCGATATCGTTGAGGTCAAGCTTGTCCATTTTACAGCAGGTAGGCGGGATCTGAAAGAAACACAACGGCAACACTAATGTCAAACTCTGAACAACAATCCCAACAACGTGTAAATTCTGAAACTTTTTAAGGATGGTTTCAAATCCACATGGGCGATATTGTTACATATTCCCATTTTTTTTCATGATTATAGTAAACACATCATGCAATTCTAATAGTGTTTGGTGTGTCTACTTGTTAGAGGGTACGTAGTGGATATATGTCCTGGTAACAAGTCACGACATATTCCCGGGAATTTTTGGGGATTCTGTGAGCATATATATGTGACCCAACAAGCAAAAAGACCCATCCGCGGGGGATTTTTTGTGTAGAATACAATAGACTTATCATAATTGTTCTATGTTTACTGCAAACATTCCATATTTGGAATGCAAAAAGAACGTTTTCTATGGAAAATTAGCATATAAGACAATTTTTGGTTGCCATGGAAACCATTCCAGTACACAAAATGGGAGATAATCGTCCCAGTTTCTTAAGTATCACATCAGTTACTCAAAACTGGAAACATAGTGTAAAACTTCCTTCTAGAACCAAATTTAGTCTATATAATACCATTTTATTTGGATATTCATCAATAAAATTTAAATACTAATTCCTCCCCGGATGGGTCTTTTCCCTAGCCTGGTCACATAATTCCCGTGATATCACGAGATTAAAAAACGTGAATTTTCAGGTATAATCCCGTGAAATCACAGGATTTACCCCAGTGAAGCAGTAGAACGTGGGTTCAAAGCCTCAAGGCCATGATTAAACCATGATGTATAATCACCTTCCTTTTACCATTCTATATTATATAAGCAATAGACCATCTTTACGATATTATATTTATGCCTTTTGTAGATACAAATATGACTGAAGCATAAGCTAGATATAATTATGGTCATGCAATAATCTACTTACCGTGTTACTTAAGTTTTTGTTCGCCAGGTAGTCAGTGGCGTTGACGGATCCACAGCATTTGAGCTGTAAACAAAAAAAGAAACAAGTGATATCTCAGCAAATAAAACAGTACCCCAAAGCATACGAAAGCGCTACAACTATCATCTTCTCCATGGCGTGTGTTTTTGAGAAATGTATAGGTAATTTGTGGGGCCAACAAATATGTTGTAGACTTAAACGAATCATTTGGCCTGCATAAATGATTTTTAGGGCATTCACGGGTGTAAAGTAGTCTGAAATGGTTTATTGCTATTCAATATAAGGAAATGCATATTTTCACACTGTTAGAGGTACTAGTAACCACCGAACCCGTATACAAGTCCTTCAGGAGTGGCAGACATCTTCCATCTGCAGAGTGCACTCACCCCAAACTGCATGCTGTTCCACGCGATGGTGACGACGTCCTTGGGGTTGGTATTTACATCATTTTGGACTTGCTTCTGCATACTTTTTTGTAGCTCTGCAGAAATCTGAAAGGGAAAATGTGTGTGGCAATGTGATGATCTTGTCCTTAATGTCGGGTGTTTTTTTCCATGTTTGAAAATGTTTGTATAAAAAAAGTATACACAAAAAATGACACGTTCGCAAATCTTAGAAACCTGAAAAAGCACATTTCCTAATGTTAAAAACATATTTTCGTTCACTGGGATATTGCTATTCCAAGTGACGCTATATAAACCGAATGTATCGAATGTAAATCTTTCAGTTTTGCTGATAAAGGAGTTAATGGTTTTGATCATACTCACCCTGCTTCTGAAGACGATGGCCATGACAGCAACCACGATCTCCGCAAGGAAGACGATGACCAGAAGACCAGCATACTATAACATGAGGGGAATGGGTAGAGATAAATGAATATAAACTGCTACTCAATAACCTGTTTGAATTGATCTATTAACAAAAATGATTAAAAAAATTGGAGAAAATACCTACTTTTGATTCTCTTCTTATCTTAGAAGGTTTACCTTGATGCAAAACGTTAGGTACATAACGCCACAGTCCACAGAGCATAAATCGGACGTATACGGTCATTATAATATTATACACAATTTATATAGGAACATTTTAATCACGTACGACCAATGTATCCTCTGTGGACGGTGGCTATATATGAGCCATAGTCTTATATTATATGCATCTATCCCTATGTTTTATACTCTTTTTTTTTCAGATGACAGAAAGGAAGTGACCTGAGGTTTGACCACTCCCTTCATGGCCACGGTCCACCGAGCATAAATCGGCCATATACGATAAAAATTGCCATACATTCTCTATATAAATTACGTATAAAATGGTCGTATACGGCCGATTTATGCTTTGTCGACAGTGGCTATTACACCCCCCTGTGTCTTCTTATGTTCAATATGATGTTTAACGCACCAAGCACAGCATGCACGAGCTTTCTCTGCAGGCGCCGCAGCAGCCGAGGAAGCCGACCAGGAAGATAAAGGCTCCGACACCGATGAGCACATAGATGGCCACGTCCATCAACTGGCCACCTTCGTTAAGGCTCACCACCTTGAGGAGGTTGCTGGCATTGGGATCTACCTTCAGCCAGATTCCCACACCCAGGATAGCAGCACCGGTAATCTGAAAGTATACAAGAATTAATCAATTAATTAACTAACTAATTAATCAACACATTTAAGCACATGGGGTGGGAGGGGAGTCTAGGTTTACCTTCAGAATGTGAAGGCAAGTTACATGGGTCAGGTTATAGCCTTCCCTTAGTAGGATAGGGGCCCAGAACTATTTGACCAAAGTAAGATATCTGCAACATGATCATTATACCATTAGTGAATCTGCAACAGTGGAATCGACTGATATAAGGTTCATATTACATTTCCTGAAAGCTGTTGCAATAACCTTTCTCATGGTAAACCCCCAGTATGAAAAAAAAGATTTCCGGTAACCATAGCAGCCAGAAACCATTTGTTAAATATATCAAAATTTGCCTTAGATTGGATGTACTTTGAGCCATGGAGGAACCTTGTATTCTGTTGCCATGGCAACAATGGAATGCTTTTATCACATCCCCAACATGGGAATGATAAAAAAAAATGGGATCAGTAACATAATTTGATGTACATTTTTCATATTGCATTGACAAATATATGATGACAACTAAGATGAAAAATGATTATATTATCATGCTAGAGAGTAATCAGCCTCGGCTAGTGGGAAAACCTGGAATTGGAGATATCTATTATCATTTTACTACTTTAGTTGCTCTAAAACTTTTACTATCTATCGGATAACAAAAGCAAGCCTATGTATGAAAAGCTGAGGTCACCCCGAGACGTTGGTATGTCTCCCGGTTGTATAGACTCAATATTTCTAAGATAGAAGCTTGTAGGACTCTAGATATAAGCAAAATACGCCATTTTACGCCATTTTCACGCCACATGACCTAATTAATTCATAATTGGAGGTACCACAGCCAAGACGGACCGCATTGTTATATTGATGTCATTCTATTGATTTCCTTCTATAGATGTCATTCTATTGATGTCGTTCTATTGATGTCATTCTATTGATGTCATGCTGTTGATGTCATGCTATGTTCCGAATAACAAGGGATCAAAAGGCGATCTCATGATAAACCATAATGTGTACATGCCTACAATTTGCTGAAGGGCAAATCGATATGCTAATTCAATCACCTATAGTCTACATCTGGCATTATGCATGTCACTCCATGTACAGTTAAGAGGAAAATCAAACATATGGAGTCCCATGCGCGTATGCCGACAGGTTAATTCAAATTTGATTGGATCTGCTCTACTCTATTACGCTCAGTACTATTAACCCTTTAAGGGCATGATATTGATTAATAGTGCTGCAGCATTGAAGGCTAATTAGCTGAACACCCATCACCAAAAAAGACTAAAGGTCACTATATAAAGGAGCTGTACTGTTTGTCGTCATGATGCATAAATTCAGCCCGTTCTGCATTCATGCATCATGCTGACCCTACGGTGTTGGTACTAGCCCTATGGGTCAGCATAATGCATGGATGAGAGCTCTGGTGAGTGGACTCTCCGGATTGCATTACCGATAACATATTAAAGGACATTAAAACATCATGCGGCCCCTAAAGGTTTAACAGGTGAGATCGATGACCCGTGTGGGTATGTGATACCCTGCTCTGTGCCACTACAGGCAGGGTGATGTGAGCTATTGTGAGCAGTCCACCTCTATAAATAAACATGAGCTGTAGAGGGAAATCACAGCTGACGCGGGGTCTCTTTCCCTCTGACCCATTTTCTAGCCAGGCATTTCTCGCTGGCTGTCTCTATTTGATAAAATTAGCAATTTTATTGTGATCATTAGAATGTTTCTGTCAGATATAACCTGATTCCAGGACATATTCTGCTAAATTCGAAGGCGTGTATATAGGCCTATGTAGAGCTATGTACATTTATGGGCTGACACACGTCAATTCCATAAATGGAATGGCTAACCTAATTAAACTGTGTAAAGGTTGCCCAAGTCATTCACTAAAATTGGGCTATTTGGTTCTCCTAGCAAAGACCACAGGACAAGTCTATCGCCAGTCGTCTATGCATAGATAAACATGGGGAGATCGCTCACACCTGTGTCCGAACCACCCCCACCCACCCCTCCCACCGTCTCTCCTCCCATAGCCATGGCAACCTTGTGCCGAGCAGTTTGCACAACGTGGTCAACTACTGTTGTGTGGCGAGATGAGTACTTCTTTTCCAGCGTGTGTTTTAATGGAGATGGGGTTACCCTGTACCATAGGGGATTTCCACCCTTTTACCACCTGAAGTGGAAACTTCAGAGTATTCGGCCGACCACGACTATGCTACTTTCAAATTCTAAAAAGGCACATTCACAGATTTAATTTCTGTGAATAAGTCATTGATTTGGAATACCTGTTGATTTCTACTTTTTTTAAAGGCATTACAACCCAGTCTTTCTAACGGCTATAAGGGGGAAACTTGTGTCATTGATTGTATACAGATGTTTTCACTATTGCTATTGACTTCCTTAGGCATATTAAGCTGATAACAAATCTAAAGCCTTCAGTATTCCATTAAGCACGCTAAATCCGATAGCATCAATCTATCCGATATATCGGTCTGGACATTATCATCTATGTTGTAATGGTTCCCGGTCTGTAATTGCAGGCCAATGATGAATTATTATCTGAATGTCCAAGCTCCTCACATCTTCCCTCACATGTTATAGGAAAACGAGGAGGGGGATCCAAAGGATCGGGGCATTGGCACATCCTGCAAATACCAATGTTAGATCACCAAACATCAGGACAGAGACACACACGCGGCTTGTTGGTGTAAGATAGGCCGGAAAGTTAGAGTATACACAGAGGTCCGCTTCAACCTATGTGTTTCTTCACAAGTTAGCATTGGGTCGTACTTTACGAGGTGGAGCCAAGTTAAACACGGCCGAGGGCTGACGAGTGGAAAGATATTCAGTCTGAATTCAGTTTGAGTGCATCTCTCTCATTTCGAGTGATTATTGTTTAGTTCTATCCTCACGGTTGTTTAGATATTGTTTTTCCCCCAAATTGTTATTTCTATTTTGCTGAATTGAGAGTGGGAAATAATATTATGACTACAGGTAATTGGGATATCCAGTTTCTCCATACCCTGTGAAAAACGAGTCTCTCTAACATTATGCTTAACTATGGAAACTATCGTCCTCAACATGGAATGAAACGAGTGTATACATGTATATAGAATGTATACAGAGGTAGAATGGTGATGTGGGGGCTGCCATAGGCAGTGGGGTCAGTGTCCATTAATGCTGGCAGGCCGGGTAATAGATGACAACATAACATGTGCCACACCAGTATGTTGGCCGTAACACTGAGATCAACACACCAAAAATAACACCAGCTCTTTCCACCCCCAACCCCATTCCTCAGCCCCTTTACTATTAACCTGATTAAAGCTGTCCTGGGATAGCAGTTGACGTTTGCACTGCCCAGTTCAACACTGAATTAACATTTCCTGCATAATGATAATGACAGTGGCATTTAAGCAAAAGTTTAAAGCCACACTTTAACATTTTAAATTTAAGTAAATGCCATAGCCCCTTAATTCTAATTTTGACCCAGCCGGGACAGAAATATGGCATTTACTGAGCGATTAAGGAAAAGCAAGTCTGATTAAATGCCAACATTCATGCAGCAATTGGCAGCAACTCGATCAACATCCATTGATTAGATGTCATTTTTTGATGCAGCGTTGAACGATTGATGTCCTTAATCGGTGTCGTGCATTGTTACATTGATTAATATTGTGAGATACGTTCCAACGTTACTAAATTATACTTATACATACACACACATATATATATATATATATAAATATATATATATATATATATATATATATATATATATATATATATATATATATACATATATATATATATATATATATATATATATGTATGTATATATATATATATATATATATATATATATATATATATATATATATATATATATATATATATATATATATATATATATAGGAAAGTGTATACCAATACATGGCCTACATAATATTGAATAGCCCATATCATCCTGATTCCAGCAGGGTCACGAAGCAAGCAAACATATACGAATTAGATAAGGAGGGTAGGATAGCCCCTTGGAGGGTCTGCTCTCAACTTGGTCAGGCCGCTTTGTGGGCGGTTCTACAAAGATATAGAGGCCTACTTCACCATAACCTAATATATATCTGAAGGGAGGAATAGAGTGCTAGGCTATAAAGTTTACTGGCAACTTTAGTTCTATAAAGCTATCAATGTGTATTTTGTACTTTATTGATCATCATTATTTAGTTTATCCTCAGATAAATGTCAACCAAGAACAACTCAACATACCGACATGTTGATTTGTCTTTTATCCTAGATATAAAAGCTTCAATTTGTTCCCCTGAATGTTTTAATGCCTGGACTCACTATGGATCTGCCCACACCTGTTTGTTTCACCTGCACCAAAGCACACCTGTCTCCATAGGTAAATAATGCCCCACCTACCAACCTACCTGACCAGTACCTTTGTACCCTTACTATAGATACCTGAGATAACGGAGTCTGACTCAGACTCTCATGGCATGAGGCAAACAGATGACTCTTCTTATCAGATATTTACCGCCCTCATACATACAGCTGGCGATATCATTGTATTTATGATTATGACCATCCATTAATTAACATTGGCATCTGACTGTTAGGGCCGCTCAAATGAGAAAGGGGAGGGGGATTTCATCACCAAACACTGAAATGTATGACGAGGAAACTTCAGACTTTAGGGCAAGTTCACATGTTAGTACTTACTAGTTAAGAGTTAAACTGTCAGAGATTGTGAGAGCACATGTGTGCTATTTCTAGCTCACTGCGTTACTGAAACTGTAAGCTTTTATGTTATGCCAAAATATGCGAAAATCTAACAATTTCTATCATTTTTAATTGTAGAAAATGACACTTTTCAAACTCTTCGCTGATTTGTTTAATTCGCCTTGGTACCAATGTAGCTTAGAAATGATTGACACTATGTAGAGCTTAAATCAGCAACAGAGGTAGCCTCTAGACCTAATACTACTTTCATGAGATATGAATACATTGTTTGGTGTGGCCTTATTACTAAGAGGAAGGTATATCCTCTATGTTTTGTAAAACGGTTATACTGTATATGACAAGGGTATTAGGTATAATGCAGAGTGCAGATATCCATGAAGAAGTCAGGTATAAAGGGCCAGGGGGAATTGATTGCTAGATATAGGATTACAGGCACATATGTATGTCTGCCCATGTTTTCAGGAAACTCAATACAGTGGATTGCTACAGTTATATAAAAGAGAGAGGAGGATAAAGTATCTAGCATTTAGTCATGTAGCTAAATATAACTAAAACATTATACAGGTAGACTGTGAAACGTCCATTGCGAAGGTATA
Source organism: Harmothoe impar (assembly GCA_947462335.1). Classification (NCBI taxonomy): domain Eukaryota; kingdom Metazoa; phylum Annelida; class Polychaeta; order Phyllodocida; family Polynoidae; genus Harmothoe; species Harmothoe impar. The sequence continues at coordinate 38,045,823 of OX381711.1, read as the reverse complement.
CCTATACATTATCCTACAGGTCTGGCAGTTACTCTCTGCTCACATCTACAAAGGCCAAAATGGACTATGTAATACTGTTATCTATATCAGTGTATACCACCATGCATACATATACCATGTATGGCACAGCACCGCTAGGCACTACAGTCCACTAACCCCTCCCCTCCCCTCCCCACTTTGTCCTCCAGAGCATACAGACCTCATAACCCCCTCCCACACCCTGGAGGACGTACTATGACTGGTGTGGTGGCACCATTAGTTGTCCAGGGTCCAGTATTGTCTGTGCCTGGCCAGATAATGATATGGGATGAGGGGACCCGAGACTATGCAAGGAATGTCTGTATAGTCATCGATTTTCCATTGAACCGTTTTATCTTTTCTCTGTCTGTTATCTCACTAAATCATACATACACTTACTAGGGGTAGGTCTAAAACTTTTTGAACCTTAAAGTACCTTCAGGTGACTCTTTTTAATTCATGGGTAGCATATCCCACAAACGGTAAAACCCCGATTCCTAACCACCCCTTACAAGGGCTTTATTGATCTGCAACAGATTGCAAATGTGCGAGTCAGCTCTTGGTATACCAATGGTATAACATTCCTACACTCCACTATTTGTTTGATAATATACAAATACAATTATTCACTTTATTGATTAGCAGCCAGATGCTGACCCATTATTTAACAGCTGTAAAAACAAGCTATTACAATACACACAAACATATAAAGAGACTGTTGATGCATGCAGAATAGCTGATGTAGGATGTATATCACACTGAGCCATATTAGCTGAATCAGACTATTGTACAAATTGGCAATTCTGTATACTGTGTTTACATGTCCACTATTGGTGTACATCTTAGGGGAATTACTGGTCCCACAGTTGCCACACATGATGGATATATCCATGGTTACATCGTACTGCTACAGCCCACAGTATGTGCACTTGTATATTGGTATGAGTGTAATGTACTGTCTTTTCTTTAGGGCATAAACTATGACATCTCAATCATCAATTCTATTCTATCTCTGACCTTTGTTGTGACTGGTGCGACACACCCTCTGTCGATAATACGTTATGATAATGGTGATACCATAGTGATAAAATATGTCAACCCATACCAGGAAGATTTCTATCCTCAGTTGTATCGATAGAGACAGGTTGAGAGAATGACTCATCGGAACTAGTTTTAGTTTTGATTAAATGGTACAGGTATGTTTATTCCTATAGTGATCTACGATATGGCATTGCCATTAACATTTACCTAATTAGTTCACCACTCTCCCAGATTCCCCAGGGCCTAGTGTATACCCGGAAGCCTCACCTTAATGATGTCATCATTTAACCGACCTAAACTTGGAAGGTATACGGTATAGAAGAAGCATAGAATTATTCTATTCGTGTGTGTTACTGTTAAAAGCCAAAGCGAAAATGGGCAGTGTATATAATATTTTACTACTTATTCAATGGGCGCTAATGGAAATGTCTCATGGTGATATATGGGCATATTGTAACAATGTATAGATCAGCAGACATACTGGTGACGTTAACTGGAATACATACACATATATATATATATATATATATATATACATATATATATATATATATATATATATATACGTATACATATATGTGACGAAACCTGGGAATTCGTAACATTAGGGGGAATAGCCATAAATGCTCTAAACATGATATTTCAGGAGATATAGCTTAAAATGTGAATACTTAAGAGAAAATGACCTTAGACTAACTTTTTACAAGGAATCTTTTGAAGCTATTATCAAAATTCTATTTTCATTCTAAATTGGTCTTATTTGGAATGTAAAAAGAACGTTTTTAGCCATTATTAGCCCATTTGTTGACATTTGGTTGCCATGGCAACCATCAATTCATTCTTTTGCAATTAAAATTATCCCTATCCAATTGCCCCATTCAAGAGGATTTCAGAACTGAAAACAGAATGCCAATATTCCTACTAGATCCAAATCTATGTACAATAATATGCATTTATTGGTTTAATTTCTAATAATCATGATTTATATGGATTATTTGAAAATAGATTGATATGTAATCACATTGCAGTCTATTCTGAATTCCTGTATGTCCCTACCATCCCATGTTTGAGATGTCATTTATCAGCAACTATATTGAATATTTTGATGCTTGAAGCATCAAATTGTAGCTGAAGACATGAACTTAATTAAAGGTGTTTTCCCCTAATGTCACGTATTCCCACGTTTTGTCACATATATATATATATATATATATATATATATATATATATATATATATATATATACATATATATATATATACATATATATATATATACATATATATATATATATATATATATATATATATATATATATATATATATATATATATCGCTTTGTATCGGAGCGTCCTTAGTTCACCCAGCCCCTGCGATGATCATCGCTAGCACATAAACGTATCGTAAATAACACACACTTATCAAAGCTAATAGACATATCTGCTGCTGCCATGACAACAGTTGTATATAACAGACATACCTCTGACGCTAACTAATACATTTGGCTTCGAAGCATACATACATTGAATGTCAAGGTAACAGTCAACCATTTGTACACCATCACTATACTATAATGTGGTACATTATGAATTACTGTATGGATGAGCTATATGAGCTATGTATCTGAGCTTCCTTCTTGGTTCTCACAGCCCTGTGATGGTCTGACCTAACACCCATAATTATCACAGCTAACACACATATCATAGCTAGCAGACACATGCCATGACAAGAGTTATATATGACCATGTGAGCCATTGTGTCTATGGCATCAGTTCCCTGTAACAGGGATCTATTCCTGTACCACTGTGTACTACTTATACTTAATATATGTTGATGATGACAGAGCTCAGAGCAATAACAGATAATGGTTGTTCCACATGTATAACTTGTGGTAGGGGTGTGGCATTACATGGGACATTGTTAGACTGGCTTCAGGCTCTGTTTGTAACTGCCAGTGATTTAGGCCTTATTTTACCCATCAATGCACACGTTATAGCAATACAAGATTCCATCATCAACAGTCATGTCATATGTACTGGTGGATTGGGTGGGGGTACATACAGAAACTATACTAGCATCATTGGGGAGTCGTCAATATTTAGCACCAGGGGTACCAGGGGTTTAGTGAAATCTATTCTTAGAGCGGTTGGCAAAAACGGATCCCTCTTGGGTTGGGTACTAAACAAATTCATTCCGTTTTAGGAAAATATCCCGTGATTTCAATCCCCCTGCTGTAAAATGAGTACCGCTCCCACGAACCTATATTATTCTGTCTGACCTTGAACACATAAAATTATATCAACTTCCTAAGCCAGTTCTTCATCCCTCTGTATACGGACACACATGGTATCCTATTGGGCATCGGGAATATACTGTGGGTAACAGTCATTCCCACTTGATGTTATCAGCTTTCCTTAGACAAATATGTGGTTGACCACTTAGTATCACCGAGCCCCGCCGACGCCATGTTGTATGTCACATATGGCTTAACTAACCCTTAAGTGATCACATAGTGCTATAATTATTATGTTCTGCCCTTTGTCGTTATAATAACTATCATGCATGAATGCAGCCCATGTTAATGATACTCACCAGGGCTGCAGTGATAATATGACAACACTGGGTAAAACATGTTAAGTTTCATGCGACCTCACTCGACATGGGAGTGCTGTCTAATGTGGGTGGTACTTAACTTACGTTGGACACCCACGGTATTTACACCAATATGGCTCTGATACTAGGCAGCAGTACTGATAGGGTCACTAATAAGCTATGCTTTACTCTGAACGTTATCTCTACAATGTACTCATTCACGTGGGTCCACCCACATTCAAATATTTACCGACTTACCTCAAGGGCATATCATATCTTGTCTTATCTTTACCGCTTTGATTCACCTGATCTACGCAGCATGTTATATGGGTAAGTTTTAATCGCTCTTTCTTATTGACACCTGACAAAAAAGAATATTTGAATAATAATAAAAAGAAAGAAAAGTACTTACAAAGAAGATAATGTTGAAGAAGAATAAGATGTACTTCATACAGGACCCGCCGCAGCTTAACTCAGCCATGTTTGTTGGTGTTTAGGAGCTTCTGAAAAAAGGAAATGATGCGTCAGCAAAATGGAGTACAGGGATGTCGCCAACACATAAGCATGGCACCATTATAAAAGGTTATAATAATATTATGTCTTTTCACCCTTAAATGCAAATCATATATACATGCACATAAATACATAAAAACTAATATTTTCCTGGTAAATACATAACATTTCATGGAAACGCCCTGTAACTATAAGTGTCAGTTTCAAATTAGTGACGTTGGTCTGAATCCACGCATGTTTTGATCCCACCCACGTCATAATTATTATTCTCATTAACTCAGATTTCAGCGACTAGTAGGTGTACTTTTATAACTATGGTAACAATTAATTAATAATAATAATAATTAAAAGTAAATATCTCGATGAATATGAACTGGAGAAATGCCCCTCATTACTAAGGTACGAAAAAGCTTTCATATCGCTATTGATGAACGGCTCCGCTGATATTTCACCAGGATCCAAAATGGCGGAATGGACAAGACATAAATGCATTATTGCCCTATAAACGAACGACACCTAAACTTATATCAGGCTAAACCTCACGGCCAACCCTTTGATGAATATTAAAAGATATTATATTAAAAAACATATACAATATTATGTAAGCAGACTGGCGCATGACTGCTAGCTTTTGATACGGTCAGCGCTTCCCATATGCCACCATTGATTCTCTCCCTGACCTATGCTACAATGTTGCAGTGGGTTTACTGCAGCTATACGGTTAGCATTTGTCCAGCCATTGCAACATCTTTGTAAGCTGAACATGGTCACATGTTTAATATCTACAAATTGATAAATTCGGTCTATTTTCAGTATCACATATCCCTTGCACAACGAAGCGATTCCTTATCATGGACATTGACCTTATGGCAGTGGTAGTCTATATAATCACTATTTGTCCTTTCTGATACCCTTCATTATCTTCTTCCTGCAGCGAGAATGGACGTGATCAAATATCAACACCCTCTCATACGTGTTAAGGATTCCATCTGTTCGTCATATTCGTTTTGTTCAAGGTTTGCAGTTGCCCTGCACAATTCCTTCCCATCTCAGGGAGGGTAGGGGTTGAATAGTGGGAAAAGAAGAGTATAATATAACGTGTACAGTCGGTTATTGTTTACTGAGGACTCGGACACTGGCATCCTGGAGAGCATCGATGGGGTCCAGTGTACCATCAGACCTTCTTTTTCCTATGCTGACCAAACACAGACTTCTATATAAATATCCATCGGTTCATATGCGGCTCACATCGAGGCATACTACACAGCCCCTATACACAGTAGGTCTGCCGCGAAATGAGAAATAGAATATCCAAGAGCTACAACTGTAATGGAATCTAGTGTATATGGAAAGAGAAATGTTACTATACCATCCCTGTCAATAATGTATTATGCATTACACAAAAATTGTAGTTATCCATTAGTGAATATGGGTTGATGTCAAATGATGTTAAATGCATCAATATAATACACATATTGGCATATTCATAATCATGTACGACATATTCCAGTACGCTGATTCTTCAATCGTTGCTATCTCTTCATTTAACACGCCTCCCATTTGTTCATCATTTATTTGTGAACATCGGTATTTAAAAGCATACAACACGATTGAATTAATAATGCAGGCGTCATCCAACACGTGTATAAATCTGCCACGCCCAGAACGTTATCAGATCTTTCAAATAATGGCTTCAATAAACCATGACACCTGTTTAAAATGGCCGGACTTTGACCGTACAGTGCTGTATATCAAAAGGTGCGAATACTACAGGTGTGCTGGGACACTACAGGGTGGTGGCGGCATCCTGACGCACACACTCACCTGTAGAAATAACTGTCCCACGCATAGCAATTACCAATCGCCAGGTGAGAATACTGCATAATAGTATATTTCTACCTGTGTGGTATAATTCATTTGCTTTCCTTCTAGGAAAAATGCGACGGTAGTTTAATAAGCTCATGTGCTATAAGTCTTTCAAATATATACTTTTTTCTATTTGAAAAAAATGCCATGTTTAATTGTATTACCAGCGTCATAGAGTTGGTGTGTTGGGATGAGTATGGATCCTATAGTGTGTGTGTGTGGCAGCTGGCCACACCCCCTGCCCTGGGCTCAGATGGTACCAGGCTTGGGGTCAGTATTCCACTGGTTTCCCACTGTAAACCACTTACCACACCCATCCCTCTCTCTATACCCCGTGAGCTGAATTACCCAGTCCACTCACTCCTATAAAAAACACCATGAATACCCCCAATCTAACCTCAGAGATTTCCCTATAGTAGTAAGAGATGTGGATAGAAAGGCTATATCATAGAGACATGACTTACCTTGGTTAGAAGGGATATGAGAGGTGATATAGCAGTGTAAGGCAGTATTCGTATAGACACACTCCTCTGCTGGGCTGATACGCTGTGACTGGGAGGCGGCCTGTGTGTCTGTGGGTTCTGATGCCTGAAGCGTTCCGGAAATGACGTCAGAGCGTCCCTATCAGTGGACTGTGGTATTACGAGTGTGTGTGATATACATATCGATGAGGATGCACGGAACTATACCTTTAGCAATAGTGAGGTCAAGCAGTCAAGAGGGGAGGGGTCTCAATTCACATATAATAGTGTGAATCTATAATATGACTCATATCATGTCATGCGTGGTTAATCATCTCGTCATGTTACTATGAAGCCTGTATGATGTGTACAGCACTGTAATACGTCATTATCGGCTTAGTGAGAATGGAATTCTATAGACACAGGGAATGGTATACAAACATAGTTGTGCCTTAAGTGAGCTAATTGTGGCTGAGCTGGCTAAACAATAATGACACCAGCACATACATTGGACAGGGCGAATAATTTATGTGCCCACTATAATAGTTCCCTCCTACACAGTGGTATTTTTTTCCATTTGAGTAAAGATCTGGCAACATACTTTTAAAAATGCCCTTACAGAATTCTAAATGTTGCCAATTTTCAATTCACCTGTAGAGCTGTACTGGGTGAAAATTCAAGATGGCCATCACATCAGTGCTCATTAGCATAATTTTAGCCCCTTTAAACCATTTACCTACCCCTACTCCCTATATCGATCGGACCCAAGAAATGCGGTAGTGTCTTTGGTTTGTCAGTTTATTGCTATGCACTGTAAGAAGTAAGTACTGTACACCTACAGCAAAAGTTGCTGGCAACTTTTGTTCCAGTAGATTTTGCTGTAGGTGTACAGCAACTGACTTGCTGTAAATTTACAGCAACTTCTACTGTAAATTTACAGCAACTTCTACTGTAAATTTACAGGAACTTCTACTGTACATCTACATCAAAAGTTGCTGGCAACTTTTGTTCCAGTAGATTTTGCTGTACATGTACAGCAACTGTGTGCTGTAAACTTACAGCAACTTCTACTGCAGGTTTCATATTGTTGTTCTCATCAATTTATATCAATTAATACGCATGCATGGAGAGTACTTTCCTGCATAATAGTTCAATCTCAGCTAGGATAATACACACTACACAATGTAATGGTTTAATCCTGCTTCAATACAGCTGAACTGTATGTGATACCAGTTTTTCCCCAGTCCAGGCACTTAAGCATTTAACTTTTCCCATTGATGTGGTGTCTATTCTATACTTTTGCTGTTTTTTTTGTATTATTCATCACAATCATGCAAATATCGATACACTTTATGATAACTCAGTCTGCATTCAGTCTCTCTCATCCATTCTTATTTTACGATGTTTTGAGAGTTTGTGAGGCTTATTTGACTCGGGAAAGGGTTGGGTGGAATAATTAATACAGAAATGGTCTACTGCTGCCACCTAGTGGCGGAAATCTACAGCACAATGTACTGTACATGTACAGCAACATTGCCGGAGACCCAATTTACAGTACATAATGCTGTAATTATACAGCAAATAGTGCTGTAATACCAACTACAGCAAACAGTGCTGTAAATGTACAGCACATTGTGCTGTTTAAATACAGTAACTTCTTACAGTGTGACAACTGGTTGCCTAGCTACACATGTTATGTAAAACAAATGAACATAGCATGGGAAATCCTTGGGTTATTTTTAGGGCATTTCTGATACCACTTATTCGGATCAATTACAGCAATATGTATGACCGAATACGGTCGATTTATGCTCTGAAAAATATTAAATCAGATTTTAAAAAAGGTGTATGATTTGTGGTAAATCTACGTATCATAATCTCGGTCGTCAATCACAACATCTATAAATGTTTGCAGTCCATTGTGAAGGACAATCGTTCAATTGAACACAACTGTTCTTAAATTACATTGACATTGAGCGTGTGCATGCATTTATCTTATGTGTGATGAGATACGCACTGTGTTTAACTGTTTACGTATAGGGAAAGTAACTACGTACAGGCAAGGGTAAGGGTCCTCCAAGTAAAATGTAATGGTAAACAATTTAAGACATAATACGTGAAATGTCTGAATTCGCTATTATCCTAATGTCATTATCATATCGGAGTTTTAACATGATCAGTAAACCATGAACATAGGTAATGTTATCATACTTACCTGCATACATAAACACTAGAATCATACGTATTATTGTTAAAGTATCCTAATCTACTGGTAATCGCCCAACAAGGCCAATGCTAAAGATAATTGATGTTATGTATCATAAGACTTATACTTCACAAAGCAACAAACTACATTGATGTCCTGATATATCCTTGTATTAATCTTAATTGATGTGCAGATTGTGAACATCAAGTCTGCAATTTTTTAAATAAGTGTATTTTGAAGAAAAACATGGATGACAATAAATCGTGCACGTTTACAAATTCAATTGATAGGTTTTATGTATGTATTTCATTCTGTATCCACTGCCGCTCCGTGACCTAAAAGCAATAAGGAACTAACATAGAGCCAATTCCCATATTAACAGCGTTATAATGTCTTATTTTTGGAAAAACGAATCAAGTGATTGTGTAAATGGCGTTAAACCTAATTAACTAAATCAACAATAATCGTGTACGGCTAGAAATCGGATGATCCAATTGGCCATTTTGGTTGTTCTGTCATATATTCGCAGTTAGCAGTGATGTGGGTGTTTCAAACCCCGGGGATTATTGTATCTTATTTCTGGTTGCCATGGTTACCCAGTACCCGGAACAACATTTAAAACGATTAAAGTGATGTATCCCAGTGAGATATTCACTTTAAGAGATAACATGGCTATATCAAGACATTTTCTTTATAATATAACATAATTTGTGTTGAAATCAGCATATTGGTTGCTATGGAATCACTCCATCACTTTGAATACCCCCTTGAATGACTACTTGACTCAGTCTGGCATGCTCAAAAACAATTTGGGGTATGACACATACAATTCGCAAAGGAATTGACAGATTCCCCCTTGGCAAGTTGTACATTCAATAATGCACGTATACCTGACTCAGTGAACATCTGTCTTATTCATACTGTTGATGTAGTACCAGTACAAGTGATTACAAATAAGATAGAATGAACTATAAATTTCCTTTTAGTGTCAGTGCTATTACCCTGCTTAAAATTTCAGTCTCATTCCTACACCAAATCGTGACTTTTGACTTTGTATTTGACCTTGTTGCGACGCAGATATAATTTTACACATGGCAGATTCAGAATCAGAACCCTCAAAATACCCTCATACAAGTTCCAGTATACCAACCCCCCCCCCTATTGACATTGTCAGCCTGACCCCCAAATTATTGAATAGATTAATTTTGTAAGGTCCATTTACGCATTTACCAGTGCATCTCTGGGTGCGCCCCCGAAGTACTCAATTAGTTAACAGAACATATAAGCAGTTCCTTTTGACTCCTGCATACATATGATTGTAACCTTAGGGTGTTACATACACAGGTCATTGTGCACTATAAATAGTAAGTGTAGGTACACATTATAATCTGCTGTAGTTTTACAGTCGTCTACGTTGTAAACCTGTATAGTAGATTCTACTCTGAACCTACACTAAACTGTACACCTACAGTAGATTCTGTAGTGTATCTGCACCAAAGCTCTAGGGTAGGTTCACCACTTTCAACCGGTCTGATCCATGTTTTTTCATGAGCTACCTTTCAGGTCTAATTACTCCTAGAGTATTTTGTTCATATCCTTCAGGATTGGACCAAACTTTAGGTATTGCTCTGGAGAATAACATTCATGATGTCTTACAAAGCCTCATATCAGTTTACAGTATTTAATTCCATGATTTATCAGAGTATTCAGAATTGCCCCATTTCACCCTAAGTCAGCCAAAATGCACCTTGAGTCAGCCATATTACAACCACCAGAAATATGTGGAATAAACCAGTAATTTCCAGATTTTCATCAAGGGATTGGCTGACATGAATGCATCAATATATTACAACTAACAATAGAGAAGAAAACGATTTATTGAATATGGAATAATCAAGACAAAGTCAGTGCTGTACCTCAGGTGAATGCAACTGCATTATGAGCTATCAATACAAGCAAATATTACTTGTATGAGCAACGAGGACTAAATATAACATTATAGACATGCAGTATAGAGTTCTTTTCAATATATCAGGGGATCTGCCCTCTCACCCCCTTTTCCCCCCTCTTTTTGCGTTTCACCCTTGCCCTCTATACACTACACAAGTAGTCCTGCTATCCTTAACCCTCTTGTAGAAGAGGGTATTCTGGGAGGGGCAAGTACTCACAAGGGTAGGGGGAGAGTTCTTAGACAAATTTTCAGGGTGACAGAATTCCAGGGGGGATTCCAGAGAAGAAAATTGCATGGTTGACTTAGGGTATGAGGTGGCTGACTTAGGGTGAATTCATGGCTGACTTAAGGTGAAATGGGTACACCTTACGAAATCAGTCCTAAATATAATTTAGGAAATTAATTTTGCTCAATAAAGTCATGATTTGTGTAATTTAGATACATATCCAGCCAACAAAAGCGATAAACTCTGTGTATGAAAGGGACAAATACTTCAAATCAACTATCAAAGAGTAAGAACAGTGGAGAGATTTTCATTCTCTGTTTGTCAAACCTGGTCAAACAGAGGTACTTCTGACAGATTCTACAGTATGAAAAAGAGTGATGATGTGGATGGAATGTGCAATATATATTTGGAAAACACTTCAATTCTTAAATCAGTGGGAGTTTATTGTCACCAGATGCATACTGAACTTGTACTTTCATGTCAAAAGTGGTTGACTCAAGGTATGAGTTTGACTTAGGGTGAACCTACCCTAATTGCAACTACACATTTATATGTTTTAGCTCCCCCCCCCGACAGAAAAGGCATTTAGGACTATCCAACCGTAGGTTACTAAAAGGATGCGCAACCCTAGCATTTTCTTAAACTGCGGGATTCTTTTTATACTGTAGTATTTCTAATTTTTTTCATATTTTTTGAACAGGAATAACACCCACCCACTGACCTCAGTGGTCTGGATAATAGTTTGATTTCAAGAAATTTTAGAGTAATAACTTCTTGATATTTCTAATTACGGGGTAAATTAGTGAGTCATTCTGACGGGCCGCAATCCATGACTCATTCCTGGTACAGCTGTACTTTCAAGATCACAAGAAAAATCATCAAAAAGATTAGACCTATTCATTTATATACCTAGTTTCAGACCATGTTGCCTGGAATCTTTAACCCACGTACCTTGTTCTCGGCATTATCTGCTATAACATGTAAAATGGCATTCACAATTTATTGAACCAAAATTAAATAGGATTCGGTCAAACCTACGCAAAAAATAAGAGCTTGGTTTCGATGAAACATGGTCTTTATCATTGTGCTAGATATCTAGGTAATTTTGACTTGAATATCTCAATGGTGTAGCTTCACCTTATCAGTGCTATTTCTGTATGTATTTGATGTTTTTGCTAGGCCATATGGGTGGTTGATAACCAACCCATTTCTCTAAGCCCAGTGTGAATTCAGCACCGCTGACCAGTGGGCGTTTCCTCGTGACCTGTACTGTCCTAGATATCAAACATCTAGATCTCGGCTATAGAATGGGCAGCTTAGAGCCACAGGTAAGTTAAGGGATGGGCGGCTTGGACATACATACATGTGGAAACTCCACAGGTAGACTGATCATCAGGTGGAAAAGGTTATGTAATACTGGAGAGGACAGGTATGGTATAAATGAGTATAGGTGGACCAAGGACACGCCCGGACACAGAAGTGGGACGTGTGCCCTGACTACAACCCTGTTTGTCCATGCAATCTACGTCTTACGTCATATGACGTGTAATCCAGAGGCTCATATCTCTCAGAGGATCCTAAATGGACGTCCTGGAGCGACCTAACTAAGTTATCATGGTTGTTTAGGAAATGCGTGGTCTGGCTTGTGTCTCGCGATGCGGGTTGCACGCCTGTGGTTGGCTATGGTTGGTGTATGGGTCTTGTGGGTGGCAGCCGCCATGCTCATGATGCTGGGGGGACATGGCCAATGTTATTTCTGAAAAGAAAGTGTGCCCTGTCGGTAATATTTGGGCTGTGTATTTAATATAATGGAATTCGAATGAACTGTGTAGTGTTAATGGTATGTTCATGGTATCGGCGGGGTTTAAATTTGAAGAATTATAAAAGTTTATCCAAATGTCCCAAATTATATTTAGTTGAAAACCTCGGAATCTTTGCTATATTATGTCAAGCCAGTTAGGCTGCCTTACTTCAAAGACACTCAAATTTCAATTGCTGCCCTGCCTAGTATTAATTTTTAATAGCAATGACAACTAGATTAGGCATGCGCATTAAACATACTGCCCCTTTACTGCTAATCAACATGACTGTTTAACTAACACACTAACCAACTATACGTACAGCGTGGATCTCTCCTGTAAATAGGATGGTCCCTGTCATTACAGGATTACAGATTAAGCCCTCTCCTGGTGTCTATCTATTGGTCAGATCCTGTGGGGTGTATAAATATAACGTGTGTAAGCACAACACCCCCACCATGCACATCCTTCCACCCTTCTGCTTTAGATATGAAAGGACCAGCCGAGGTATGTTAGATCGGTGTAGGAAAGTGTGTTGATGGGTCTCTGTTTACCTTTATCTATTGGTGAGATAGGGAGAGTGAATATATATAGTCCTATGTGTCAACATATCATCAGTGAACTGTCACGATGTATGCAGTACATCCTACGTATTCACAGAATGTGTGTATTAACTCAACATTGGTTCACCCATAGCCCGACGTTGAGTCAGCATTAATTCAACGTTGAAATAGGTCGTTCAAAGTGGCCTTTCACACTGTACTGGAAAAGGCATCAAAGATGGTATACAACCTCAGATACAGCTGAAGATGTTTCTGCATAGACTAAAGGCAATATCCTTGTCGGAGTGTACTGGTGTCATCTTAAACTATAGTTGTCACTTTTAACAATGCTAAAATAAAGGAAATCGATGAAGAATGAGTCCAGTGGAGATTCCAATGCTTACCGGTTATCAATTCAGACAAGTCATATGTAGCCACATGCACCCACCAGACACTGATATTCTAAAATGTTGAGCCATATATGTACTTGCAGCCTTTCATGCTGTCAGCGTGCAGGAGGCTACTCTGTGCTGCCAACTTCAGTTTATATTCAGCACCAAATACTTCAATGTCTCTTATTACACCAAAATGTGGTTAAAGTTGAAGGTTTGTGCTTTGTACGTGCTTGGAGAAATATAATCATCTGACATACGAACGAAGAAAACGTAGGTTCCCATCTAACAAAAAAAAGAGTTATTTTACGTCATAATAAAGTTTTAAATCTGTATATAACGTTATGCCATAGTAAGGAGCCGTAGAGAAACGTTATATAACGTTATAACATGTTGTAGGCCCTATAACGTTTTTCTGGATGTGAGTGTGCCAGCCTTTGCACCAGCTTTAACAGAATGGATTTAGCCGGGTACTGGTAGTGCCTGCTAGGTGGGATGTTGTGTATAGAGAGTAGGGGAGATGCTACCACGAGCAGGGCTGCCATCTGGTAGCACCAGAAGACACTGATTGACAAGGGAATGCTACTATTGGTATAGCGCTCTAGCTGACACGCTGTTGTGAATTTTACCTCTTTGTAGAGTCTATTGGGAGGTGGAAGGTGTGCCCTCGTGATACTTGGGCAGTGATCAAACACCCATATACGATAGCATGTACAGGTTGCTATCTAGGTTTATTCAGTATAACCTAGACATGCTTAGCTAATCCAGTGCCCCTTCATGGGTAAAAATCGACACGTGCGACACGGCGACACGGGCCTTATAAAAAACGACACGTGCGACATGGGCCTTTAAAAAATCAACGGACACAGTCATATTCTTAAGGCCCTAGTATATTCTATGTGCATGACACGGCCCTGTTGCTAAAAATCGACACAGCGACACAGTCAAAACTGGGGGGACCCATATAGAGGCACAATCCAGGCGAACTCCCTATAGAGTTCGGAGCAGGTCAGTAGGCTGGCAGCCGATATAAATGTGGGTCTTTACAGTTCAAGTACTATAAAGGAACCTACGAATTACATCGGATGCTGGCTATGTATAGGCAGCCAGCCTGCGCGGGCACAAGCAGACCGGAAGCCTATAGCGATCTCTGTCTATTCCGCATTAGCTAGATGATCACTGTACAGCGCCATCTTGTCTGGTACCAGTGCTCTTTCCTCTGCTAACTATAGAAGCCTGCTGCTTAGCTGAAGCTGGTTCCTGTCATGACCGAAATTTGGTGTTTTAGGGGTCATAAACCTTTCAAGTATAGGCCTCTATTGTGGGTCCTTAGTTCACCTGTTCAGATTGGGGGAGTGGTTAGGACTCTCACCTACCAATCCATGCATCATGGGTTCATATCCATGTCAAGGCAATTTTGTTCACACACAAGTTTAAGATGTATTTTGGTAGGGCAAAAAATGTGATAGAATACAATTCGGTTGTAAAGATCCTTAACACCTAGAATCTAAGATTTAAAATGGTTTTGTATTGTTGCATTGGGTTTTCTTTGTAAATAATATTACTATTTCTTACCAACTATAAAAAAGATATGTTGCCTTGGCATGGATTTGAACCTATTACCCCTGGATTGATTGGCCAGTGTCCTAACCACTCCCCCAATGCAACCAGGTGGCATGAGAAATATTCAAATACAACTGATTCAAAACCATTTTAGATTACACTATAAATATTGATCTTGTGTAAAGAATCTTTAAAACCGAATTGTATACTATCACAATTTCTGACCTACCAAATGTTAAAATTATGTGTGAACAAAAAAGCCTAGACATGGATTTGAACTCATGACCCATTGATTGGTAGGCCAGAGTCCTAACCATTCCCCCAATCTGAACAGATGACCTAAGGACCCACAATAGAGGGCTATTAGTGAAAGGTTTATGACCCCTAAAACTCCGATTTTGGACATGACAGGAACCAGCTTCAGCTAAAGGTCTCACAAGGTAGAATTACTGCATCCTGCTAATGTCCTATACCCCAAGCCCGGAGCAGGTGCTGCCACCTGCCGCTGCACTGAAGGGTTCGGACAGAGTTTGCAATGCAGCGTCCAACAGAACCTGCCATAGGCTACAGTATACCCATAATCTAGCCCCTACACCAGGAACAGGCTACATTCCAAGAGCAGAACCAAGGTCTCATGCGATTGCTGGTGTCAGTGTAAGCATTGTAGTCGTGGTAACAAGTTCACTCACGTTACATCACTATAATCATATGTTGCCATCGGCTAGCTGCCAGACTAGCTTGTACATCCATCCAATTCTTCACAGTGTTGCCCCCTAGAGTGTATACTGAGCCAAACCATACGCATTACCTTCATAGATACCCACTAGGTGGCGCTACTGCGCCGAGCAGTATTAGTAGTACAGCAAGATTGGACATTGACCATGGACATTTTCAAATTACGCCGATGGCAATCATGGTCACTGTTAACGATCAGGTTGTACGTGTAGAATATAACTACTTAAGAAATGAATAGGTATATTCATGGTACGCACAGAACTATGGGATAATCTGTGGTAGTCTTCTAGCTTGAAGGTGGCAATAGTGAGTACAAAGAAAAACCACCAACCAACGTAAACATGTTCCAATCATGTCACCAGGGAGTTAAAGGGGCAATATCACGACTCGCACTTAACCACACAGTGGACTAGAACAGTAGTATAATGTGAATGGGATACGCTAGGTGATTATGCATACACTTTAAGGTACCAGGATGTGAATAATTATAATGGTAAAACCTGTTCTTCTGTGAGCAGGGTCTTAAAGTGCTGTGATGTGAACATAACAGGAAAACCTGTTCTGCGAGCAGGGACTTAAAGTGCTGTGATATGAGTATAACCAGTCTGATAACAGGAAAGCCTGTTCTTCTGTGACCAGGGACCAGTACTGTGACGTGAGTATAAAACAGGAAAACCTGTTCTTCCTTCTCATGAATAATAATCGTGCTTATATTACTTAATATTATAATATTATGACCAAAATCCCTTATAACTTAAGGCATCAATCTTTTACAAATCACTGATTATAGCACAGACCCTGTTTAAGGTCAGAGCACCGGTCTAAATGATAAATCTCGATGTGGAGGGGTCGAGGGGTTTGCAGCCCAAACCCAACACAGAGGGGGTGATCAGGGTTCCACCAAAGTAATATGATAATTTCTACCATGATAATACGAAAATAATATTATATTGAGACAAAATCCTGCCCCACTCACACAAGAGCAACCATTGGGCAGTGATCTGTCAGATCACCTGCCCAGTGCCTCGTTTTGGTTAATAATTATAGGGGTCAATGGGATCGCCCTGCCCAGCTGCCCTCCACTATGGTAGAACCCCGCTCCACACATACTCTGACTGTTGCTGGATGAGTTCCAGCCGGCTAGTGCTAGTGGTATCAAATGCTATTATTCTGAGCACCCACAATAAATATTTTGATCAGATATAACTTGCAATTATGATACCATGTGAAAGTAAATAACATACAGATTGCAAATCAGTCATTGGCAAACATGTATCACAAATACCTATTCTCATATTAACCTTATTATAACCCTATATATTCATACTGCTGGATCTAGGGCCTCAATGTGCCGTATTCTGGGGAGTTTAGATTATCCTAGAGCCGGCAGGAAAGTTAACTTATAGATACCTGTGCTGTCACCGGAGATGGCCGCCATGCTCTTAACACTTCCTGCACCATTCAATTAAAGTTGGTGCTTAGTCATCTATATCAAGTATCAACTACATCGTCACGACCTCACCCCAAGGTGTCAGTGTCTCAGCTGGGGTTGGTGTACTGCGTCCTTGATGAACTGTGTGTGTTGTTGATGCTTTTCATACCTCTGGCTGTGAATCCCATCTCAGAGCCTTCACCTCTATAGTTTCCAAGTATGCTGGTTTGATTTATATAATGGGAAGGTTTCTAAAACAACATCTGTTGGTATCTGTAAACATATTACATGTATAAGGAAATGGACTACTGTAATGGGTATCAGAATTTCAATCAGAGTATTCGAGTATGGCATAGTATAAATTGGACTATAAATGGGGGCACCCCAATGTTGCTGCCCAAATGGAAGATTGGTGGGGATATTTGGGACAAGGTTCTAGCATAAGGGAGTGGTAATCTTTTAATAACAGGGGGGGGGGTAATGGATTTTGGGGGACCAAGCAAATTTGGATCCCTTGAAGGGGGGGACCAAATGAATTGGACCCCTTTTTAGCAAATAAGCCTGCATGTTACTATAGCTCAAAGGGGTCGACTGCGCTCCATTTCAACCTGCCTGTGGGGGGGGGGGGGGGGGGGGGGTTCAACCCCTCCTGAGGGGGGGGGGGGACCAAAAACTTTCGACCCACTCGCGCGAAATTCCGCCAACCCCCCCCCCCCCCGTTGTTAATAAATGACCACTCCCTAGGAAAAATGCTGACGGTCGTTCCTTTTACCAGTACATATCGGGGATGGGGGTTAAAATACCCAATGGCACACTATTATATTAGTGATTAATGAAAGGACCTTTGAGAGGTTTTTTTTTTCCTGATATGAACCACGTTATTAGGCAGTGGGAAATCCAGGACCTTCACTTCTAGTACATTTTCAAATTTTGTTTGTACTCAGCAGAACTTAAATGACGACGCTTTAGTAATACTCATATCATAGAATTACAGTAGCAATGTATACGATAATAACATTAGATTAGCTGATCAGTTTAATTATAATGCAGACAGCGAATTATAGTAGTCTCAGTGTTAAATGTTAACATATCAGGAAGTATTATTCGATAGACTGTTCACGTGTACTCCACATAATGGAAAACAAACAGAAGATGCATAGTCAGTGTACACATAAATCATCATTCTATGTATAATAAAAATGGACCACAGTATCCAAATAGACTTACGGAATCTACACAATATTAACGCCATGTGACATTCATGTAGGTGATGAAATTCTCTAAAGAGATAATTGTGCAATTACCATATGCATGAGGGCAATAATTTCATTTAAAACTGGCTTTCGATATAAAAATTAGTCACTCCCACAGCCAGTGGTACCAAGAGATCAATCCATAGCTACAGGCAAAATCATTTGTTTAAAACTATGTTAGAATTGTAGGGCAACCTTTTCAAAGAGCAGTGCCTCATAAGGGTACCGCAGCTAACAACATTTTATTAAAACAGTTGTCTAAGTCAATATACCATTTCCAACGTTATAGGCCTACAAAGTTTGACTACAACAGGGAGCCTTAGGGATACGTTCTGAAAAGTTGTATAACGTATTTATTTAATGGGTACGTATGTACTTTTAAGATCAGTTATCCTGATTTCTGCAACAGTGTCACCTGGTCATGTAGACAAAATAATACACCCACCATCCATCCACCCACAGAATGTCACTCCTATTCCTAAGTAAGTATATCCCACAATGGTAGATCTGTGTAGTGGGGGTATTTAGGTGTTGGCTGGTGGCTTCTTGGGATAGCTGCTGTGCTGCAGGTCTGACAATGTTGACTTGATTGATTGATGCCAGAGGCTGAGAACCATGGGGAGGCCTCCATTACATGTTTCCTATAACACTAACGGCAACAGATAGGAAACACAGAATGTCGACGAAAACTCTCTTTGTATGCTTCAGCACTTAACTCTCAAGATGACATACATTTGTAAATCAGATATTTAGTACATATACTAAATATCTGATTTACAAATCTATGTCATCTTGAGAGTTAAGTGCTGAAGGATACAGTGTAATTTCGGTGTATTACAAGGATGTATTTGCATGTATTGCTTCAAACTACAAAATCTTTTCAAGCTTCCTAATGAATAAAGTAGTGTCCTAGTACACGTAATAAGTTCGGAATTCCATATCCATAAGCAAAGCTAAAGGTTATGGAGGCTTTCAATTAAGGTGGTAAAGGAATCAAACATAATGTTATGTGCTACTGATGTGCTGCATACTCAGAAGTAGCTACACTGTGATATACTGGGGTACATGATCTTATCTCACAGACTGTGTTGGGATTTCACAGGACATGTATCAAGTGAAAAAGAGAGACAATTTGGATGGGCAAAGAGAAACGATGTCAAAAGAAACAGTAATATTCAGAATGTACACTGTAAAAAGTTGTTGTTCATGAACAGCGAAATTTGCTGTACATGTACAGTACTTTAGCTGTAAAGAATAATACAGCAAATTTTCCTGTACATGTACAATTTGTGTCACTGTAGATGCAGGTTACGGTAGTGACTTGTAGATCTACAGCACTTTTCCCTGTAATATGTACACGAGAGGTTGTGGGATCGATCCTTGGTCTAGCCACCTTTCATTAGGGATCTTTAGCAACAAGACTCTAGCTCATTTAATACAGACATGGCAGAGGTAGCTTATATCCAAATATGGCCATTTGTAACACCGGCTCTGTAGCGCAATGGATCAGGTCCCGTCTCCAACACCACAGTTCGTGAGTTCAATCCTTGGTCGAGCCACTTTTCCTGTTTTACCTACATCTACCTAAAATTCGTTTTTCCTTCACATGGATGATTAACCCTTTAGGGCCGACCAAAATAAATATTTTCTGGTGATGGGGCCGGGATACTTTTACAGGAACTTTCCCTGGGCCGAGCTTGGCTGAATCCCATAGAGTTAAGATGACTATAGCTGATGCTCGGCCCCCCATGGCATCGACTATAGTTGATGCTCGGCCCCCCATGGCATCAACTATAGTTTACAAATTATGATCAATCAGTTAAGAAGTAGAGTAGATATATATCCCAATATGATTGCTTGTAACACCGGCTCTGTGGCGCAACGGTTCAGGGCCCGTCTCCAACACCGCAGGTCGTGAGTTCAATCCCTGGTAGAGCCACATCTCTTGTTTTACCTACATCCACCTAAAATTCGTGGATGATTAAAAATATCACCAGCATTGGGAGGCGGACCCAGGACCTATAGATTTGGTTTTACAATTAATTCTGCTGTACAGTAACAGTAGATTTTGCTGTTACTGTACAGTATATTATGTGCTGTTAATGTTCATAAGCTCACTTGCTGTAGGTCTACAGCACAATCTACTGGAACCAAAGTTGCCCCCAGTATTTGCTGTACAGGAATACTACTTACTTCTAACAGTGTACACGAGCTGATCACTATAAACGGTTTCTGAAACGTTCCAGTCACGAGACAATACATACACACGAAACATACACAAATAACATCCTGCGTGAAATATGAGCAGTGCAATTTCTTTATTTCATGTAGTTATTCCTTGTTCCCCTTTTTTGATGCATAAGCATGCAAATAACTGGCATGCAATAACCAGACACCGAGTTTTATGCACTAGTTGAGTGGCCCAGGAGGATGCATATTTACGTGAGCGCACCGAACACGTGAATGATCACATGACAATCTTTACATTTCGATAATGAATTCAATATGGATATTTAACATAATTCATACATCTTCAGTGTAAATAGTATAGGTAAAAAGTAGAACCTACTGTAGTTTTATAGCATATACTGTAGCTTTACATTTGAATGAGAGAAAAGGAGGCATTTGCTGTTGAAAAGGACGTTTCCGTGATCTATGTCTATGTCTTCACATTCTAAACTATCCATTATGTCCACTGGATTTGTACTATATCTACGTAGGCCTACATCCCCCATCCACGTGCTTCTTTTCCCCCGCTGGATCCTTCTAAAATTGAAAGCAAAATTGAAAAAAAAGAATCATGCTCACCATCTCTTGAATTGAATACTTAGTTGGTTATGAAAGATGCTTTAAAGGAAAGCAGAACCACCTGAGATTGCATCCTCCCTAGCTGTTGCTCCGGCTCACCTGTTTCACATTCTAGACTATATAGAAAGGGCACATCTGCCCCATTCCCCGCAAACACCAACCTGGTATAATAGCTAGCAATTGTGCGACTCAAACATAGGGCAAACGTTCCCAGAGCTCTCTGATTTATTTGCAGTGCACAGGAACCCCATGTTTCCTTCCATCACCACTTACCCATTCCCTACCTTGCTAGGTACCCAGAGTAAATGTGTGTAAAGGTGTGCCTTTTCTCACCTGGCACATCAAAGCCTTGGCACGGATTTAGCCAGAAGGTGCAGCTGAGAGAGGTACTGAAGCTGTCGGAGGAAGGTGGGTGGGTACCATAGCCAAGCCGTAACATCACAAGTTATAGGTGCATTTTGCATGCATCTGCCAAATTCTGTACTATATCATATGGATAAGACACGTACAATGCTATCGCTGAGTATCTGGTTTTGGTATAGACGGAGCATAGGGATGTATTGTATGTGTAGTACATGTCAAAGGTACCTTTATTGTTGCAAAATAATTGCGTTCAAAATTATAAGGATATCATAATTATGACACTGATAATTCCATTTTAAAATGGTTTTCTATACAAAATATTCTCCCTCTCATGCCCAGTGATACCTCAAAACCAATCGCTTATCACTCCTTTAGCATCTATATCATCATTGATGATTGGTTAATTGGTAATTATGGTTAAGTTTTTTTAAATTTTTGGTAAAAGATGGAACAAAACCGGATCTACAGATGAAGAGTTTGGATGCAAAACGACATGAGCGCCATTCTAAAACCTGACAAAGATAAAAGCTAGGGATGGTGAAAAATAGTCCTCAAACTATTTTTCAAAAATTCACTCTTTTTCATATCATTAGGACCTAATCAGTATAATTATATACACTATGTTACCGAAGTATAATAATTGATCCCACGTTGTCTTTACGAAAAGCACTATATATATGCTTCAATTCCGGGATGGAGATAATGTCGTTTTGCATCCAAACTCTTCAGATAGAGACTTTATTGGTCCACTGTAGTCAGTCTATGGTTATAGTGGACCAAAGAATAGTTCCCTAGAAGGAACTTGTACCCTTTTTTAAAACTTAATTTATAATGTCACATCAGGGCTTTGAATGTAATCACATATCTTAATTACCAGAGTTACATCACTGTGGTCAATGCTTTCCGCCCAGTACACAAGGACTGAAGAGTTGCATGCCCAAAAATAATCCGGTAAAGGAAGGGTTAAAAAATATTTCTAGCTAAATGTCTGATAATGTTAACTTCATTGATCAAAACCACAATCCTGCACCCCCTTTCTGATAATAATGTGCAGCCCAGATATTACATTATTTCATCTTGAAAGTTACATACATTTGCACAGAAATCTGGTAATGCTGCAAGATACAGGAAAGAGATCCTAATGGATAAAGTACTGTCCTAGAGCATATATAATTCATTATGTTTCGGGAGTACATAAAACTATGTGAAGGTTATGGAAGCTTTCGAAGACGTGAGCGATAGAATCAAACATCACTTTATGTTTTGTGTTCTGATGTGATGTGGTTTCAGAAGTAGCTTTAATACATAAAAAGCCTCATTATGACATTCAGAAGCTATGTTGTCTTCTTTACTCCATAGGGAAGATCACAACTATCAAATATTTTCATAACTGAGCTTACAGCCATGAGAGAGACAGTCATTTTGATTTTAGAAATGTATTCTCTTGACCAGGTCATCTTCAAAAGTACAATTTTATACATTGTTAACTAGCACAGGGTAAGATCTTTGGTGCATTTCCACTGACCGTTCCACACAGTACCTTAGTGATAATATAGACTAGTTGCATGATGCAAGTCAACATTAGCAGTAAACATGTTTTATGATTAGTAAGGTAAATGAGGGTAGTAAAGCACCCTTTGAATTTGCACGTGTTTTAATGGAAGTACAAATGAGTGATTGATAGTTAGATGATATACTTAATGAAGTAAAGTTATTTCGATAAAGTAACTTTATCTAAGCCAGAGTACCACCTGGCCATATCTAAGCTTATAACCGTTTTTAAAGCTCTTGTTTTAAACTCGTCTTTGGACTGGTTCTGCATTCTAGGTGCAGTTGGTTCCACGGATCTATCCCGCTCCTCCGGATGTAAAGTACCTTGTCGGGAACCAACCTCCTTATAAGTAAATACTTTGGGTAAACTGGTTCTATGGTTATTTACTCCTTATCAGACAACTAATTCCCCCAAAGCACCCTTTTGTCCAACCCCCAGTGTTCCCATTGCCTTCTGTAGACTTTGCAGGTAGAAAAGGTTACTTGTAAAGTCTACCTTGAGGACAGCACTCTCATCTCATTACTAATCATGAATGGCATTAACAACCTTGGGAGACCTTTCCAGCAGGTCTCTATATTATATATACACACCGAGTGTAGGGGTTAAAGTTTCAAAGAAAACAGAAAACTTGGATAGGTGTCCAAGTATCATTTCTTTTTGATCTCGTTTCTCTCAAGATGTTTTTCATGAAATATAGCTGTCTCATTGATTTAACCAAGGAGAGCCATATTTTGCCAAGCCATTGAATAACCCACGGCCGTATTCCACGGTCCTATGACATCATCAAAATGGTGGCTTGTTTAAATTTGAACGGCGTAGAAAAGGCTATTTTAGGCTCCCCCTGTCATAATCATGCTACGGCCTCTTGAAAATATGGCCTTGGGTCTCGTGAAATAACCCAGTCAACACACTATCTGTGAATTATAGGGAATTATATTACAAGGACTTATAGGGTAATATTTTTCCACTTTTGGGATTTACCTAGTCAAATAAAACTATCAGGCTCAAAGTCAACCTCACTGATCTCCAGTGAATTTAGATTAGATGACACACTAATAAGACTTACAAGACTAATCAATAGTCAATCCTTCAATTAAAATTTACTCTTGTGGATACTTCAAGTATACCAACGTTCTACCTACAAATCTAGAGGTAAACATACAGAATGTCTTTTCTTTGAGGTTGCTTTGCTATCTATGAAATCTGAAATCTGATAACTATCATTTTATGGAAAATAACATAGGATCTATTAGTATGTTCCAAGAGCTCTGTGATTTATTACAGAACACAGGAACACAATCTTTCCTTCAAATATCACTGCCACAAAATTATAGGTCCGCAGAGTAAAAGGTTTAAAGTGTCTCGTTTCTCACCTGCCACATCAGAACCATAGCACATAATCTAGCAAGAAGGTGCATCTAAGAAGCTAGCTAGTACATAGTGGAGGAATGAAGGCACAGCTAGGCATACCACATTCTGTGTCGTAAGAATAAGACTGTGGCTTTAGTGAGTATTTGGTGTGGGTATAGATGGGAATGTAGTAAAGGTTACATATCAAAGCTATACCTTTATTCTTCAAAGAGCTGTGGTCCTCATTATGATGGAGATATGAAATATGTCTTATCTAACAAGTTGTCATGACATGTGCTATGCCATGTTGCTCAATGGGGTAGTTTTGTTATAAATAGAAGCTACACACTAATAACGTCAGCCAGCTAACATTCATAATTATAGACATTTAAATTCTCTAAGCAGATAAATTGTCCCATTATATATGCATGAGAACAATAATCACATTTGAAAATGGTATTCCATATCAAAGTTATTCCCTCCTATACCCGCTGATATTTAGAACTCTAATCACCTTTCTCATTAAACTAACTCATCTATTTTTTCAAGCTGTTTTCTGGCTTGTTATTTGGAAGTCATGTGAAAACAGGGCTTTGAAAGTGATCTTTAGTTTACTTGACATTCAGGAGTTCCCAGAGGAGTTTGAAGGAGGGGCTCCATATAATATAATAGTCCAGAATTGCCAGAATATAAGAAGAGAGTCCAGCAATGCCAGACTTTCAAGGCATTTGGAGATAATCCAGCATCAACAATGAGAGTTAAGCATTTATGATATAACAGTAAAGGTAACACATATTGGATTTCAGATAAAAATCTGACCCCCTCGCCAAATACAAGATGCTTTCATTTGGGAAGTAAAGTGCTTAGAGAAAGTGTTAAAGGAACCTAATGCGTTTGGTTAACTCCAATGATACATACTGTAAAATGCAAGATTATGCCTTCCTAATGGATAAAGTACCGTCTTAGAACACATAACTCATTCCAAGTACATACAATTAAGTGAAAGGTTTGGAAGCTTTCAAGCATGTGAGCGATAATATCAAACATAACTTTGTTATGTGTACGGATGTGATGCAAATTCTGAAGTAGCTGCAATACATAAAAAGCTACATCCTGATATACAGCAGCTATGTTATCTTCTCTGCTCCATGGGAAAGATAACTACTGTCGCATAACTGCCTAATTGAAGTACATAAGGAAGATATTGAGTGAAAGGAAGGAGGTTTTGGAGGGAGGACTTTAAAAAAAAGAGTTTAACAAAGAGGAAATCAGTTAGCGTTTTATTACAAAAAAGACAAGGCTTTCACCAGTGGTCCACACATGAGATACATTCCATACCACATAAATAATCTCTTACATTACATACAACATAGGTATCTCTAATATAAATAATCATTCTAATACAGTGTAGTATCTTTTCTTTCGGTTTGCATGTATGCAGTATGCATATTTGTAATAACAGGCATTTAACTGTCAGCTAGCTATATGAATATACAAATTAGTCATTGCATCTTCTGGCTCTTACACTGAAAACCTCAGGGTCGTCATTTTGACAATACCTAAATTGACAACTTTGGGTAGTCAAGGTGACGACCTTTGGTCATCATTTTGACGACCTAAGGTAGTCAGATCTGATCAATTCAAAACAAAGTTGTCATAATGATGACCTTAGGTAGTCATATTAATTGGGTAGTCAGAATGACTACCTCAAGGTTGTTGATTTATGTATTGTCAACTTGAAGACATAAAGTCATCAGTATTGACAACTCTCAAGTCCTAGGTTGTTCCAATGACTACCCCATGCTACCCCATGCTATTGCACACAGAATGTGGAGTGGCACATAACTGCCACCCTGTGTTAATATCTGTGTTAACACTGGGTGGCAGTGCATAACTATTTCAATCACAAGCTATAAACCAGTGACAGGGAGCAGAGTGGTCTCTATACCTTTGGGGCCATCATTCTCATCCATTGGCAACTTATTTATAACAAGTAATGCTACTTAGTTCAATCAAGAGTACACCAAATATGTGAAAGAGATGCCCCTCATTAAGAGGTGAACTAATTAGAGACTATATTCATATGCCATTTCACAGAGCACCTGCCATTATTCATTATGACAACCTAGGTCGTCATAATGACTAGTCTCCTGCTTCTGGGTTTTCAGTGTAATACCTTTTACGCCCTCCTACGTCTCAGTCCCCCCTTCCATTATTTCTTGTGCAATTAAGGATTTTGACAATTAAGGTTATCATAAAATACTTCCGAAATACCACAAAATATAGAACACTTCACATGCTAGAATGAATCTACCCCAGAGGGTAGAAGGAGAAGAGCTTGGCCGCTGCTATGCACTCCTTATCCGACAACTAATTCCCCAAGGCACCTCTTTGCCAGTCTCCACTGTGTTCCCATCACCTTAGAACTGTAGACTTTGCAGGTAGAATAAGTAACCTGTAATATCTACCTGGAGGACAGCACCTTTCATCCAGGACTAATCATAGAACCAACAAACTCTTGAGACATGTCCTTCAAGGTCCAGACAGGGCTATATTCAATGTAGCCTAAAGGTTAAAGACACAACAGGCAACTTGAATTTCCCAACCATAGAGCTTCATACACTGGTGAGGTAAATCGATCTTGTTGCTCTGAAACCAATGCATTATGTTTTTGTTTTTGCTGTAAGGATTAAAACGTCTAAATAGAATATAATCACATATAATGTAGATTACTGGGATTTATGGTTTAAGTAGGGTGGCTAATCTCTGCGGGCCCTCGCGTTGGCCGTATCTGTCGCAGTGCTAAACGATCCATTTTAAATTATTCATTTCTCTGGTACTAAATGTATCGATGGGTTAGTATTATTCCATTGATCAACAGTTGAAAAAAGGTATATGAAACCTTTACACCAGAGCTCTACTAACACATCGTCATCTAGAGTGGAAGTACAGAACATCTATCCTTTGATTCTTCTTTTAAATTGTTGGTAATGAAATCTGAAATCTGGACAAGACCTGATAATTTTACCAACGCAGCACCCATTCGGTTGACACCCAAGATGGTCTATATCTGCTGCTCCTGAATATACCCTGTGTGACTTAAACACAAAGCAAAATTTCCCAGAGCTCTCTGATTTATTTGAAGTACACAGGAACACATCACTCCTTCCATTATCACTCACCCATTCCTTAACGTTCTAGGTACGCAAAGTAAATGTGTGTAAAGGTGTGCCTTTTCTCACCTGACACTTCAAAGCCTTGGCACAGATCTATAAGCAGCAGATGTAGTTTACAAAGAGTGACTAAAGGTGTCTAGCATCTGGTACAAATGGGAAGGCGGAATTCACGACCAAGCTGCAAAATCATAAGTAATAGGTGCATTTTGAGTGCGTCTACCAAATTATGTACTTCCAAGAGACTGCTCTTAATGAGAATGCCAGTATGTTGTCCTTGTATGGCAAGGAATTGAACCCATACCTTGAATGTGCCCTATAGCAAGGGCATGCCCTCAATTGTTCAAAAATAACTTCTTACTAAGAGCATAATACAAATTCAGAGGTTACCATTTCACATGCAAAGTCTGCCAATTCTGAACCTTATCGTACCACCCCATACACCTGGAGTCCTACGTATACCTCTCGAGGACTCGGAGGCAGGGTGCACGTACAGAATTCGGTGACTTTTCCACCTCTGGTCCCTGAGGGTGGAGAGTAGACTAAGCATATTCGGGCACCCTCTAAACCCCTTGGGATGGGCTGTACACGGATACGATTCGTACACGAGTAGGTGCATAGATGATAATCAAGGCAGAGGAATTAACTGAGCCCCCCCTCACATCTTTTGCTTAGAATAATCTATACATTCAGTGCTATTCATTCTACTGTTGCCTAGATAGAGGGCTAGCCTTTTTTTCTATCCCCCCCCCATCAAAACGGTACTTGACTGACTGAGAGGTGGCGGTGGGTTAACACCAAGTCTAGTGTTAGGATCGGTTAGGACGAGGAAGATGGTTTCCCTACCACTACTCCTTCAGTACTAAATCAAGTAAGTCCCTCCAGCCCTTTTAGGACGGATCAACGCGGTTGAATCCAAGTATAAATAAGCGAGTGGGCGTGGCCGTGGTTCCTGAGCAGCTCACCAGAGGGCGCCCCAGACTGACCTGTTTTATGAGCAGCTCCCTGATTGGCTGTGAGTGGCTCAATAACAATGCGTCTGATTGGCTGCAGCTCGGGGACCATGGTTACTTCTTCTTGTTGGGCCTATACTATAAATGGGCAGTTTCATGGTTTCATGGCCAGTGGCCTTTGAATCTCCAGACCGTTCACACCTGTTCACTAATTTTAAATTTTGGCAGTTAAATTTGAATTTAATTAATTTAAATTCAACATGGTTCGGGGAAGAAGGAACAGGAGGAGTAGCTCACCTACGGCTACGCCTCAAGATACGCCTCAAGCTGAGGTGTCCACTACAACTACTTCGAGCAGTGAAAATGGGGCAGTCGGTGGGCAGCAGCCCATTGAGTCACATGCTACGGTGATTGCCCCAGTAGTAGCTGTTGACCAGACGTTGGAGGATAGATTGGATTCTCAAGATGCTCGTCTGGGTCGCATGGAGGCAACCCTCCAGAGGTTAGCCGACTCAGGAGGTTCCAGTAGAAGACGCCAGTCGGCGCCACGGAGGAAACCAAGGAGATCTAGGTCAACTCGCTCGGTTTCTAGGACACAGCGACCCAATTCTCAAGCAAGGCCGACAAGTCGTCCCAAGAAAGCAGCGAGGTCGCCGTCTTCATCATCTGTATCATCCATGTCAGACTACTCTAGGTCTCCAAGTCCAAAAAGAAGTAAGCCTTACTCACAAACCAATTTTCTGTCTCATAAGGAGAAGTGTGATTCATTTGATAAGCTAATGCTAGTAAATATCAGAACAGTAAACAAAGTGATCCATCTGGGCGAGGACGCACAGCCCATTTTGGACCACATGGAGATGTTGTGTGTAAAGGCAGCTACCAAGATTTATTTGGTTAGGGCTTTGATTGATTATGATAGGGCTATCCGTGACCGAGCAAATGTAAAAGGGCTCGGGGCCTTCAAAAATGTGGAAAATTCTGATATGCTAGCGTTCTTTAGCTATGACAACACAGTTTCAGCAGTTTCGGCCAAATCCAAACCAAAAAGTTCTGGTAAACAAGATAGTGTCAGGTCTTGCTTTGCTTTCAACAAAGCAAGTGGTTGTGCTTCCCAGAACTGCAGATACAAACACACTTGCATGTTCTGCAGGTCATCTGCACATGGATGTTTTGACTGTAAACAAGAGGGGAAGATGCCCAGTAATCCTAAGTAGGATGGTACCGGAGATCTAATTAGTTTGCCCTCTGATAAGATCGCCAGGGGTGACCTAGATATAGCTTTCTCCAAAGTCGACTCAAAAACTGATAATTTTGAGTTTCAAGAATTTTTGGCACAAGATAGTTCAAAAAATGATTTTCTTGAGAATGAAAAATTTTTAGGTCGCTTGTCACCTGAGAGTTTTTCTGCGTATAAGTGTTTTTTGACTCAAGATACCACAGCTAATAATTTATCTGTAAATTTTGACTTTCAAAATTCTCCAGGTAATTTACCTGGATTTTCCTCAGACTGTAATTTTTCTGAGACTTTTGGCGATCAATCTGGAAATTCTAAATTGATTTTTCAAGTTGAAGGGTCCTCAGGGACTCCTATTGTAGATGTGTATGATCAATGCTTGGAGGGAAAATGTGACTGTACTCACTTGATTGGTGGTAGGAGTACTAGTTTGATGCCCTGTAGGTTTGCACATTTTTTGTCGGGCCCAACAAATGTTTTAGCCCATGACCCTGAGGGGGCCCAATTTATTTGGGAAGGTGTAGTTAATGGTTTCAAAATTATTGATGATAATTGTGAAACTAGTTATAATTGCAAAAATTATAAGTCTATTCTTGAGAACGATTTTTATCTTGAGATGTGTGACTTAGTAGAGGCTGAGACCCAGGCAGGGTTAGTATCTCAAGTTCAATACCGTCCCACATGTATTCATGCATTAGGGGGGGTTGAAAAGTCTAATGGGAAATTGAGACCTATAACTGACTGTAGCATGCCGGTAGGTTTGGCTATTAATAATTTTATGCACCAAACTTATAAGCCTTTTTCTTATAAGTCTGTAACTACTGCTGTAGAATTACTAGATGAAGGGGATTATATGTGCTTAATTGATTTGAAATCAGCATATAGAACAGTAAATGTTTTTGCCCCGCATTGTACCTATCAAGGATTCAGATGGAACAGTGGTAGAGGTTATAAAAATTATGAAAATAATCGTCTTTCATTCGGGTTAAGATGTGCTCCATACATTTTTAACCAACTGTCGGATTTTTTGGTCTTGGTCGCTAAAAGCTATGGTGTCGGCAAGGTGGTAAATTATCTTGACGACTTCCTAATAATTTCAGATACAAAAGAATAATGCCTTCGTCAAAGAGACATTATGATTGAAGTAATGGAGTTTTTAGGCTTTAGTGTTGCTTTTAATAAAGTAACTTTACCTTGTACTACCACTGTGTTCCTGGGTATATCTATTGATTCAATTAATATGGTTCTAACCCTGCCTGAGGAGAAGCTCCTCAAATTGAACTTAGCTCTGGATGAATGTCAAGGTAAGACTCATGCCACTAAAAAACAATTGCAGAGCATTGGTGGACTAATGAGTTTCTGCTCGTCTGTAGTGAGGGGTGGAAGAACCTTTAGTAGGCGCCTTTTTGACCTGTGTGCCAGAGCAAAAGATAAAGGTTCTATTTATTTATGTGAAGAGACTAGGAAAGACCTACAGTGGTGGAAACGCTTCTGCAGGTATTTTAATTGTAATTCTTTAATTCCAAAGGATATGACAGAGTGTCCAATTGTTTCTGATGCTTCAACTAAAGGTTTTGGGGCCTGGTCGGGTACAGATTTCATATATGGTGTGTGGGAGAAAGAATTTTTCCCTGCTACTGGGTGCAATCATAGAGTTCTTCCACCTTTGTTAGACAGACTTGACGTTCATGAGGGCAATATAAATGTGTATGAGTTGTGGCCGGTAGTGCTTGGTTTGAAGCGCTGGGGCGAAAAATATGCAAACTCTAAAATACATTTCATTACCGACAACATGCAGGTCTTAGCTAACCTTAATTCTGGTAGGAGCAAGAACCATCTCAGTATGGAATGGCTCAGGGAGATATTCTGGCTATGTTTCATATATAATGTAGACATTTTCGCTACTTATATTAAATCTGAAGATAATATATTAGCTGACCAGTTATCCAGACTCCCTTATAAGGGTTATATGTCGTTGTGTAATGATACTTTGGCTTTGAATAACATGTGCTGTGTGTATTTGCAGGAAACCTTTTAACCAAATTGATGGACCAGCAGCAGACCCTATTGGAGGCTAGCTTATCTGATTCAACTAAGTTGACGAGAGCAGCTCAATTGAGAAGGTATAAGAAATTCTGTACCCTTTTTAATTTTATAGAGTTCCCGTGCTCTTCAAAGCAAGCTAGGCTATATGCTACATATTTATCGTCCAGGGTTAAACCTGTGTCTGTAAGGAATTATTTGTCTGCTGTTTGGTACCAATGTAAACTCTTGGGTTATCAGGATTTCTCTGTATGTTTTTTGGTAAAACAATTATTAAATGGTATTGAAAGGACTTTTATGTCTTTAAATAACCCTTCCAGATATCCCCTTTCAGTCATTGAGTTGTTGGCTATTTTTAAATTATTAAATCTGCATAATCCTGATGATAGGTCATTCTGGCTTGCAGTGTTGCTGTGCTTCAGGGGCCTTCTGCGCAAATGTCATGTGACGAGTTCAAGACATTTGTTGACATGTGGGGACATATCTGTGTCTTCAAATCATGTGTCAGTGACAATTAGGTCGTCTAAGACTGACCAATTTGGCAAGAAACCTTTCAAAATTTACTTGCATCACATTCCGGGTTCCCCTTTGTGTGTAAAGTCTCTTTTGTTAAAGGCCACAAAAAGGTCACACAAGAATTCTAAATTATTACATTTGGAATATAATGCCTTCAACTCTAGACTTAAAGGTTTATCTAAGGAAATTGGGTTACCGGTAGACAGGATTAGCACCCATTCGCTAAGACATGGGGGTGCTTCATTGTTGAAATCTTTAGGTGTCCCAGTTACTTCCATTATGACTGTGGGTAACTGGAAATCTAGTGCTGTTTATAATTACTTGCATAATACTAGGAAGGATTTGTTGTTAATTGATTATCTTCCTGTGAAATATTACTCGTCTTTAATGTAATTTCATTACATTGTGGTTGGTGTGTTTTTGGCCTGGTAATATCTGATACTTGACACCAAACCCACTGACTTCTCAATTTGTTCACATGTATATACTCATAGTAATTATATACTCAGAATAATTATATTAATATATAATATATTGTTACTATTACTCAGAATGAATTATATTAATATGTGGTGGTTCGTAGTTAACTCTAGGTTAAAGAACAACGATCACGGCAGTTTCCAGGTGCGAGAATATATCTGTCTTTATTCACAAGAATAACAACTCTAGTTCCTTTACTAGGGAACGATCAGTGTAGAATTAATACACACAGGTAGATCAGGTTTCTCTATAAATAGAGGAAACGGTCAGTATACAACTCTTAGCATACAACTCTGTCCGCACGGTTGGACATGTGAAGTCTCTCGTCAGTCGGGCCTGTACTGACTGCCGTTCCAGGTAAACACATGGGTCTTATATAACACCGGCTCTTAGGTCACGTGGCCAGGTGGGTGGGTCGGCCGCCCACCTGAGAGCGGCACACGGTCACCTGAAGAGGACCTGCGCCCTCTCCCGGGAACTGTGTGCACTAGCTCCAGGTGGAGAAGCCGAGTAAACAGACGTTACCCGGAAAAACCGTGTATGAGATTAATATGTAATATCATGCCCCTACACTACCCCCCCTAGACAAAACTAGGTGGTAACGAACATATATACTGTTTTCCTAGTACATAGAAAACCTTTTAGAACAACGACTTTATAGTTATTGTCTATACAGTAACTAGGGGCGTAACATATTACACGACATACTACACAAGCGAGATCATCAAACTCAATATAAATATGGCATTACACTGTAATAGCAACCATAATAGATGATTTAGGTATGTTTTATGACAAGTGAATATAATATCATACATACAATCGAACGGCTTGACACATTTCGATATGACTTCCTTATGAAGTTTCCTTACTCGGTTAAAAAAAATGCGCGTGGGGTGTGTATATATTTAAGTTGAACAGAAAAGTTATTAAAAACCAGTCCTGATAAGGACTCACAACCACCAGCGTCTTACATTGATTCGTGATTTAATGAAAACATTCACACAATGGATAACAGTAACCACAGCCTTTGTTTTAAGCCGGGTAATCCGATTATATAACCGGAGTATTAATATCTCTCGCAACATACAACAGAGTCAACACACACGACAATACCTGGCGGTATATTTAGTATATACACATAGTCTTAACGACTTCATATAAACATTACGGGTAGCCACGTTTCCTAGCTTATCAGATCATACAATCTTCATATGTAGCATATTATGAAACCTGATTCATAAGGTAAATATGAGAATACCTTATTGGAACACCTGAGGTGATATGTATCACATAATAATGATATTTTATATATTAAAAACGTTTTAATGAGTAAACTGGCAGTGTACCCGGAAACCCTTACAATTAAATATAGCTTACTGGTGATCTAGTTGTGGTCAAGGTGCTCTCCGCTTCTAATAGACGAATGAGTGAGGTGCTCTCCTCTTCTTAATACTGTTTCTTGGATAAATATCACCCGAAGGTAAGTTCATATATATACAGCTCGATAAGTATCCCGTCCTCGCTCCAGTAAAGTTCATGGCATACATAACTATAATCCGGCTGGAAACCACGAGTACTGTCCGTTTAACACGTAATCCTAGCTCCAGGAATGTTCATGAAATATATAAGTAGATCTGGAACCACGAGCATTGTCTGTTTGACACGTAATCCTTTGGACGGGAACAGTTTATAACTCAGCATAATAGTATCAGGAACACATCATGGTAACGTATCCCAAAAGTTAGTTTCAGGGACGTTAGTTTGGTAGCTTCCCGGTGGAGTCCTGATTCCCCATCGGTAGGCTATAGTTGAGAGTTGAGTAGTTAGGTAAGTCCAGAGCTTCCACGGAAGGTTCCCCCCGCGTTGATCCATATGCCTCTAAAAAGATGCCCCTCCCCTCAAAAAGGGATACCCCGTCATAAACAATTTATGACGTCAGATTAAATGAAACAACAATTAATCTATCCGGAAACTATTATAGTTCCCTCCTCTATTCCTAAAAGAATTAGAAATAGACTCAGAACCTTTTATTAGTCTTTTTAACCTAAAGGTTCATCTCTTGCCCTCATTAAAGCAAGCGCGTGCTCAGTTGTGCCATCCCAGGTATCGATAGTCACGCCGAACACCCCGTAAAATTTTACGTTCATGTCCTGTAACCGTTTGGTTAACTTCTCGTTCTCTTGCTGAACGAACCCTGCGGCGGCCTCAGCAGTCTTTTGGCCTGAAGCAGCTTCCCTTGACTTTTTAGCCAAGTAGTCAGCATTGCCGACAGCGACCAATGCTTTCTCCTCCCGGTGGGCAATCTTTAGGCCATGCGTGAACAGGCCTAACATTTTGGTGTTATACTCCACCGCCAGCTCGCGTTGGGACTCCTGGAATTCTGTTACAATTCTCTGTCCCACTTCGCAGCTCGCCTTCTCTTCCCTAGAGAAGTAGTTGACTATCGGGACGTATTTTAATTTTACGCCACCGGTAGTTTCCGTGCGGGAGGTGCCCGCGACTGGCTGGATGACAACCGGCTCCTGGGCTGCAGGAATCACGGGTTTAACATCCGCTTGCGGCGCTTTCGCAACCGCTGCAGCCTTCGGGACAGTTATGCCCCGAGGCGTTACCACTGAGATTAGTGATTTTGGTTCAGCTTTCACGGTCAAGCCCTGCATGTCCCGAGTTGGGGTAGTGGGTGACCGGACGTCCCTGGGGGTTAGCTTTGCAGTTGTCCCCAGATGGTACGTCAAAGGCAGGGAAGCCTTTGTTCTGGTAGCCGGTTCTTTAGGCCGGGCACCTCCACAGTCAGGTTGACTGTTGGCACTGTCTGAACTGCTCAGACGTCTAGAACGGTAATCCATGTTAGTCGCCGCCGCTTGACCACCGGAATCACGTTTCCGATCTTTCCGGTCTGTAAACAGCGGGTCTGGATACTCGCGATAATAGTCGCGACCTTCCGGGGCATGATAAATCCCATAGTAGGAATTATCGAGATCCTCCAAATTGGATCCGGCATGTCTCCGTTTTGGTCCAGGTGAGACCGCAGGAGATCGAGAGCGGTCGCGGGCGGACCGGCTCTTCCCCCGGGAACTACCCCGGGTTTCCGGCTGACGGAAACTACCGCCACCTCTGCGGGAAGTACGGGTAGTGCATAACACCGTATATTCCTCGTCATTCATGGCGAACTTATGTCGTCCGTCCACTCTGGCAATCCTGGCTTTGAACTTCCCATCTGCGACCTCGCAGTAGAAGGGAGTTGCCGGCCGGATCTTAGCCTTCTGTTCCTCCGTGAGTGACTTGTACTGGTCACATACGGCATCATGTAGCGCATTCACACGATTGCGAGCTACACTGATTCCCATGTTATGGCAATCCTTCATGTGGCGCATGAGCTCACCTCTCCGGGGTTCTAAACACCCGTTACACAGCTGGGACTCCCTACCTACTGTGATATCACAGTGGTACACCACACAGTGGTGCATGTGATTTTCACAGAGGTGACGCAGAAACCGTTGCTTTGTTACAAACACGGTTCTGTCTGTGCCAATCGTGTTTACACACGTAGCGAATGGGCACCAGTTTCTTTCCCGTTGGCTATACCAGCGGTTAATCGCAAAAAGAAGTTTTTCTTTCTGCTCCTTACTATAGTAAGTATCCGGCAGGATCCTGAGTTGATCTAGCCACTGCTGATAAAAAGCAGACGGAGGACGGTCCCGGGGGGTATTCCGGATCCAATCCTCATCGTCACTCTGATCTTTACAGTTGATCGCAAGTGGACATCCGAAATTGGTAGGACCAATCGGACACTGTTCCCATGAATTGGGAATAAACACGCGGAACTTATTGTTCGCGTTCTGCCAGATCCGCCTCATCACGTCATTAGGCGGGATGGGGTCCTCTGGGGCATTTCCTGGTTCCTCAGCGTTAGCCGGAACCTCTCCCTCTTCCGGATCCGAATGAGCCGGACTACGGAGAGGGCTGAGACGTGCTGGATTAAATACCAGCGCAGCCGCCACGGCGGCCGCTGCTCCCGCGGCGGCGGTCATATCTGCCACAAGGGCCGGGGTGGTGGTGGTGGTGTTGGTGTTGGAGGGCGCCGGGGTATTGGCTTCGTTTATGTCCATAGCCTCATCCGTTACCTCCTCAGCCCGGGGAATAACGGGCTGTCCTCCGGAAGGTTGTTCCGGTAATCCCTCTGCTAATACAGAGTCCGGCAAGTTAGCTAATCTTGCCTTCTCGTTCCGGCGAGCCTGACGTCCTCTCTCCTGGACAAACTCGTCCGACTGGTTACTGTCGGCCGAGCTTGACCGGTTTGAGGCCCCCCTCTCACCTTTACTGCCGCGCCCCCTAGGTGTGGCTTTCAGCGCTTTTATTCGCGCCTTCTCCTCCGCACTGGAAGATCTGGTTCGTACTGTACGAACCGCCTCATCAACCAAACAAGATATGGCAATATCTCGTTTGACGTTGTGAGAATCCATGTAGTCTTCAATAGTGGCTACATCCAGGACATACGAAACTACCCCCTGCGTATTAGCGGCAGCAATCTCGTACTCCTTCCGGGTTTTCGGCTCTCGGAGTTTCCCGATTCGCGCCCGGTATCTGTTGACCCCAGTCAACAACATCCCGGCAACTCCACAATTCGGGTCCAGAGACAGAATTGGAAGTGCGGGCATTAACCGCTTTATGTCTGCGATATGCAAATCGAAGACAGCTCGTCGTAAGCAGTAGCATACGCGTAGTCCTTTCTGGAGTGCCTCCCAGTACACAAACCAGTCCGGGGGCATCTCCTCCTGCTCCTCCACTAACAGGAAGAGCAATATCGCCTGGCTCGTGAGCGGGTCTATCCGGCGGGGAGCTCCCTCCGCCGTGAGTCTTAGCACGTCCTCGTGCAGTTCTACTTCACGTCCATCGTAATTGGACATGAAGCCTCCTAGTGTTGGTACGGCCGGGCGGGGTTTTTCAACGTCCGCCGGCGGTTCTCCATGGTACAATAGACCCGGATCCTGATACTCAGCCTCACCGGTATCAGCGCGACCGTCAGCAGGGCTGATGGCCTCAATGTCTAGACCTTCCAAGTAATTGGCGGCGACATTAGCAGGGCGAAGCGGTGACTGAGAGTCAGCGTCGACGTCCATTATCTCCCCTTGTCCCAGGAAATCCAGAGATTCCTGGTCCACGAGGTCAGGTTGATTAACAACCTCATTTCCTCCGCTAGCGGAGTCGCCCTCTTGAAGAGGGTCCACCTGTTGGTGGTCTGTCTCGGAGGACATGTTTTTGTGTCACACTCAAGAAAAGTGTTTGTTGATGGATTTATAGGGGATCCACCTCCCCACAGCGACAATGGTCGTGTCCGAGCTCTCACGTCTGCTCTGGACCGCCTCTCAACCCCAACTGGCGATTCCCGCCGCTCCGCGGGCCTTATATAAGGCGCGCCACCGCGCATGCGCAACCCCGCGCGTCCCGTGACCCAGTTCCTTGGAACCAGGTCACCGCGCGTTCAATTGTAAACAGGTACCCTTATTCCACGTGTTAATCCTTACGCTCTGTCAACTCGTCGAGAGTATCAATGAAATATATATGAATGGCATAATAAAGCACATTCACCGGATTATCCGTCCATCACCCATGGGATCCTTGACAGGGGGACTATCACGATCCTTCCGACCGTACTTACTTCCACACATAACTGATTACAACATTTAAATATTTAACAAGATTACAGGACACCACACTCGTTGTGTACCGGCTTAGGTTATACCGTCCCTGGCTAGTAACCGGGGACTGCGTCTTATGTTTTTAGGCATAACATTAGACCTGGTTCTAGGACACGCTTTTTCCAGAGTGGATTTAGCCTTAACCACACTCTTCCGGGTCCTTTTCCCTTCAGCCAGCGAGACTTTATTAGCCGCCTTCTTCCCGGATCTTTTTGGGATGACGGACTTCTGCACCATTAGTTTCCGGGAAACCTCCTTCCGCGGCCTCCCGCGTTTCCGGGGAGGTTCCTTCACTAATTTCCGCTGTTCACTTTCCTCTATCAAAGTATCAACTTCCAACTCATACGAGTCCAGGGACA
The DNA here is from genome assembly GCA_947462335.1 of Harmothoe impar. Taxonomy (NCBI): domain Eukaryota; kingdom Metazoa; phylum Annelida; class Polychaeta; order Phyllodocida; family Polynoidae; genus Harmothoe; species Harmothoe impar. Next base: position 38,006,700 of record OX381711.1, on the reverse strand, counting down.
AATCTCTCCCCTTCCACTCTCTTAGTCGAGCTACATTAGATTTATACATCTTTCCTTGTAATGAACGTATCACTACAGTACTGTCACTTACTATGCGGGTAACCACAAAGGGGCCGTCCCAATTACTAGCAAGTTTCAGAGTCGATAACGGCTCATGTAATCTTACTACCTGATCACCAACTTTGAATCGTCGCGGCTTAAGGCCTAGATCATAGCCGGTCTTCTGCCAGGTAGCATTCTTCTGCAGTTCAGTTCTCACCAATTCATAAGCATATTTGAATTGATCTCTTAATGACTCCACAAACATCACATGGCAGGGGGTTTCCGGGTTCATTCCAACCACCCCGAATACCAGATCCGCGGGCATTATCAAATCTTCCCCGAAAACTAATAGATTCGGGGAACAGGAAGTACTAGAATGGACAGTGCTATTATATGCATGGCATACATAATCACACTGCTCATCCCAGTCATCCATTCTATCATTCACCAGGGATTTCAACACCTGAATCAATGTACGATTGAATCTCTCAACCATTCCATCACTTTGTGGCCGATAGGGATTTGTTCTCGTCTTACAAATCGCCAGTCGGTGACACATTTCCTGCCAAAGATCAGATTCAAATTCCCGACCTTGGTCACTATGCATCATTAGGGGAACCCCAAGATGCAATACCTAACCTTTAACAAAAGCTTTTGCACAGGTTGCTGCTTTGTGATCCGCTAATGGAAACACTCTCGTATACTTAGTATAATAGTCAGTGACGACCATCATACAAGTATTACCCTCAGGGGTAGTTTTAAACCCACTGATAATATCTATGGCGACTCGCGCAAATCTTACACCAAACAACTCCTGGGACAAAGGCATTTTACCCATCCCAGGCCCAGGTTTGTTTTTACAACAATCCGGGCAAGTAGCAATCCATCTTAATAGATCACTACTCATCCCTGGCCAGTAATATCTCCTTTTCAGACGTTCCAGGGAACGTTTTTTTCCGAAATGTCCACTGGTCAGGTGTCCATGGCAATAATACATAACATCCCTCCTCATACCGGAAGGTATTACCACTTGCCGGACTCTCCTACCGGATGAATTAATCTTCCACCGGTAGATGATTCCGCTCTGGACCTCTAGCTCTGCCCATTGAGCTATTAGTCGTCTCATTTCCCGATTCTCCAGGGAAATCTCAGGCCGCGGGGGCCGTATCTTCCTAGGTAACAATACCAACAACCGGCTAAGGTTAGGATCCTTTTCCTGGAATTTCCGGATGGTTCCCATGGACCACTCCAGAACCCCAGTTCCCTTGATCTCAAAGGGAATCCTTGCTCCGGCTATGACAGCTTCATGCTGACCACAGTCATCACAGTTGGTGTTTTCGCACTTCCTGATAGGACGTCGGGAAAGTGCATCAGCATTTACATGCTTTACCCCAGCTCTATGCTGGATCTGACTTTGCTCCAAACCGAACTCGGAAAGGTGTGCTAGCCAACGTCCAATCATTCCTTCCGCATCTTTGAAATTCAATAACCATCTCAAAGAGGAATGATCTGTTCTTAGCGTAAAATCGGACCCCCAAAGGAAATGTTTGAACTTTTTAGTATAAACTATCACAGCCAACAATTCCCTTTTAGTGGTACAGTAATTACGCTGGGTCTTACTCATAGTATTACTAGCAAAGGCAATGGGAACCTCCACTCCGCCTTGGACTTGACTGAGGGCGGCCCCAATACTCTCATTGCTAGCATCTGTATCCAATACAAAATGACCATCCGGGGTGGGATACTTTAACACCGGGGTCTCTACAAACAACTTTTTTATTGCTAAGAAAGCTGTGTCCTGTTCCCTCCCCCATGGGAACTCCTCCTTCCTATTTCCGGGTGTCCAGTGTGACAAACACTGGATCGGATAGGCTACCCGGGAATACCCCGGCAGGAAATCCCTATAGTATGAGCAGAATCCTAGAAAGGATCGCACATCTTTAGGACCCCTGGGGACTTCCCATTCAGTCACACTCCTGATCTTTTCCGGATCCGCCTTAACCCCCTCGGTGGAAATAATCCGCCCTAGGTAGTTAATATCCTTCTTAAACAGATTGCATTTCTTTGGTTTCAATTTGAGACCGTTAGACATGATTCGGTTTAAGACTTCTTCCAAATTACTTAAACAATCCGCAAAGGTCTTTCCAAACACGATTACGTCATCCAAGTAAACTAGACATTTCCGCCATAATAAATCACTTAACAGCGTCTCCATCATGGCTTCAAAGGTGGCCGGCGCGTTACATAACCCGAACGGCATTACCTTATATTCAAACAACCCAATATGGCTAGAAAACGCGGTTTTCTCCATATCTTCAGGCTTCATGCCTACTTGCCAATACCCGGACTGTAGATCCAGGGTACAAAACCATTCATTCCCTCCCAGGGAATCAATCGTCTCATCTATCCTAGGAAGAGGATAGGAGTTCTTCTTAGTCAACCCATTCAGTTTCCGGTAATCAATACAGAACCGTATGCTACCGTCCTTCTTGGTTACCATACACACAGGGGAGGACCAAGGGCTCATGCTGGGAACAATAACATTATCCTTCAGCATTTTCGCTATCTCTTCCTCAGCTACAATCTTCTTCTTGAGGGGTAACCTCCTATAAGGAATCTTAAAAGCGGGGTTATCCCCGGTTTTAATTTCATGCAATACCTTATTGGTTCTCCCCAGGGGTTCCCCTGGGGCCGCAAAAGCTTGCCTGCATCTCTTCAGCATAGCTTTTAGGGCTTCCTGATCATTCTCATCCGTTATGGACGATCCTGTTAACAACTTAGTTAACTCTTCATGCAATTCCTCTTCCCCTCCTTCTTCTAACCTCAGGTCTTGGTGGCTACCGGTGACTGCCTCCGCAAGTATCACTTTCCCAACTTCAGTGCCTTTCTCAAGATATACTGTGGAGTTTCCGGGGTTGGAAATGGGTGTCACTGTCCATCTGGAATTCCCTACTAGGGTATCCGCAGATTCCAATCCCTTCCGGGATAATACAGCCATATCCGGCTCGATTACCGCTAATCCTTTCTGGATTAGCCTCCCTGAACTGACTAACACGTCACAGGTCATTCCCGGGGGAATCTTCACAGTCTGTGCCACACTAGCGACACTACTTATCACTCTCAACTTACAGAGTATGGTCATATCATACGGGTATTCAATTTTCAACTTCCCACTTTTCGGATTCAAAGTCGCACCGAAAAGCGCCGCAAAATCCAAACCAAGAATACCATCATCTTCAATCTCAGCTATGGTCGGGGCCCAAACAAATTCTTTCCCGGCCACAGAGATTATCAGAAAAGTCCGTCCAAATGTCCTCATTCTGGTACCATCGGCCGTACATGCGTTTACCCTCATTGTGAGGTTCTCACACATATTCGGCAATAAGCTGATGAATCTCTTAGAGACCATGGAGTGGCTAGCTCCAGTATCCATAAGAAACTCCCCAGTCTTTCCTTGTACAGAACAGGAAACGTACCACCTCTTCCCATCAGTTACTGAGGGATTCCTAGTAAACCGGTGAAGGTCACTATCAGTGCCCAGGTCGAATCCACATCCTTTCAGGTGTTCCAGACAAGGATGACCCGGGGGAAGCCTGGTTCCTCCAACCTTAACCAACTCTTTGGTTATTGACTCCTCTAAACTGGCACTAGGTTTCCCATACGCGCACCCCTGGGCGCCTGTTGTACCAGTCTCCCCAGCCTCATGGTTTCCGGGATGTACGGTCCCATCTCCCTTCTTGCTGGACGCATTCACTGCTAATGAATCTTCACCGCCAACGTCGGTGATAATCTGACATATTTCCTCAGGGGTTACCGTCCTGCCATCCCCGGTAACCCCCTCTAATTTCCCGAAACCTCACTTCTTAAAACAGGTTTCTCGGCTTTGCATTCAGATGCAAAGTGCCCTTTGACTTGACATCTGTAACACTGGACGGTGTTACGATCGACCCTAGGGCGGCGCCTGGTTTGATTATCAAACACCTCGTTCATGCGTTTAATCATGGACTCCATTAAGGTATTTAATGAGTTTCCTGACGCATTTGTTTTATCCGGAGTGGTCGTCTCCGGGGTCTGGGTTCTCTGACTGGGTTCAGTCTGAGGCTCCCGAATGTCGGGTTTCCGGGGGGTTTCAGAATAACCTTTGTTACTAGGAAGTTTCCCGGAAGCTGGGGTTGAGTTAGATTTCTGTCGACCCTTGAATTTAAGGGCGTCTACTCTCTCCTCCCCTTCAGATTCTTCCGCGGAAGAATCGTCTCCATCTAAGGAATGTTCAATTCCAGAGACGCGCTGCCCCCTATTAGCGGGTATCATACCAGCCAACAGTATCTTCTTCTTGTCATGTTGATCAATCGCCATGAACAAATCTGCTAGGGAAGACCCAGCTTCCCAAGCTCTACCACAAACTTTAGCATGTTCGGGATCACTTAATCCACTAATAAATCTTACAAATAGGGATTCTATGTAATATTCAGCATCCCTACTCCATTCTGGCCTAGCCTGCCGCAATAATCGCTGCAATTCCAGCCCAAAAATGTTAGCAGATTCCTTTGGTTTCTGCGTTCTTCTCTGAAACAGAGTCCAGTGATCTACTGTCACCATTTTCCCAAAGGTATAACAAGCTAATACTTCCAGCTGGTCGTATGTAGCTTCCGGCCCGTAAGTGTCCCTCCATTCTTCAACCACTATCTTACCCGGCCCGTCACTCAACCAAATCACAAAAGCTCCCAAGGATTCCTCCTTGTTCCAGCAATTGTACTTACAATCATCTAGAAGTGATTGATATTGTTCCTTCCAGGGTCGTAAACCCCTGTAAGGCTTAGTCACACGTGCAGTTCTTTTAGCGGCATAATTAGAATGCACTAATTGACCCGACATGCGTCTACTCCAAGCCAGTAGGTCTGTACCGTCTTGACCTCGGCTAGAGCAATCTAGTCCCAAATTACCTATGGCGGGGTCTCGATTATGTAATCGGTGCTCCGCCGGGGTCATTGTGACCCGTCGGTTCAAAGGAACCTTTCTCTTGGGTACATCGTCAGATGATTTATCTGATTCAGATTCTGAACCCTCATCAAAGCGTGGGCCTTGATAGCCTGACAGTCCCTCAGTGTTTTTATGCACCGGGTTTGACCTTCCCTTTGTTCCCGGTTGGGTCCCCTTATTCATCCTATCCCTCGGCCTAATCTCAGGATCTTTATTGATTCCCGAGTGTGTTTCCGTGGCCGGAGGTGGGTACGAATAAGTTGCATCTGGGCAATACCTATAATTACCCTTGCTATCATACCCTCCCGGATTCCCATATAGAGCCGGGTCATCTCCCGCAAAGGGGTTCAATGAGCCATAACTATGGTTCACCACTTCATCTCGAAATTTATTTTTATAATGTCGAGACACTTCCTCCTCCGGAGACATTTCCCTGTTAACCGGACCATTACTGGCATGATTAACTGGTTCCCATCCAAGAGAGCGCCCGGTAACATTCACTCTCCTTGAATCTTTCTCTCTGTTTTTATACACAGAGTCTTCCACATTCCTCAATCCATTATCATTAATAAATGGATCGAATTGAGGTAATGCTTCCCCCTTACTAGTAGTAGGAGTACTATCCGGAACAGTTTCCGGCCTGACAGCTGGAACCTGTTCCTTCCCCTGTTTTTCCAATGCCTTTGATAATTCACCCCGTAGGAGCGTTTTTCTGGCTTCCAGGGAACAGACAGCTTCTACCTCAGCTTTCCGTTTCCTTTCTAACTCTTCCGTTTCCTCCAGGATTTGCATCCTGGTGGATTCGTTATCTTTGACCAGCTGGTCTCTGCCCTTCTCAAGCTCCTCTGTCCCCTTCTTCAGGGCATACCATTCCCTGGAGTATTTTTTCAACTCCCTCTCATACCTCTCCTTAAGAGATTCTGAATGGTCATTCTCCTTCTGGTTCTCAGCAATCTTTGCCTGAATCTTTTGGTATTCATGCGATTCCTGAGCAACCTTCTTTTTCATATACCGGTTGTCCTCTATCAACCGTTCTCTCTCTTCTATCAGAGTTCCTTTTACCCTCTGATTCTCAGAGAGGATCTCATCCCTTTCTTTTACCAGGGAAGTCAATTCCTCAGTCAATGCAGCATACTGATCTTCCATTGACTGCTTGTCCAATCGGACATTTTCCCAGTAGAGGTCATCCTCTTCCCGGGCCAAACGCTCGTCATATTCCCTCTGGAATCTCTCATCCCCTACATAGGGTTCCACCCAGGAAAGATCCTGCAATTTCCTCTTCTTCTGCTCTGGCTTCAAGCCCTCCCCAGGGTCCAACCCTGGCACCTCCAGGCGAGTTGATTCCAACTCCCCTTCACTCAGCTCTGGGCCAGAGCCGCCCAGGCTACCACCGGTAGCCATTGTCCGTCCACTAAAGGACTGCCTGTCCACTCAAGGACTTCCTGTTCAGTATAACCCGAACATATTCTCGAACAACTAGCTTGTTCTGCTACCTTCACTGCTACTGGTCACGGCACCAGTGTGGTGGTTCGTAGTTAACTCTAGGTTAAAGAACAACGATCACGGCAGTTTCCAGGTGCGAGAATATATCTGTCTTTATTCACAAGAATAACAACTCTAGTTCCTTTACTAGGGAACGATCAGTGTAGAATTAATACACACAGGTAGATCAGGTTTCTCTATAAATAGAGGAAACGGTCAGTATACAACTCTTAGCATACAACTCTGTCCGCACGGTTGGACATGTGAAGTCTCTCGTCAGTCGGGCCTGTACTGACTGCCGTTCCAGGTAAACACATGGGTCTTATATAACACCGGCTCTTAGGTCACGTGGCCAGGTGGGTGGGTCGGCCGCCCACCTGAGAGCGGCACACGGTCACCTGAAGAGGACCTGCGCCCTCTCCCGGGAACTGTGTGCACTAGCTCCAGGTGGAGAAGCCGAGTAAACAGACGTTACCCGGAAATACAGTGTATGAGATTAATATGTAATATCATGCCCCTACAAATATATAATATATTGTTATTACAATATCAACAGATTATTAAATTGTTGTAATCTATATACCTCCGCTTGGGTAGAAACAAGAATCCTTTTTAGGCTGATTAATATATTCGTCGAGTTAACGTACGTGTATGACATTTTTTTTAGTTACCGGTAGTAACTATGGTAACTCGTTTATATTTGTCTATTATAATCCAAAGCCCACAGCAACTATTTATAGGACGGATCAACGCGGTTGAATCCAAGTATAAATAAGCGAGTGGGCGTGGCCGTGGTTCCTGAGCAGCTCACCAGAGGGCGCCCCAGACTGACCTGTTTTATGAGCAGCTCCCTGATTGGCTGTGAGTGGCTCAATAACAATGCGTCTGATTGGCTGCAGCTCGGGGACCATGGTTACTTCTTCTTGTTGGGCCTATACTATAAATGGGCAGTTTCATGGTTTCATGGCCAGTGGCCTTTGAATCTCCAGACCGTTCACACCTGTTCACTAATTTTAAATTTTATTTTTAATCTTAAGATTAGAATACAGGTGCTGTTGTAAAACGCTATTATTATATAAAAATAGGTTTTTGTGGGAATTTTTTACCCAATGGTATCGTTATTGCGTAATAAAATAGGCTATATTGGCCTGGTAATATCTGATACTTGACACCAAACCCACTGACTTCTCAATTTGTTCACATGTATATACTCATAGTAATTATATACTCAGAATAATTATATTAATATATAATATATTGTTACTATTACTCAGAATGAATTATATTAATATATAATATATTGTTATTACAATATCAACAGATTATTAAATTGTTGTAATCTATATACCTCCGCTTGGGTAGAAACAAGAATCCTTTTTAGGCTGATTAATATATTCGTCGAGTTAACGTACGTGTATGACATTTTTTTTAGTTACCGGTAGTAACTATGGTAACTCGTTTATATTTGTCTATTATAATCCAAAGCCCACAGCAACTATTTATATATGGATTTCTGGGACTCATGACCTCAATCTGTCACAGGGCTTTGCTCTGATTGGTTCACAGGAATTCAGGTCATATCCTGGTCTTTTATTTTTCAAACTTCTTTCAAAATAACAACTTTTACTTTTCACAATTGAAATTTTAAGTTGTGGATTTTGCAATCCTTTATATCCCCAGGGGGTATTTTGTTTTAGTTTGAAGTATTTCTAAAAAGACTTTAGAAAAATAAAACCAATCATCAGTCCACTGTTTAGTTGAGTATGAGTACTGAGGAGTTTCAGCTGTTCACAGCTTCATCAGGTGTATTGCAGGGAAATAACATTTTATAAATTCTTTTTTTATTAAAGTGATATTTTATTTGCTTTTTAAATCTGGTTTTCTTTGAACCAGATTTTACTCACTTTTTGTGACCTCTGTGAGTCTTAGTCATGGGTGCTGTTTACCATAGGGAGGAGGGCCACACTTGGTGGGCCTGTGTGAAGGTGGGTCTCCTTCAATAGGACTTAACATTTTTACTTGATTTAATCCACAGGGATAGCTTTTAGGTTTTAACTCGGGGATCAATCTTATAATTGATAATCACCCGTATTGTTTGGTTTAAACCACAGGTACCGGTGTCTCTAGATCTATTTTCAAATGAATTCAAAAATATTCTCGAGTGTCTGGACCATTTGTGAAGAGTTCAGTGTCAGGAAAAAAAAGACGTGGCCTTTGGGGGGGGCTGAGTCTAACCATAGCGATTTTCCATTATGTTCATCCCTGTCGGGACGAGTGATTTCAACCGCTGAACCCATTTCCATTCAATGGTCTTCCTGAGTTTGTTCGCTATTTTTGACTATTTTTTTCCCCCGACACTGAACTCTACACAAATGGTCCAGACACTCGAGAATATTTTTGAATTCATCGTCAAATAAGTTCTGTAGCCACCGGACCTTTTATTGTAAAGAAACTACATTAAAAGAAAATCCCATTGACCAGAATTAAAATACTTATGGTTATACACAGGTAATGCACAGGCTTTTCTTTTGTAAAACAGGGCGACAATTGTTTGTGTCTCCTCTGTCAAGAGGGGTCAGTATTTCTCATTCCCCTGAACACACCCTCAGACCGCAGCATGAGCTGTGTGCCCGGAGGTAAAACTGTGGGCTGGGTACAAGTGTGTCCCTGGAAGTGATTGTTACCCAGGGACAAAGTACCAGTCAGGGTGTGTCTTATCAGTGATGATAACCGCACCCAGCGAAATTTTAAATGGCGAACCCACTGGGTAAAAGTCTACAGCCCTATAGACCATGCATAGAAGATAAGTTATACCACATCTATGTTGTGTGTTTTAGAGGAAATATTTCAGTCATTAGTCAATAGTCTGAAATGTGGCATCTCTCATGTATAACTGATGATGTGTGCGATTTTCTCTTTCCAACGGTATATAACATGCCTATATACTCCACATCACAGAGATGGATTCTATGTCCATATTTACAGTTGTATTCACTTGGAAATATGACTGTAAGTAAACAGTTAGAAAACTACGGGTCCGGACCCAAAACTACGGGCCATTGGCTCCTGGGCCAGCGGTAGTGCCTACCCCTGGGGTACCCCTCTTTACTAAAAGATATGGTGTCCGAATCACATTCGAGTACATGCCTACCCTGAGGACGGGTTGGTGTAATGTCACCGAATTCTGTACGTGCACCCTGTTCACGAGTCCTAGAACGGCATGCGCCTGACTCCAGGTGTATTGGGTGATCGTACGGGGTTCCCAGCTTTTTCCATTTGAAAAGTCTATTACAATCTCGATTTTCTCAGCTAGTTCACAGGTTTAAAAAAGAGAAGATAATGGAGAATTGCTCACATACATTAATTGACAATCTACTTTTCTTTCAAACATGTAAAACAGCTTAGCATTGAAATATAGTTCAACACTGGGAACCTGGTAGAAAGAGGTGCGATATTGCAAGAGTTGGTGCGTGAACTGCAACCATAAGCGTATTTACAAGAACTGCTCTTCTATGATCAATATTTACCGTTTTTTTTATGACAAGTTTAGTTTCACATTGAAGCAGATAAGTCAACTCCATCATCAATTTAAAGCTTCGTCTTAACTTAGCATACCTAAGTGCTACTGTTTTCACTACAATTATATTATAGGGATATAAAAATCTTGGAATATTAGGATGGTAAGCCAAATAACCTCATATCATAATATATCACATAATATGAATGTATATATTTTGTAGAGGGGAGCTGTTTTACGGCGGCAGTACCTGGGTAACTCACCAATGGCGTTGTGGTTTTCGTGTCTTCATAATTAGAGGCGCGCCCATACCGCAGTGGACAGGTGAATCCAGAATGTGCTACTATCCATACTGAAGCTTCACTCACTCCCCTATTGACAGCCTTAAACATGGTTATCTGTCAATAAAGAACTACCCTTACTTATAACCCTGTCTGTGTTCTGCTGTTCTAGTGTATCATACAACAGTTAATCTGAGTCGTGGGAAACTTTAGTTGTTGCCTGTTGGCTTAGATATCTGTGCTGTACTGATGTGAGACTGCCAATGTTGACTTGATTGATCGACACTGTAAGCTGACAACTATAGGGTCATCTCCCTTAACATACATTCTACATTGTATAGCACCGAAGGAATTAAGGCAAGGGAAAAGGGTCATATCAAATGTAATGTTTGAAATTAAGATCATTAGCTTTCCAAAAAGGTATAAAAGTCGCAAATATCCCTCTAGCTAGTTTTTTTTTGAGAAATTGCTTCATGAATCGGAGATGATGTTGGTCTAACCCAATGACCTTTAAGCTATATCTCTCATTGCCTATTGTTGAATTCTATCTACATTCAATGAGCATAATGGCGGAAAGTTTAGATGCAAAACTGACCATACTATTGATTATCGCTTTGGCTACAGAAATGATGATGACATTTTGTTTTCAGTGTAGTAATCCTCGTATCATTTAGAATCTAATTTTCTTCTATTTGACTTAATGAAATTTATGTTACCATGGTAAAAACAGTTACGATGGTCACTTATGCAAGCATTATTTGGCACTTAAAACATTCATTTTGCATTCCAAACATAAAAGCATGACACCAAAGTTTGACGTTTTGGAGGAAAAGTGAATTAGGCCATTGTTTGCCTATTTCTCAGTTTTGACCATTGTAGCCACCTGGTAGCCAGAACTAGTACTTCCGAAACATTTATGATGAAAAGGGCGAAAAACCGTTTTGTCCATTCTGAGACAAAAAAAGCTAAAAGTAAGCACCAAAGAAATTTATATATTTATTATAATGATTTAGGCACACCAGGCCCGCAAATATTATGTACATAATTCTTACACCTGCGGTATCCATGCCATGACCACACACATCAGATACATTGTGGTACAAAATACTGTCTCAGGCGAAAGTTTCTTGATATCCTGATAATATCAAACCATTCTAGACCGACTTATGACTTTACTGTACACATTTAGGCTATATCGACGTTTTAAAGTTATCACATCTAGTGAGGTATAGCCTACTAAATGTCTATATCCTCCTACATGCCAAGCCAGATTGTTATCTCCAAATGTGTTTCTTATGATTAAGACTTAATGTGAGGTCCTTTCCTGCAATATGCTATGTTCCTGTGGGAAGGTAACACGGCTTATTTACTGTTTATACATGTGCATACTCTTAACTCAATGGCTCCATCTCGATGTGCATTAAGGTCCGACTTACATTTTATGTTTTATCTCATCTATAAGCAGAGGGAGGCAATATGTATAGCATAAGATGCAAGAGGACGTTACTCCCCATACACCCGGAGCACTTTATAAATGAACCATAATTATGTTGATGATCAAAGGGGAAAAGTATTTAGTCAAGAAGTCCTCAGAGTCTATGGATCATAAGGTGATTCACCCATAGTAATTGCTGAGATTGCTGCAGTGCTTTTGAGAGCAATGAGTGGGCAACCCCTATAATGAATATTGTAGACATAATTTTAATCAGAGCCAGGCAGGTTCGGTGAAGCAATAATGTATATCTGATCTGATGTACAGGATATGAAAATCGACATAGGCAGTGCCAATTGTATTACAGTTTCAACCACAATGTATTGTTGTCTAAATAATTGATAATAATCCATCAACTGCTAAGGGTTATTGACAATGCATCGGCTTATCCTGGTACAATACAACCCTCTCCATGATATCATGTTGGAAATTCAAAACAAGGAACACTATAATCATTGCAGTGCTATCATCTACAAAGTCAAAGTCGCTTATAAGCCGCTAGTAAATTGACTAAGTACATAATTATGCCTGTAATTGAATATACCAAGCAGCATAGATAGATTGGGGCATTTGTAATCTCAAGACATTCGAGGCTTAAATTCTTATTGAATATTGTGCTCTATAATCCGTTAATGCAATTTGTTGACCTATTGAATGTTCCATCTGTGTATTCCGCTCACATTATGTGTACTTATGTGCATATGCTTGTCTCACTCACATGTTGACAGGAACTACCAGCCATTTTCTATAATTATAGGTATGGCAATGGTCCATGATGTATCATTAATAAAGAGTCCACGTTAAAGTAGCCTGACATTGTCACCTTTAAAATATAATCGGCTATTTCTTCTATTAATGGTGCTTTTTTGTCCAATCTAGCTTTCAGTCTGCATGGACTTACATAGCAAATAGTCTGCCCATATAGAATATGTCCCCCAAATTTTAGTCCCCCATATAACAACAGACTTAAATGGGTGATGCAGATCATTATTGGTATACACTTTGATCTTTATACCTTTTTGATATGCTCACGAGCTGCAGTTATATGAAAGGGTCGCCATGGGACGCGTTATTGACACTTGTCAGCAGACAGGCCAGATGGATGTAAACTCGTATATGACTGTAGGCATACCCTCATGTCCCATTTCTTATGAACTCCCTATTGTCCAGCCACACAATGGTAGTGGACATGTATGGGCTGCATACACAGTTACTTGGCCCCACACCCTCCACCCCTCCCCACCACTGCTGCCATTTTTCAGCCCTATTTGGTGAACTGCCCAACAGTCTACCACGTGTGCCGTGTCCATATTGTGACGTCACGCTGCGCATGCGCTGTGGACCAACAGTGCCACCAAGTGGCCCCCTGGCGAGGGACTAATATGAAAATTTCATAACCACTAGCGCAATATTAGGTGGGCCGATAGCGTTGCTATGGGTGGGCAGTGGGGAATCAAGGTAGGGGTGCGGCATTCACTTGACTGCCGACAGGTCAGCGCTGTAAACCTGTTGCGACCGATGCTACTGGCTCTATGTGAACGTGCAGTTTCTAGGAAGGAGTAGAGTGGTCTCCTGCCCATCCCCACCATGTCCTATTGACTGAATGATTGGTAACGCGTGATAAATAATGATATAAATAAAGAGCGAGGGGGAAGACGCTATAATATAACATCTAACACATCCACACCACACACAATACACCCCGACATTAAAACCCAAACATGCAATTGATCACTTCCAGTATTTTGCCCCTTCCTGCAAGTTCTATACCGAGCCAGATCCCTTTATACTTTCCTTTCTTTCAAGGGTAGTAGCGCTTCCAATTTCCTTCTCGATTCAAATCAAATTTAACTTACAGACAAAAGTAAACTGCATAGAACATAACATCATTGGACTGCCGCGCGACGAGAAAGCACTTCCGGAAGTTGACTTCCGGCTGTACCAACAATCATGCAATGCACCGGATGTCGATCACGTGGTATCATAGAGTAATCCTTACCCGCCCTGCATCTGGAAAAGGAGCGACTTAAGCATGAATGACGTCCTCTATCCCACCGCAGCGACAGCCTGACGGCCACATGATAAAGAGTGAAGACCTTGACAGCGACATAATGAATGTTTCACTAGCACTCTACTGTCGGGGGGCGACAGGGGACTCCTGGCGGTCGCTGTAATTGAGCGTTTGACGCGCGCTAGAATACAATCGGATGAAGCCCTAAATAATAAGCTGCCTGGGGGTGGGGGATGGGGGATCTGTGTCAGCTCGCAGTCATTGCAGCCTCCAGGAATTCACTCGTTATGTTGGTGATGCCCAAGTATGCCTAAGCCAAAGCCAAATAGAAGGTGTGTTTCGGGTAAATAGAAGGTGTGTTTCAAGTAAATACGAAGTGTGCTTCTGATATCATGTGCAGTACACCCCTGTGGAGTGGAAACCTTCATGATGAGGGCATGGAGGAATAGAATAGCTTCATCTGGAGCTTCCCATAATAGTTTTGACATACAAGAATTTAAAAAAAGGCGACAACACCCTGAAGAGGCGTGTAGGTGGTGTAGTTGTATTGGCAGCTAGTGCCCATATATGTGAAGTCATAATTGTCTGGCATATGATCCATTCTCAGTGAAGCACCTCGAGATATCAAAGCTGTGGCCCATTTGGCCCATCTGTTATATGGTAATAGGCCATGTATATAGAACTTGGGAAATAAAAGAACACTTGACATTCTTTGATAAGAGTTGGGGATATGCCCTAGTAGCGCTTTTGAGACCATCTGTCAGTTTTGAAAATAAATATCCCAAAATAATATTAAGCGGTTTAAGCATTGGATATAAATTGGTCTTTGAGCACTACACTGTTGCAAACAAAATGTATACTCTAAATAGAGCACAGTTCAATGCATCAATATCATCATTCACCTGGAGGAAGACAATTCATTCATACAAATGTAATTGACATGTGTTTCATACTACGATGAAATATTGCTCAGTCCCACACGGATTATAATGTTATAAGCGCTATTACTCTACCTCAGTAACGACACTGACAGAATTCGTTACACTATGTGACTCTGAACTGCGATGTGTTATGATGGTAAAACTGTATTGTATTAGATGTGCCTATGCTCTTGAAGTCTGGGACTTGCCTGACTGTATGAGATGGCATGGCTGATGTGTATGAGTAAGGACTAAGTTATGTAGTGGCTCTAGAAGAAGTCCTACGATTTAGCTGTCAATCAAAAATGCCTTTATTGAAATTGATATCAAACATCGGCAAGATCTCACTGTGTGTAACGACATTAGGTAATAACTTAGATTTTACTTGCTCGCTGCCTCACCTACTCCTCGTCAATAGTTTTTTCCGTCCAAAGCTGCCTCTGAAGGGCACGGCCGGTGTGTATATTTTTTTATAATAATGACTGTTCATATGTATACATTGGCCTGTATTAAAGGCGTGACTTGATCATGTACACTTCAGCCAATAAGAATATTTTCAAACTCAAACTCATATCCGCTAACCACAATAGGGTCTGGTGCAGATCACAAGCACTACCTCACTCAGCTAGGACGCTCTCTCTCTCTCTCTCTCTCTCTCTCTCTCTCTCTCTCTCTATCTCTATCTCTCTCTCCCACTCTCTCTTATACTCTCTCTCTCACTCTCTCTCTCCCTCTCTCTCTCTTTCTCACATAATATATTTATGCGCTTATCATGAACATACAGACGGTACATTGCACTGACTTTGCATCTACCTCATACATCTAAATCATGGGGATACAAAAAACATCAGTATTATGAGTTACCAACTCTCATCAGTCCATCGACATATTTTATTGACATTATTACCAGATATACCGCTATCATATGCCATGTGTTATATTTAAACAGACCAATACATCCTCTGCAATCCTAAGGCATGAAATTCACTCTCTGTACAATATTTGTTCCTTTTCATTTTATTAAAATCGCAATATAAACCGTGAGTTAGTATGAAATGCAATGAAAGTCAACCAATCAATGTCATTCCCAATGCATAGTTACCTAGTCACTCGCATTGCTTAGTTACGTATATACATATGGTTATAAAACGATTTCAAAATAAACACTTCGCCTTTAGGATTTATATACAATTTACTTTGAGCAACACCACTCTAGACTTAGAATCAATAGTTATCTTCTCTCCTCTCCCTATTAGCACCTGCAGTATCATGTAAAGCTTGAATTACACTGAATCCATACTGGTGCTATCTATTATCCTCTACCACCTACACAGGGTTACTGGATGGTACCTCCCATTACTTCCACCTGCCGTGATAATGTCCCACTTGTTTTCATCAGATGGGGTTACAGCCCCACCTCACATTTATGGGGATGAAGTGACAGAGGTGGGTGGCCTTTGTGTTGTATATTCAGTTTCCTTTATGTTATCAGATGTCAAACAAAGGGAGGCCAAAAAGTGCTTTCATGGTGATCAATGGGGATCAATGTCACTGTTGTTCATGCAGGGCCCAACTGTGATAATATTTTCCTGGTTGAACTATAAAAGATGTCAAAAATTACTTATTAGTAAAGAAAGTTAATGTTTGTATCTGAAAGGTTGTCCTGTCAGTGAATATATGTATACAAGGTCAATCCAGTTAGACTTTGGCTTCACGGCCATCAACTACTATAGAGATAGAATTGAAAACAACAAAACGTATGGTTATTCGTAATCAAACTGATGAACCAGTGGTCAGAGGACTCCCGAGAACCAGTTGGGCATAGAATTTGAGATTAGATTGGGGATTACAGTTGTATGATAGAACATTATTACACTTTTGATGTAATGCCCCTATATTTGGAAATGGGTAGAACAGAATCTGATATTTCAGAGCCTAAATGGGTGCTTGCTGACATATCATCTTGGTGAAACCATTTCTCAAAAACCTTAAGCGATATCTTCCAGTGTAATATTATCACTGGAAAGCTCATGATATCAATATTAGAGTTGACCTTTCCATGGAGGTGTGTAATTCCGGGACTGAGCATCGTTCATATATATAATATCTACTATTTTGCTTAACAACCAGTCTTGCACCCTCCACGCTTTGCTAATAACATTATCTAGGCTGTGGCCTATAGTCTTAACTACGTTATTTACATTTATGTGATCTGAATGTGAGTATAATAATTATGGTCAGCATAGTGGCACCTAAACACGTACACTCTATAAGACATTTCTAAAATGGTGTCCTCTCCTTTCTTTCTGTGAAGGGAAGGATTTCAAACATCATTTTTGTTTACTTCTATTCCCTTTTTTTTTTCTCTTGCTATTGATATTTAGGTTCACTACTAAAAAAGGCAAGACTGTGACATTTGAGTGGGAATCAGCTGACAGATTATTTCTGCACTTGGAAGCCTACCTTAGGGTAGGACTAGACTGGTTAAATGCAAAATATCCCTATTGTAACATAGTTATATGCCCATTGATAGGGCTAGATATTAATCGTCGATTACCAACCACAACACTGAAGCAGCAGGAGTTGATAAACAATTCCGTACTGAGGTTTAATAACCTAGTGACTGAATTGAATGTGCTCTGTGGTGCCATTCACCCACACTTGTCCAGGCCTGTGCACCACAGTAGGCATGGTAAATGGAAACATAATTACTCCTGTTTAAGAGACGGTCTCCATTTAACCGATGATTTGATGACACACTGGGCCCTGCAGTTCAAAAAGGTGTCCGCTCAAAACAAACTGGCTGAAAAGCACATATTTTGACATTGAGTAGTTTAGATGGCACTACACTATGAGTGCATGTCTGGGTTTATATTATATTATATTCTACACATTAAGATTTAGACACTAAGATTTGAGATTACTGCTGTGTTATGAGGTGTTATGATGATAATGTACCAGTCGCTCTTCCAAATTATACAATATTTTATTAATTTAAACATCGGTCTACTTTGCTGGAGTTAGGTCGGCGCACTGTTGTGTAATGGTGTGCATGTATCTGACCAGATTTTAGGACCATGTTGTGCAATGTGGTCCTACATATCGCCCAGTTGAGTAATAAAGCCACTTAAATTCAAGTTTGGATAAACAGCCTTATTGAAATAATAGCAAGCAACACATATAGTGGTTAATTTTAACAAAAGCCAACCGCCCACCCTAAGCGACTATGTAATTTAATTGACATGCCTTGATAGTATGAAAAGTTATTTTGGTATTGATCTTGGTATTACATTGACCTAGACGCTCATAGCAATTAATACCTAGAGGCGCCAAGCCTGTATCACCTTATTTTGAATAAGGGTCAGGCAAGAGAAGACAGAACGTATCGACACCTGTCTGGTTTGATGTAAACAGATTTGAATTATGACGTTTTGATTTGATTTGACTTGATTTGATCTGAATTTGAATGGATCTGCTTAATACCGTATTGGTTGTACATGCTCTGTATTCACCTCTAAATTGGGATACAGTTACACTTGATTGGCTCAAAAACTGAGTCTCCAGTCCGTTATTCTGCATCCATTTCAGGATTCACTGCTCATTGGATATTTCTGATTGATTGATTGTAATTTTTCGATTGCATTTGAGGATCACGAGAATTATGACGCTTATTGTTACTATTACTATCATGACAAAGCATTATTATTATATATATACAGGATGGTTGTTTACATTGATACCATTCTGATATGATACATATAAATGGTAGCGTACCAGCACCATGCATATTGTGAATATTGTGAACATTGAGAATATTGTGAACAACTCACACTCGAATATAAGCATATTATACGATCATGTGAAAGTTTTCTTGGATCATAAGTGCCTAGTAATTAGCTCACTAATTGACTACTGTGTTGTCTAAGGATTATTTTATGACGGGGTCTTCCTCTTCTCATATCTAGTATGTCACACAAGAGAGATATCTGCGTATGCGAAAGTAATTGGATGATCATTTGAGATTATTATCCTTTGCTCAAACTGCTGTGTTCAGTTGGTGGCCAGTACGTTACCAACATACACTAGTGGTTTTTCGCCCGCACAGTTCTGAAGTGACCTGTGTGGACCCACCGTATATTATCTACTGTTCTTTACCTGTTCTATATTCTTCACTTTACACCAATCTTGAGTATTCAAGATGTCATTTAGCATTGAGAAAGTGGTTGAAGAAAAGGGTCTGAAACTGATGCACCTGAATGGCAGGAGTTTCTACAGAAAGAGACATCAGATTTTCAGGCTCTTTGGTGACTTTGATATTGTAACCATCAGTGAAAGTTGACTACATGAGGGATACAACGAGGGTCTGCTCCAATGGCCGGGTAAGACGCTGTTCAGAACTGACAGGCCCAAGTCCCACAATAAGAAAGCAGGCAGAGGTGTCTTGTGCTATGTCTCCAATGAACTGGTCAGTAACTGTATTGTCCTGCCCACACTTAGTTATGTAACTAAGGACGTAGAGTGCCTGACGATCAGCTACAAAAGGACTGGTAATAAACCTATGCTCGTGTCGACGGTATACCGTCCCCCTGATGGCAATCTGGGTGGTTTTCTAAACTACCTGGAAACTACTGCCTTGAGTGTGGAGGCCGCAGGACACGAGCGCTGGTTTCTGGGAGATATCAATATAAACACATTGGCAGTAGACAATATCTACTGTAAACGCCTTGTTGATGTTTGTCGGGAGTTGGGCCTAAGGATCTTGATCAATGGTTGCACCCGCCCTTGGGGTCGCAAGATCAGCTGCATAGACCATATTCTGACAGATGCTCTGGATATTGTACAGCCAGGAACCCTGGTAGTCTAGTAGATAGAGCATCATATTGGACCAAGTTTGGCACTTCTGGCAGGAAGCATGAAACTTTGCTGATAGGGGGTTTTCAATGTGCTGAATCCATTTCTAAGTGGAAACATCATTTTTGAAAATTGTTTCTACTTCAAAAATGACTTTGAAAAAAGAAAGTAAAAATCATTTTTTAATTACTAATATGCAGGCTTATAATGCAAATGCAAGTATTTTCAGGGGGTATATTCATGACAAACTGGTTAAATCTGACAGGGAAAAAGTACTGATTATGAATTATGATGTTGTCTTCTTTTTTCAAGTGGCCCAAATCCCCGAAAATCCAAGATGGCCACCAAAAAAACAGAATATTATCTCCAACAGCCTAATTATGCATCATAAAACCGATCTAACATTACCTACTCCCCCTAAATCATACCCAAGGAATCCAATGGTGTTATTGGTTTGTTGCTAGAACAAGCAGTTGCCTAGCAACCAGGATTTTGCATAGCAACCAATGCCGAATAATCAGAATATCATCTCCCATAGCCTAAGTATGCATCATAGAACCATTCTAACATCACCCCCCCCCTAGATCATACCCAAGGAATCCAATGGTGTTATTGGTTTATTGCTAGGACAAGCAGTTGCCTAGCAACCAGGATTTTGCATAGCAACCAATGCCAAATAATCAGAATATCATCTCCCATAGCCTAAGTATAAACATAGAACCATTCTGACATTACCTGCCTCCCTCCCTCATAATCATACCCAAGGAATCCAATGGTGTTATTGGTTTGTTGCTTGGACAAGCAGTTATATAACAACCAGGACTCTGCATAGCAACCAGTATTGTTTCGTTAATTTGCCTAGCATCTATATAGACTAATGATATTTGAATAGTTAATGGCACCAAGTTAAGTTGATTTTGACTGTATGGCAGCATTCTAGAATGTAATGGTCCCAAGAAACTGCAATGGGGCCAAATACAGTGGTTATAGGTGCCTTCTGAGCACTCACAATATATTCCATATATTGTTACATAGCTCCCTACCTAAATTGAACCTGAGCAACCTAGTCATCCATTACATGTGTTTCTATTATTTGACAAAGGTTATTGCAGAATTAACCCTACTGTTATAGCATAAAAGAGTGTGATAGTGTGAGGAGGCCAGTGGGGAGGAAGCAATTGCCAGTAGTAATACAGTCAGCTCCCTCTATTGCTACCACCATGGGACTATCTTAGAGTAGTCGCAATGGCTGGGTGGTCGGAGTATTGGGAGTTAGGGATTTGGAAGTGCTAATGTCGGTCATGATATGAGGGATAGCAGCTTGGAATATAAGTTCATAGAAGCTCCTATCGCTAACCTGTCCAGTGGTTCTAAGGGCCAGAAGCTTTGTCACTCACCTGTCCAGTGGTCAGAGTTGTAAGTGACAGAAGCTCCAGTACTCACCTGACCAGTAATGTGAGTTGTGACTGGCCACTGCTCAGGCATGTGTAGGGGGCCTCTGTCACTCTCATCTCCAACCACAAGTAAGGTGTTTGAGGAGCCTTCTGCCCCTTTAAATCTGTGACAATTGGTCAGGTATGTAAGGGCTGTTCTGTCACTTTCAGCTCTGACCACTGGTGGCTGAGGGCCTTCTAAAGGGACAAAAGGTTGCTACTTTCCAAAAATGGTTGTAATGGCATGGGCAACCATGGGCAGTGTACTGTAATATGGTTAGAGGCATTTAAGTCAGGTAGGTGGTAACTGATTCTGGATGAATTCAGATAATTTCCAAACATTAGAGATATCTCAGGGTTTTCATTCTTGACTCATTTGTTCTTGCACAGCCTCACTACAAACCTTTTGATCTGCTTCCTCTTCATCAGACATTGAAACTAAGGACCTGCTAAAGGCATTGCTCTCCAAGCATCAAATATATTTGTTTTACCAATCTCTGAGAGGAAGATCACGATGCTGCAGCCAGAGAAGCAGCATAGCAAAATTGACAAAATAGTCCCTAGTCAATGAGCGATGTGTGTGCTACTATATATATCCGAAGTGCTCCCATATGCTAATCATAGCTTGGCTTCTTCAAAAATACTCACAATTGCTAAGGCCATAACTACTACATCAGTGTCTGTGGCTTTTATCATAATTATATTAAACCCTCTGTCTGATGCCTCCCTAAGACCTAGGGAATGACTGCTTGCTGATGAGTGCATGGCTGTAAGTTTTGGGTACCGTAAAACCTCGGGTATAAGCCTAACTCGCGTATAAGCTGCACCCCGACTTTGGGCCGATTCTATAAGCTGCAGAGACCCTCTGAATCACCCCTGGGAAAAACTCGCGTAGTAGCCGCACCCCTAACTTTGGCCCAGCTGAGCTTGTGTCAAGAGTCCTCCTGGTGGCCAGTGAAGCATCCTGGCAGGTTGTGGAGCCTCCTGGTGGACCGTGGAACCTCCTGGGTTGGGGAGGGGTTGAGTGGGCAGTGTCAATGCCTTACATTTGCACCTCAGTCTTAAGACAATGCAGACCACCGCTACTGCTTTTACTCCTGGCGAGGGGGGTGGGGGGGGGGGGGGTGGAGTGACAGCTTTCTGTGTCTATGAGGTCCGTACCAATGGAGGGGGGGGGGGGGGTTCGCGGTGTGCATGAGGGTGTTTAAGCTATGGTAGGGGTAGGTGGGGGGGTTAAGTTCTTATTATTCCAAGGGCATGTAGTGGTAGCAGGAGATGTCAGACAGAGTCATTTTAAAACAACAATTGGGAAAAACTCGCGTATAAGCCGCACCCCGACTTTGGGCCAATCCTATAAGCCGCACTGGCGATCTGACTCGGGTACTAGCCGCGGCTTCTATGCGAGGTTTTACGGTAGTTAGTTATTGAAATACACGGAAAATCATATTAGGTTCTGAGGTTGTAATTGGTGAATACTTTAGGGTGATCACTATTCTGGTGTGGACAGGACGTATCCCTATCATTATTAGGGGCATCATATATGACCACCCAAACCTTTTTCTTTAATACTGAAATTAAATGAGACTTACCAGGGTAAGGCAAGATTTGATTTTGCATTTTGCTGGTGGCACCATAAGTAGTGAGGAGTATACAGTATATCCAAGTCTACATGAAAGATACTGACAATCCTCCTATATACAATTATATATATATATACATAATGATGGATAATATAACACTTTTTATTGATTTTAACATGACTTTTGGTCAGAATACTTCATAGAAAATACATGAAATGTGAGGACTTTAGCTGGTTAATGTGATTACGTTGGTTCATCATCAAGCTTATCATTGAATACCTGTTGCTAGGCAACCACTTGCAATAGCAATAATCCTATAGCATCAATGGGTTCATTGGGTTCAATTTAGGGAGGGAGCTATGCAATGATCCATATGGAATATGGCTCACTCTCACCAGATCGATGCAACTATTATTTGGCCGTACATGATCGGCGGCCGTACATGATCGGCGGCTGTACATGATCGGCGGCCGTACATGATCGGTGACGTACATGATCGGTGACGTACATGATCGGTGACGTACATGATCGGTGACGTACATGATCGGTGATCTATTGGCTGCCTTACCCTTTCTGACCATGTTAAAACATAAATAAATCTTACCAAGGTGTACATATGATGTGTGTCTTGCCATGTACTATGTTAGAAATGTGTTTATGCGACTATTAAGATAATTTTACATGACATTTCAATACCGATCATGTACGTCATTGATAGGTAGTTTCTACTATCTAGGCATATCAATGAATTGGATGAAGGTTGCTAGGTGACCACTAGGTTCTGATATGAGGTCAAAGTGTCAAACTCAACTTTGGGGTGTTAGTTATTTCAATGTTATCAGGTCTTTATACTGGTTGTTATGTTCACAAACTCCTGACTGCTAAGCAACTGCTTGTCCTAGCAATAAACCAATAACACCATTGGATTCCTTGGGTATGATTCAAGGGGGGTAGGTAATGTTAGATTGATTTTATGATGTGTAATTAGGCTATGGGAGATGATATTCTGATTATTCGGCATTGGTTGCTATGCAAAATCCTGGTTGCTAGGCAACTGCTTGTTCTAGCAACAAACCGATAACACCATTGGATTCCTTGGGTATGATTTAGGGGGAGTAGGTAATGTTAGATCGGTTTTATGATGCATAATTAGGCTGTTGGAGATGATATTCTGTTTTTTTGGTGGCCATCTTGGATTTTCGGTGATTTGGGCCAATTGAAAAAAGAAGAAATCATAATAATTCATAATCAGTACTTTTTCCCTGTCAGATTTAACCAGTTTGTCATGAATATACCCCCTGAAAATACTTGCATTTGCATTATAAGCCTGCATATTAGTAATTGAAAAATGATTTTTTTTTTTTTTTCAAAGTCATTTTTGAAGTAGAAACAATTTTCAAAAATGATGTTTCCACTTAGAAATGGATTCAGCACATTGAAAACCCCCTATAAGCAAAATTTCATGCTTCCTGCCAGAAGTGCCAACCTCGGTGCTCTATCTACTAGACTATGGCTGCCTTGTTGAGTGATCATCTGCCTGTCTTCTGCATTAGAAAGAGATCGGTCCAAGAAGGTGAGAGAAGTGTTGTGGTTGCAAGAAGCTACAAGAACTACTCTCAGGACGATCTGACTGACTGGTTGCTGGACGCAGACTGGGACACATATTGGCAGCTAGAGTCTCCAAACCAACAGTGGGATTTTATCCATGAACAGATAGATCTGTTCCTGGACTACAAATGCCCCCTGAAGGAAATGACAGTAAGAGCAAGGTGCAGAGAGTGGATGACACCTGACATTCTGGAGTATATGTCAGAAAGGGAAGCTCTTATCAAAGAACACCGCGTGACAAGAGATGTAAATCTCTGGAATACAAACAGAAAACTAAGAAACAAGATAAACCATCTGTGCAGGTATGCCAAAGCCAGATCTGCTAAAGACTTGGTGGCATCCTGTGAAAACGATCCAAAGAAATTCTGGAGGGAGGTGAATAGCCTGTTCAAGGGAACAACAACCAACGTATCGCCGACTCTGATTGATCAAGAGTCGGGTGTCACGATACCACCAACTGAGTCACCTGATTATATCAACAAGTACTTCTCGAGTATTGGTGTGACCTTGAACAGTAGATTCCCCAGTGATCCCCAGAGAGATTACTATGTGGCTCCAGATGCTGAATACGAGGAAAAGATCCCGAGGGTGAGAGTGTCTCCTGAACTTGTAGAACTCCTGCTAAAGGATGTGAGTACCTCTAAAACTTCTGGACTGCCCAATGTCAGACCTGATGTCCTAAAGCACGCACTTCTGTGTATTGTGCCACAGTTCACAGAATTGCTGCAAAATTCCTTTGACAGTGGCATATTTCCGTCAGCTTGGAAGGATGCAAGGGTCACCCCGATTCCAAAATCAGGTGACAAGTCTGACATGGGAAATTGGAGACCCATATCGCTACTGAGCATGCCCTCCAAGATTGCTGAGCGACTCATGCACATGCATTTGACCTCGGCAATAGAGGAGAATGGCGGCATCAGTCCGAATCAATATGGTTACCAACCGGGTAAAGGCACAGTGGATGCGGTCTACAAACTGGTGAATGAGGTCTGTGAGGCCAAGGACGTGGGCAAGTACACTGGAGTTGCTTATCTCGATCTGAGGAAAGCCTTCGATTGTGTACACCACGGCCTACTGCTAAACAGACTGAAAAAACTAGGTTCGGCGACCCCCAACTTGGCCTGGTTGGCTGACTACCTGACCGACAGAAGCCAGAGGACCTGCTTTGGTGCCCTATCGTCGGGACCTGCGGGAGTGGGTTCAGGAGTACCCCAAGGCTCGGTCCTTGGGCCGCTCCTGTTCATCTACTTCATCGACTCACTAGTGCAGTCAGTGAGTGGCTGCGGCGTCATCATGTACGCCGATGATATTGCCATTTACACTTCTCACAGGAATGTAGATGTGGTCGAGGCCAAGCTACAGTTCTCCATGAACTCTATTGCCAAATGGTGTGCTTCCTCGAAGCTTACCATAAATGTGCGGAAGAGTAAATGTGTTCTGTCACCTCATGCAGCAGGTCCCCCATTGTTCGTCCTTTGGATGTAAAGATGGATGGTACTCTGCTAGAAACAGTGGATTGCTACACCTACTTAGGTGTCCCGCTGGACTACAGGCTCAACTATGAGAAGGCTGTAGGTGAGTTGCTGAGCAAGGTCAACTGCCGACTGTTCAATCTGGACAAAGTCAGGTGCCTTGTGGACAGGAACACAGCCCTGTGCATATACAAGACGAGCATAGCCACCTTGTTCGATTATGCTTCCTTTTTCTATGAGGCAGCGAATGCTGGACTTCTGCAGAAGCTCCAAAGGCTGCAGAACAGAGGACTGCGTAGATGTCTTGACACGGTAGCTAAGCAACACACAGTGGCTGAGCTACACAGTGTAGGCAAAACGGACATGCTGTCCCGTCGCAGAGATGAGCTAATGCTCACGCTCATGAGAAAGTACTACCTCAGGTCCTACCCTGACAGGGGCGATGAGGTAGACTCTCAGCAGCAGTTTCAGTTGAGATCACAGGTGAAATTGTTGTTCCCACTGAAACGGCCAGTGACTGCTGGATACAGGAAATCGCCACTGTATCATGGCAACACACTGTGGAACATTCAGCCGGAATGGCTGAAGAAGAGCCTGAGCAAGGCACAGTTCAAAAGAAACATCAAACGGATCCCTGATCTGAGAGAAAAGTACCCCAAAAGAGAGACGTAGTATAAGCTCACACTTGAGTGGGAATATTGTTGCCTATAATACTCACAAACTGTAATGTAATAACTATCAAAAGACAAATTGGTTCATGAAAACCTAGTACATGCCTGTATAACGTGCGGTTACTACAGAAACCTGATGCTACATGTTAGTTAAGACTACTCATACCCTCCTTTCTACTGTATTAGTATAAGATTGTTCCATCATTATCTCATCTTACTGTATACTCATCATGTGATATCCGATACTTGAGCAAGTTCATTGAAAACCTGATAATAAGCAAACATTGTTCATGTTCTCAGTTCCATGTTCCTACATCACATGTTTGTGATATAAACAACAAAAATGGTATTGTTTGTAAGCAGTTTTTAAACCCTCGTCAAGATGGATTATTGCAAATAAACACGCCCCAAAAAAAAAAAATTGAACATGCCTGTGAACGCTCATTTATTGATATTTTTTTGTTGCATCCAGTTAACAAATGTACACCGCATATCGAATGTGATTATTTGTTAATAAACGAGGTTCGCGAGATCTCATTGAAACAAAAAAATGGCAATGCACTTCCTCATACACTCATCACGGGTTGGAACTACATCCCTTTATAGTGTGTCTGCGGATTGCAGAGGGACTCTCCCACTGGCAAGTAACACTATGTCATCTGCATACATAAATGATTTAGATTCCCTGATAGCCTTTGGAAAA
Organism: Harmothoe impar; assembly: GCA_947462335.1. Lineage (NCBI taxonomy): Eukaryota > Metazoa > Annelida > Polychaeta > Phyllodocida > Polynoidae > Harmothoe > Harmothoe impar. Next base: position 37,979,657 of record OX381711.1, on the reverse strand, counting down.
TCGTTAACAAATATAAAAACAAGGGTAATGGGTCGAGGGAACCTCCCTGCAAAACACCACAGTTCTTGGTCATTTTATCCCTTGCACAAACGTAAAGTTCACTCTAGTTCTTCGGCGGGTACTCCTGTCTCCTGTCTGATGAGGTATAAAACTTTCAGGGATACAAACACTTTTAGGTTTAATCTACATTTACCATGACAATAGCCCTGTGTCCACTATATGACAAGGAAACTGGAATATATGGCCGTTTTGAGGTCCAGTGTAGGGGTTTCATATGCGTATAACGCGAACACAGGTTCCAAATTCGGTTTGAATGCAACAGGTTTTTATTCGATCACAGCCTCAAAAGTACACGAAGGTTTCTACTCGGTTCACTTGGTCTTTCAACCATTCGAAGACACACAGGATTCTATCGATAGTTCGAAGTCTTAGCAATATCGGACAGTCAAGCCCTGAGCCAGCATGGCTGGTGCAAGAGCCATAATGTGGGAGGGGTGTAGGTGCCCCTATCAAAGCGAAGGTACGAAAGGTGTGGGTCAGAGCTCGTCCTGGGACGAACTCCCTGGGGTAGCCAACCTCGGCCTCTTATATACCCTGAGCGCGGACCAAGCAGTGTCGACGTGGCACTCCTCCGTAGCGCCGTCTGGAGTGCCCTGCCTGGCTCCGCTACCGGATAACCGAAAGGACATGGCTTAGGTGTTGCCACCTAGTGTCCGTTGGAGGCACTTACCGCTCTGACTCCACGGACCTTATATGTACACGTATTATTCGTGCCCCTACATCACCCCCACCAGATTATAACAAGGGTCGAAATACATCTGATATAATATAATATACTCGAATATAGGAGAATAATATCAGTGTACATGATGACAATACCGGGGTACATTCAAAGGTACGACATACGTTTTACACATACATGTAGAAAGTACAATTTTAGATTTAGACTGACCTGTTACACCAAACAACACTTACATCTCTATGTACATAACAGGGATCTTACAGATCCAACACCATAACGACAAGATAGATACGTGAGTATCCATCTTTAATAAAGATATGAATATATACGAACATATATGTTCTATACTATTTCTAACTACAGTGATCACAGATCTGTATGGTTTTTGTTGAGATACAATATTGATTACTACATTAATCATATTAAGGTAGGTTAAGAGTGCACGATATGTGACTTTTTAGGACGGAATGACACAGAAGTAATGGCTCGAAAATATTTATGTGGGCGAACCGTCCCTGGAGAGGTAATTACGTGAACTATTGGAATTATGAAATACATGGAACCAACATAGGTGTGACATTAACTCTTATAACCAAGGAATGTAGTAATATTAGCCTCCATATGAGGCAACCGATATATGACTCTATATCCTAAAAATAGATATACTCTTGAAATCCGAATACCAGTCGTTATGAAGTTATTTTTATTTTTTTATTTTTTTTTGACAACGAAGACATTTCTTGACAACTATGCATTTCACACCTGGTTTATGTTGTTTTTTTTCCCTCGAATCATGACCTCAATCATGGACGTTTTATAATACGAACACAATTATTAAGATATCATCGAAACATCATATGCACAAGTCATCAAAAACACAACTGAACAAACGAATACTCAAATTATCTTATAAGTCCTTCACCAAGCCCTGGAGCTCTTTGAGGGACCCACTCCATTGGGTGAGTCCTATCCCGAATACTTGAATGAACTTAACGTTCAGCGCCTTCAAAGTTTTGGCCTGATCGTCCAAGGTGTCCTCCGCAGCTTTCTGGAAGGCACGGGCCATTGTGAGTTCCCTCTTCGATTGTTCCAGCTGCTTGGTGAGTTCGATCACCTTATCTGGCTCCGCCTGTTCGTCAATCCGTTGTTGTTCGAAGATCTGCCTCAGTCTCTCGACCTCCTTGCCCTGCATGGTGATGGCATAGTCGGCTGATGCCCTTGCCACACAGGCGGCATATCGCTGCATGCCAGCTAGGTGTTCATGCAGCCATCGTTCATATATCTCCTTATGCAACACTGCATCAGGAGCCTTCACAGGCTCGAAGTAGTCCTTTGGAAACTGTACCCTCGGACGAATGTTCTCACCACTTATCATCAGTTCATACCACCTATTCGGATCAACTGCTGGTTCTTCACGAACGTTGGGCCTAAAAGGCACGGTGGCTGTGGTGGTAGTGGTGGTGAGCAAGGTGTCAGCGACAGTTGCTGCTTTCCCTCCTCTAGTAGTTGTCGTTGGTGTGGTGGTAACTGGGTTCGAAGTGGTCACTGGAACCGGGTCCACCACAGGCTCAGTTTGCATGAATGATGAATTCGCACTAGTGGCAGGGGTTTTACGCCCCACCGACTTTACAGAACTGTCAGCCTTCGGTTTCACCTCGTCTACTGCCCGAGGAGTGAGGATGGTGGTCGTCACCACCAAGTCCTTTTTCCCAGGCAGCACAAAGTGATCCGAATCCCCCATCTCCACGTTCCGGGAGTCCGGTTGGCGAAGGGCATCCTCTACAGAGATACCCGTGGGGAGATTTTTGTACGGATCCCTCTCAGTCTGTACTTCCGGACCAGGGGAGCCCATCGAAGGGTACTCAGCCCTGCTAGCCAGGTTACCAGGAGTCAGAGGACGAAGGGTTTGTAGTTGGGAACGACCCTTGGGGGCCGAGAAGTCTGGACCATAGTCAGGACGCAAGTCCTGCAGTGGGGACCGGTGCTCAATCGTTGTCCCGCGCCCTCGTGCTGCAGTTGGAGCTCTTGGAGCCGGACCCTCCAATTTGACCTTTTTACAGTCAGGTTCGGAAGTGGCCGGACTCCTGGTTTCACTTCGTTTCCCCGTAAGGGGGTTGGCCGCTCTCCAGTCGTACAACTCCTTGTACAAGGTGCTGTTCAGGTCCAGTCGACCACATCGATCTGTACGCTGGAAGACAGCTGACTGCTTCGAATTCCTGGTCACCTGGACCTTTCCGAATTGGAAGGTCTCAATCGTGATGCTGTCAAACTTTACTTTGTCTAGGCCTGCCACCAGTGTTGCATGGAGATCTCCTACGTTCTTTCTGGCCAACATCATGGCTTGGCCATGACATTGTATCAGGTGTTCGATCATTCTGCCTCTTCGGGTGGTCCACAGTCCCGAACACTTTTTGTTTGCTTTGCCAGTGTCAGCGCAGATGTACATCGCACGGTGGTGCATGTGGCATTCAACCAGATGCCGCATAAATCGAAGACGAGTAGGCATGGGGCGGTTCTCGTGTGCAAAGTAGGTGCGACAGGAATCAAATGGACAATCCTCCCTTACCCCTTCCTTGTACCGGGCCATAGCCCATCGAATTTTGGGGCGTCCCTCATGGTTGTAGTAGGACTCGGGGAACTGTTTTCGATCATGCAGCCGATTGAACCAGTTTTCTTTCCATGCGAAGGTACTGGGTGAAGTCATATTGGACCTCATCCATTCCTCGTCATCAGACAGCCCCTCATAGTCCGTTGCTTTGGGACAGGAATACATATCCCTGGATCGTTTGCAATGTTCCATGCATTCGGGCCTAAATTTCTTGAAGCCCCCGGTGGCATTGCGCCAGATCATTTCTTCCGCCCGAGAACTCGGAACGTCTACTGAGGCGTTTGCCCCAGCAGCTGGAGGAGGCGAAGAAACCACAGGTGACGTGTTAGAATGTCCCGATTCGGAGGACGCAGATGGGGATACAGGTATGGCAACCTGCACTGGAGTCTTGGTCGGGGTTGTTGGAGGGGTCGAAAGCGTCTTGGCGGGTGCCCTAGGAGGCGTCGAAGGAGTTGAAGCCGTACTGGATACCACATCCACCAACCTCACAGTTGGAGACATATTAATCGCAGTAGTTTGGGGAGGTAAAGGATGAGGGAGACAGGGCTGTCGTGCCTCACTCTTCTTTGCCTTCCGTTTCTGACTCTTAGAAAGTTCGAATGGGACCTCCTCCACATCCGAAGCGTCGGACAAGGACCGTCCCTTCTGCTGTGGATTGGGGTTCTTCCGGGACTGGGCTCGAGTCATTGGAGTTCTGGGGGCAGCTTGCATAGCTTCCAGAGTTAACCGTAACTGTTCATTGGCTGCCCTGAGTTCATCGGATTCTCTGACCACCTGAGCATAACGAGCTTCCTGCTCAACTGATTCTGAGGGATCCGAGTTGATCTCCATCGGAGTCAACTCCACGATAGCTGGATCCTTTTCGAAGGGGACTGGTGAAGGTCCCGGGGCTTTCGGAAGAGATTCGGATTGAGACTTAGTGGTCCCAGTGGTAGTAGTTGGTTCTTCGAATGACGTTGTATGGGGAGTACTCGAAGAGCACTCGGACTGAGCGAGGGCAGGTTCGGATACTTCAGACATGGACAAAGTAGATGGAGGAGTACTAGTTTTGGAAGTTTTACGACTACCTCTGGTTTTGGTGAGTTTCTTTTTCTTCCCCTTCGTACTTGTGGTGCTCCCATCACTTGAGGGCACTGATTCCTCCATTTGTTTGGCTCGTTGGAGATTCCGAAAGTTCGTACCACATTCTAACAAAATGTCACTGAAGATTCCATTCTTGAAAGCTCCTCGAATCGCCCCTCCGTAACTGTCTAACCAGGTGGGATCGTAACGATAGAAGCCCTCCTCTCCCAGCCTGTCCAACATCATCGACATCAGTGTGGGATGTAGTTTCAGCGAGGAATCGAATGGCGAATCGCATTCCAGCACTTCCATAAGTTGTTGCTGGGCCAGCGATTTTCGTACAACGTCTTCCATCTCCTCGTCAGACACTGTTTGAATGGGCAATTTCTGACTTACCTCCTCCAACTCCGGCATCTCGTCTTCCTCCTCATCACCTGCTGCGTTGAGCCGGATTGATGTGGAATTGTCAATGTCCTTCGAAGCAACACGTTTTGGGGTATTGCGCCACGGCAACGGCCCCAGGTTGACTGTAGCCGGGGGTGGCATGGCCATGCTGTCCCGCTCAGCCGTCGAATAGGAGCCGATCCCCGCCACACGGACGGTAACTGCACTCCCGGTGGATTCGGAGGCGGATTCATAATCCGATTCCTGAGCATTGTCGAATTGGCCATCATCCATCCCGAACAGATCTAGCTCGTCGGACTGGAGGCCCTCACCGGGGGTGTACTGCTCCTCCATCGAAGTTGAATGTTTTCAACGAAAACGAAGTTTAAAATCGAAGATTTGCGGAGTACGAAGCTCCGCGTGTCCAAATGACACTATGAGCGGGAACTAACCAGGTTGGCGCGTATTATGATGTGGTTTTGGAGACTTTTGGTCAATAACAAGACCCTTCTTCCTCCTCCTTTGCCCTGCAGCGTCCGCGCGTCTTCTTGGCACTGATCCAATATGGCGACCGCCCTTCTTGTCTCGCGATGCCACGCCCGCCGCGGGAGCGAAGGTCAACCAATCAGCGTTCACGCCTCACCGGATAGCCCTTTTCTAACGGATAACGCGGCGGGAGACGCTCGCGTTTCCCGCCACTAATCGAATGGGTAGCTCACCGGAGTGTAATCCTTATTGAGTCAGTTCCACAGGACCAGGGGTACCACTAATCATGAATTCTTCAGGAGTGTAGGCAAATGTCATTATGGGTAACATAAGAATACCCGCCGGATAGATCCGTCTGCCACCCTCAGGGACGTTCATGATCAACACCCGCCCTAGTTCTGCTCACTTGACAGCAATTAGGTCTGTACTACCTTCATGGGATCGAAACTTCTTGTTGTGTATACAAATTAGGTCACAGCAATCCCCCGGTTATGCCGTGGACTGCGCCTTAACCCTACCTTGGGTTCTTTAGACCTGGTCGTCCGGGAAGATTCGACAGGATGTCCAGTAGTCAATTGGACAGCCCTCCTCCCCTTCAGACCTTCATTTGCCGAGACTTTTTTTACGCACTTTTTATCCTTCTTGCTAGAAGCTCGAATTGGTAAAATTTTTTTAGGCCTACCCCGGCCCCGCTTTAATTTACCAATACCACGAGGCATAGGTTTCTTCTCATCTGAGGGTATCACTAGTTTCCTAGGTCTACCAGGACCACGTCGTTCCGGGGTGGTCGCTCTCCGCTCAGTGTCCTCTGACTTCGAATGCTCTCCTGACTTCGAATGCGCTGAAGCATCACCCTGCCACCGACGTAGACGAGCTACATTGGATTTATACAAGCGTCCCAACAAGGATTTGATCACCACTGTAGATTCTGAAACAATCCGAACCACAGTAAATGGACCATCCCAGTTGGGTGACAGCTTCAGCTGCTGTAGGGGGTCATGTAGCCTCACTACTTCATCCCCTACACGAAAGGACCTAAGTTTCAAACCTACGTCATAGCCCACTTTTTGCCATGAAGCAGATTTGCTTAGCTCACTTCGAACCATCTCGTATGCGGACTTGAATTGATCCCTCAATGCCTCCACGAACATCACCTGACAGGGTGTTTCTGCGTTTATCCCAGCTACGCCAAACACCAAGTCAGCAGGCATAATCAAATCCTCTCCGAATACTAACAGATTGGGGGAACAACCGGTGGAAGCATGCACCGTACTATTATAAGCATGTACCACAAACTCGCATTGCTCGTCCCAATCATCCATCTGACTGTTGACCAGAGGCTTCAGGACTTGTATCAAGGTTCTGTTGAACCTTTCTACTTGACCATCAGACTGAGGCCTGTACGGATTCGTTCTGGTTTTGCATATAGCAAGGTTATGGCACATTGCTGCCCATAACTCGGATTCGAATTCTCTGCCTTGATCACTATGCAACATCAAGGGTACGCCTAGATGAAGCATCCAGCCCTTTACAAATGCACGAGCACATGTATGAGCCTTATGATCTTTCAGAGGAAACACTCTAGTGTACTTTGAATAGTAGTCAGAGATCACCATCATGCACGTGTTTCCATCAGGAGTGGTTTTAAGGCCACTAATGATATCAACCGCTATGCGTGCAAATCTAACTCCCCAAAGCTCTTGAGTTAGTTGCAACTTCCCCAGGCCTTCACCTGGTTTGCTCAGACAACAATCTGGACAAGTAGAGATCCACCTAAGCAGATCTTTACTCATGCCAGGCCAGTAATACCTTCTGGAGAGTCGCGCAAGGGAGCGCTTCTTTCCAAAATGTCCACTGGTCTGGTGTCCGTGTACGAAATACATGATATCCCTTCGCATAGCTGTGGGTATCACAATTTGCCAAATTTTGGTCTTGTACGGTGTTATCTTCCACCTACATAAGATACCGTCAACAACAGTTAGCTCAGACCATTGAGCGAGTAGCTGTCTCATTTCTCGGTTCTCAATCGAAATGGCTGGTCTTTGTGGTTGGGCACCACTGGAGACCTGTTCTATTAGTCTTGACATGACAGCATCACCCTTCTGGAATTGCCTGATAGTTTCTGTGGACCATTCCATTGCTTTAGAATGTCCTACATCATATGGCATTCGAACTCCAGCTATTACAGCGTTATGGGCTCCACAATCATCACAATCCATTCTAGAACATTTCCGTATGGGTCTTCTCGAAAGGGCGTCAGCATTGATATGCTTGCTCCCTGCTCTATGTTGGATTTGGCTATTTTCCAACCCGAACTCGGACAAATGGGTTAGCCATCGACCGATCATTCCTTCCGCTTCCTTAAAGTTCAGCAGCCACCTTAAGGAGGAGTGATCTGTCCGCAAAGTAAAGTCACCTCCCCAAAGGAAGTGCTTAAACTTCTTCGTATATACCACTACCGCCAACAATTCGCGCTTAGTGGTACAGTAATTGAAGAGTTTGGATGCAAAACGACATAAGCGCCATTTCCGAAAAAAGAGACAAAATTCGGCAAAAGGCTTGTTTAGGGGTGGTTAGATATAATCCACAAACAACTTTTTCAAAATTAACTATTTTTCATGCCATTAGGGTCTACTCAGTACACATTACGTCACCTAATTATTATAATTGACCCCAGGGTATCTTTACAAAAAGCACTATGTGCTTCAATTCTGGGATGGATTTATGTCGTTTTGCATCCAAACTCTTCAATTCCTCTGGGCCTTATTGAGGGTATTACTAGCGAAAGCCAGTGGCACTTCTATCCCCTCTTGTATCTGGGACAGAGCAGCACCTATACTGTCGTTACTGGCGTCAGTGTCCAGTATGAAATGTCCATCAGCTGTTGTATATTTCAAAACTGGGGTGGTTCGAAATAGGTTCTTCACGGCCTCGAATGCTAGATCTTGTTCCGGACCCCATGGAAAAGGCTCCTTCCTTCTACCCGGAGTCCAGTGAGCTAGAGCCTGCATAGGCTGAGCTATTCTGGCATACCCTGGTAGGAAGTCTCTGTAGTAACTACAGAAGCCCAGAAAGGACCGTATGTCTTAAGGTCCCTCTGGCTTTTCCCATTCTGACACAACATCTAGTTTCTCAGGATCTGCTTTAACTCCCTCAGTGGATATTATCCGACCAAGATAGTTAATTGAAGTCCTAAATAGGTGACACTTCTTTGGTTTCAATTTCAAACCATTGGTTATCAACCTCTCGAAAATTTTGACTAGAGTAGCCAGGCACGATTCGAAGGTCTTCCCAAAGACAATTACGTCGTCCAGGTACACCAAACACTCCTTCCACAACAGATCACTCAACAGAGATTCCATCATGGCTTCGAATGTTGCAGGGGCGTTACACAATCCGAACGGCATCACATTGTACTGGAAAAGACCGACATGGCTCGAAAAAGCTGTCTTTTCCTGATCCTCTTCCTTCATTCCAACCTGCCAGTATCCGGATTGCAAATCCAGCGTACAGAACCATTGGTTTCCGCCCAGGGAATCAATAGTCTCGTCTATACGGGGGAGAGGATAGGAGTTTTTCTTAGTACAACCATTCAATTTTCGATAATCGATGCAGAAGCGAATTGTGCCGTCTTTCTTAGTCACCATCTGAACAGGACTGGACCAGGGGCTAGTGCTGGGAACAATCACCCCTAATCTCAGCTGATCAGCGATTTCCTTCTCGGCCATCAATTTCTTCTTCAAAGGTAGGCGTCTGTAAGGGATTTTGAAAGGTACAGCGTCCTCTGTAGTGATGGAATGTAGCACCATATCAGTTCGCCCCAAACCAGTTGGCTCCTCGAAGGCTGCATCATATTCCACCAATACCCGTCTCAACTGATCTTTCTGGTCCCCCGTCACCAGGCTCGAATCGTCCACCAACTTCTGAAGTTCCGGACGCAAATCGAACATCCCTTCAAGGTTCGGTTTGGTATCTTCTGAGAGTATACTGGTGCTTGCCTGTGCAACGATCACCTGCCCCACGGGAGTACCTTTCATCAGATAACGGACTTCACCACCAGGATTCGAAATAGGAATTAAATTCCTGCTGCCACTGCCTACGAAAGTATCTGCACTCTCGAGTCCAATCGATGCAAGTCTTACCACATCGGGTTCAACCACCGCCATCTGATCTCGGAAGATACTATCACTCGAAAACAGCACATCACATGTCTGTCCTGGGGGTATCTTAACCGTCTGTACCACCGAGGCTACAGAAGATACCTTCCTCAACACGCATTGCACGGCCACCTTGTACGGATGTTCTATCTTTAACACCCCCCTACAAGGTTCCAACATTGCCCCGTACAACGCAGCGAAATCTAATCTGATGATGCCATCATCACTCAGATCAGCAATAGTAGGTGACAGGAGATAATCCTGTCCACCTATACTGACTTCGAAAAACGCTTTACCAAACGTCTGCATGCAGCTACCGTCGGCCGAATGAGCTTTTACCCTCGTTGTGAAGTTATCTGGTTCATCGGCTACAAGGTCATGGAATCTCTTAGAGATCATGGAGTGACTAGCTCCAGTATCCACTAGGAATTCCGCAGACCTTCCATTCACTGCTACAGTCAAATACCACCTCTTCCCATCCAGTGGTGATGGGTTGACGGTGAAGCGTTCGAAATCCTTAGTGACACCAAGATCTACTCTCCGTCGTTTCAAGTGCTTCAAACAGGGATGATCCGGGGACAATCGGGCACTGCTGACTACCTCCAGCTCCTGTATCCAATTCGCCGCTTCCCCAGTACTTCCTCCTCGGATGTCTACTTCTCTGGGTTCATTGGACATACTTAGAAGGGACTGATCAGGCCCCTCCTCTAAGCTTCCAATCTCTACTGCACCTCGGACTTCCTCGCTTGCACCGCTGGTGATAAGCTGGCTTTCATTCACCTTAGGGGTCACTACATTGCCATCCCGAGCAACCCCCTCTAGTTTTCCGTTTTCTTCTCCTCAGGCTTTGGTACCGGCTTCTCAGCTGGGCATTCTGCAGCAAAGTGTCCCAGGGCCTGACACCTGTAACACTTCCTAGTGGTCTTGTCCACTCTCGGCTTCGAATTCCTCCCTGTTGATTGCTGGTTTCCAGACATCAAGTCAGTCAACCTTAACAAAAGTTCTTCCATAGAACTGGGAGTTGAGGATGTAGTCGAAGGTGCGCTAGTAGCTCCTGGGGTCACAGGTGGTGTTTTCCTGTCAGCCTTCGGATAGCGCTTCGAATTCGAATTGGAATAAGATTTGCCGCTGTTCTTTTGAGCAACTGCGCCAATCTCCTCCTCCCTTCCAGAATCACCTTCCTCTGTATCAGAGGCTGGTGGGTCTTGTACCATACTGGAAGTTCTCGAAAGTACTCTCGAAGATAGCAGATGCCGTTTCCTGTCATAGTCTTCTATGGCCATGAACAAATCAGTGAGAGAAGTTCCAGCCTTCCAACTATCACATGCTGCGGTCCGTTCATCAGAATCCCTTAATCCCTCAATGAATTGCGAGAACAAATCATCTAGGAACTGTGGGTCATCTAACTGCCATCTTGGTCTAGCCCTTTGCAAGAGAGCTTGCAATTCTAGACCGAACACACGGTGCGATTCGTTTGGTTTTTGAGTCCGTTTCCGAAACAATCGAAGCGGATCCTCATTACCCACATTACCGATCAGATAACTGGCGCATTCCACCAATTGGGTAAACGATCCGGCACCATGCATCGTTCTCCATCTCGAAACAGCTAGCTTGCCGGGGCCATTTCTCAATGCCCGAAGAAGCTCGTCCAACGATTCCTGTTCTGACCACCGATTATACCTCATATCGTCCATGAAGTCTGCAAACCAGTCCTGCCATGGCTGTCTGCCTGTGAACGGAACCGGAGTGCTTGCAGTACGTCTAGCAGCGTTGTGGTTGTCTCTGTGCAACAGAAAAGACTGCTCAATGCTCCAGTCAACGATATCAGCATTATCAGCTTGTCTGCTAACACAGTCGACTCCCATTTCAGCAATGCAGGGGTTCGAATCATAAATCAATTTCATCCCAGGGGACATTGATTCGCGTTGAGAGACTCGTCTACCTGCATTTGTAGGAGATCTCCCTGACCTCCTTGAGGGGCCACTCGAACGCTCATTCGGATCAGATCTTGAAGATCTATCATTCGAACCCGAACGGCTTGGTCTCTCTCGAGAGCTCGAACGGCTGGGAGGATTCGAATAGTCGTCATCATATGACGTTGGGCGTTGGTCACGCCGTGAAGATCTTCCATCCGAATCACCTGTATCAATGGTCACTCGTTTCGGTCTCCCTCCGGATGAGGCAGCGGCACCACCCCCACCAGACGCCGAGTTGTATATGCCACCACTGACATGATCGAACCCCGAATGGCCACTTCGAGTTGACTCCTCTTCTCGTTTCCTTTGTAAATCTCTCACTTCTCGGATCAGACGATCTTTTTCTTCCATCATCGCTTTGGTTGCCTCTCGGATCGTATCATGGAGCTCGTCTGACTCTTGTACGGTCTTATCTTGACGTTGTTCAAGAGCCTCAGTACGTCGCCGCAAGACATTCTGCTGATGAGAGAACTGGTCTTCCATATGCTCCAGTTCCGCCTTCGTTGTGTCTAAGCGGTTCTGCTTCTCCATTGTCGCCCCGTCTAAATCTTCATTCTTGTTTCGGAGCTGTACCAACCAATGACTCAAAGCTTCAAACTCTTCATTCATCCTGTCCATCTCTGCAATCCTTGCTTCCTCGAATCGACTCTTCTCTTCGGCGAAATGACGACGTGTCACTTCTTGCCGCTGGTGTCGTTCAGCATGCAGCATGCTCATGCCCTGTGTTGGCATAGGAGCAATGTGCCTCTTTGAACCGCCAGTTTCAAACAAAGAATCCTCTAGGTTTGACCCCAGATCTTTCAGACCCAGTATCAGGATTGCCTCTCCTTGGTTCTGGTGTCGAACTCGAGCGGCTTGGCCCATAGTGTTTCTCAAGGGCTGCTACCACCTCCGGATCCGGACTCGAAATAGGATGAAGGGACGCTCCACCCTTTGCCTGTTCAGCCATGTTCACCCTAACCGACTGTGCTATTCTGTGTTTCACCCGAACTGGTCACGGCACCAATGTAGGGGTTTCATATGCGTATAACGCGAACACAGGTTCCAAATTCGGTTTGAATGCAACAGGTTTTTATTCGATCACAGCCTCAAAAGTACACGAAGGTTTCTACTCGGTTCACTTGGTCTTTCAACCATTCGAAGACACACAGGATTCTATCGATAGTTCGAAGTCTTAGCAATACCGGACAGTCAAGCCCTGAGCCAGCATGGCTGGTGCAGGAGCCATAATGTGGGAGGGGTGTAGGTGCCCCTATCAAAGCGAAGGTACGAAAGGTGTGGGTCAGAGCTCGTCCTGGGACGAACTCCCTGAGGTAGCCAACCTCGGCCTCTTATATACCCTGAGCGCGGACCAAGCAGTGTCGACGTGGCACTCCTCCGTAGCGCCGTCTGGAGTGCCCTGCCTGGCTCCGCTACCGGATAACCGAAAGGACATGGCTTAGGTGTTGCCACCTAGTGTCCGTTGGAGGCACTTACCGCTCTGACTCCACGGACCTTATATGTACACGTATTATTCGTGCCCCTACACCAGCAATATGTACATATCTGGGAATATATTTTGTAGATATATTCTACTTTAACTGCAGGTACCGTATTCGATGTAATAAGCGCCCTCCCCCTAATAAGCGCCCCCCCCCCCTTTTGAGGCATTTTTAGACTAGAACAAAGGGTCAAATTGCGTGATTTCGGGGACATTTAAACTCTTAAGTACTAAAAACGTCATAAAAATAATTTTATATGCGCCCTGGGCGCTTATTACGTCGAATACGGTATGCGTTTCCACTAAGCGTTATAAATTGCTGCCCAGACTGCCCAGGGCAAACATGGACGACTTATTATAATAGAATAAAGTGCATATGGCCCAAAGTCTGCGTAAAAATCAAACATGTTAGATTTCTAAATTCTCACTTTTGTCGTCCAGTTTGGGCACCCCCAAATTACTATCCCACTGTTGTATTTGAGAATTTTGTCGTCCACCTGTGTCCACAGGGAGACATAACATATATGTTATATTTGTATTCAAATTCACGTTTTGAAGGACGACAAACGGCCTCATATATGCTAGTGGACACAGGCCTAATGGCTAACTTATTACACCACATCGGGTTAAAGCACCACTTCGCATTCATAGGGATGAAGTGACTGGCCTTTGTGGTAGTTTAAGTTTTCTCTATTTTACCAGAAATCAAACAAAGGGAGTGTGCAACTGGTAAATGTATCAATCCTACTAACTTGAGATAAAAGGTAAATCCATTTTTTGGTCGTCTAATGAAGATATGTTGAGAAATATCTGAAACGCCTCAGTCTACTTTTTGCTGGCCAACATGTAAATAACTACGATATCCTTAAAATCTGATCATATCGAAATTGAATTAGAGTTTGTCTCTAACAAATGCCAGTAACTGAGTTTAAGTTTTGAATTATTTTATTGGCCAAAATTTCATTTTACAGATGCTGTTCAAAACGAAGTAATACCGCATACTACCACGAGATACACCAGATTGCCATATCAGGAGAAGCCGATCAACATATAGAGAACAAGTGTTAAGTGTAACTAATATAAACAATTTAGAGCGATAGCTAATACAGTGGTTTCAATGACCATCAATTTTATTTTGCACAAGCTCTGTCCTGACCTTTGTGTTGAATTAGTTTTCTGTATTTCATCAGAAATCAAACAGAAGGAGACCATCACATTTTATTTTGATGCCACCACTATTTAATAGAAAACATTTTACAATGAAAGTGCTAGCGCCCTGTTGAAATAAAAATGCTGTCAGAAATTGTCTTTGTAAAGAAATCTTAATGTTAGGTTCACGTGTCCTGTCCGGAAAGAACAGCGTCATGTGAATGAGTACAGGATTCGTCTGTTTTCTAGTTATATCCTAGATTCTGTCTACCCATTCATATCCTAGCTTCCGACCCCAGACCCAAATATGTCTCAACCAACTGAGTATACTTAAGTGTATAGTAGATATTATAAGCATCAATTAATCAATATGTTCAAAGCATTTGCGCTCTGCCTAATGTAATAGCTGTGTGGCAACATGACCTAAAATACATCAGCCTACCTGCTGTTCCCCATATGGCCACCTTATAAGGATGTGCACCCTGTCCTTGGCCACCCCAGAGAACACACCCTGGGACCAAGGTCTTAAGTCTACTAGTCAACCATAGGTAAGGCTGAGATGTTCTGCTGAGAAAAAACCAGCCAAAGCCTTTGGGTCTGTGAACCTCTAATCCAGGCCGATTTGCACTCCCTCTTTGTGTGTGTACTATGGGTTAGTGGTTAAGAGGTCCTATATACCAAGACGTTGTACAGCAGAATGAAAGGTGGTAGGCTACACAGGTATATATATATTCATGTCATCAATAGATTAGTACAGTGGGGTTTGGAAACATGTTACAAATCTATAGATAGGATAAGATAAATATGGGAAGTACTATTTTGCATAGTTCCTTATCCAAGCAGATCATTGTCTCGTTTAAGGTAATACAGCCATCTCATTGGGAAAATATACCTCACTGAGGCATGGTTTGCATGGATTGTACATATGTTACAGAATAATGTTAATGGACAATAATATCAATCAAGATTATTGCTAATCAGTAATATTCTGCTATGAATTTTACAAACACAATACACTTTTCCTGAGACTTAAATTCATGCCGTTTCTGTTTAGGTATCAATATGAATTGCGCTGTAAGTCACGATACATTTGGTTGGCAATATCCACTTAATTCACCGGTCGCTGGGGCCAAAAGGGGTCGATACACATAGTTCACCTATTAATGGGCTGGTAAGCTGGTGATTGTGGTCTAATGCTAAGATATGTAAGTGAGAGTGAGGTAATACCCCTGCAAGTGGGATCAAGTGTGGAACATTTTGGATGTGTATGCATTAGCTTAACTGCTGATTCAGGATAAGAGAAAGCCCATTACGTTAGCTCTGCTTTCCTATTGAGTTTCTTAATCACGCCTCTCTTTCTTGCAACTATTAAAGAGGACTGTACTTTTAATTTAGCGGTTAAACTGATCTATTTTAGTAGGCATAAAATGGCATCCTTTGCTGAATATTTTGATTAATTACATGAAAATGAAAAGTACATAACTAAGTAGTACTGACTTAATTCTACATGTAGTTCTGAGTACTGAGTGATGATAAGCAATTGAGATAATTATCTTCTATAAGAAATTTAAATGGGAGAGGAAATACAAGCTTTCAGACTCTTTAGCCACACTAGGTACATGTACCATTTAGCTCTAACTTGTATCCTCTGTGCTAACTGTCATGTCCACAAACTCCATTTCAAACTTCTTATATCAATTTACCAGGCGCATCCCCTAGTTCCCAGATCCCGCCTCCACACACACAGTCCTCGAGCAGATGCAGTAACCACCACATAAGCCAGTGAGCAATTCGTGAGCAGGTGTAAAGAGCTGTGTCGGCAGATCCTGAGCAGCTCTTCGGGTGTTTGTGATGGGCTCCGGGTCCTGTTTTGAATAACGCTGACAGTGTCCAAGGTTGGATGATGAATGGTTGTAGGGTCAGAGACTAACCCTTTCAGGGCCACATAGTGCTTTAATGTGTTTCCCCTTGATTGTCATAATGCTGACCTGGCGATCTTACCCACCAGGGCCGCATTTATACACATGCCAACTGTTCGGAGGTGTATTAACCTTGTAGGGTCGACATGATGCTTAAATGCAACAGTCAATAGTTACTCGTCAGGATTCCATTCATGCATTAATACAACAAAGGGCGTACTGCACTAAAGCACTATGCGGGCCCTAAAAGCTAAGGATACTGCTCTAAGAATCACTGAGCAGCTCACTGAAACAAGAGCTGCTGCCATCCGGTCTACCCGATCATTAAATCATGAGAGGGAAATCATCTGTTTGACCCCAACAGAATCACCTCTTTTGCTTATTTGTGACTGCCTCTTTCCTTTTGGGTTCAGGAATAACACAAGCTATATATAGTAAAGGACGATTACTATGAGCATCTCATAGAAAAACAATGGCCTTTTCAAAGTAACATAGGTCTAAATAATATATAATTATAAATGATACAAATGTTTCATGACCACTCAATTTCGTTACCCTTGAAATCTTTGACATAGTATTATGTTTATCTACCACGGATGTCAGTATAAGTACTGAGACATGTTAGTTACTGATAAAGTGCACCAATTATAACTGCCCCGAAAGTGACCTGTGTGATTTATAATTCCCATTTTCTTGAACAGAATTGTCAATTCCTGTATCAATCAATATTATTGGGAGTTCCCGCATAGCGCCTATCCGTAGGTTCATTGTTCTCCTATGATAATGGTGACAGGGAAATGAAGCCTCTGAATGCATCAATTGCCTTAGGACCATAATGGCGATAAGAGTCCTTTATCCTAATGTCAAGATATGTGAGACCATGTTAATATACCAAGTAGCATGTAGATCCTGCTGTAGGATTGCATCTATTGATCCCATGCCTACCTCAACTAGAGCTATGGTGTAAAGTGTGTCTAACTATTAACGGACCTCTCATGCATTATATTGACCCTCTCACCACCAGCATGGCCGCTAAAGTGGACTGAGCATCTAACCTACTGAGTTAAAAAAGATGACGCAAAATAAATTCTCACAAGTCCTATTCAAAGCACCATAATAATTATGCTTGGAATCAAATTAAAAACTGTGACATACTGTATCACATTCTACATACCATTTGTCTTAAGACAGAATGTTCAAAGGGTAGCAATGACGACTTCAATTGCTTCGATTTTTTTCAGATTTTTGGCAAAAATAGAGGAGTTTGGCGGTGAGATGGTTTAACATGATATTCGAGTTATGTAGAGATGGGGTTGAATAGTGAGGGAAGCTTGGAGATGTGTGAGGTATCGCCCCTGTTAACAATAGTAATAAGTTACAATCGAATATCGATGCCTATTACAATGGAAAGTATTAGACTGCCAACATGTGGTCGGTATATCGACTGAATGGGATGTTGAATGTAAATTTAAGCAACATATGTACAAACGCACACGGCCCTATCTTAGCTACTATGATAAAGCCTTGATAATTATATGAGCACTTCAATGTCAAACTTAATTGCACTGTGAGAACGTCAGTGCCGCTAGGACATTGTGTATGTTACAGGATTTCCATATTGGCTATCATTGCTCCCATCCAGTTACTGTACCCTTATATTCCGAAGAGTTGCATTGGTCTGAGGACAAAGACCTATAACCTTTAAGCATAAAAATATTAATGGGATGTAGGGGTTTATGTTATGAATATATAAGAAATGGTACCTATAGAAAGTACTTCTATTATAAATGTATACGGATCACCATGTCCCTATAATACTGAAACTGGGAAGAGCCTCTCTGATGAACTCACACCTGGACTGGATACCTAATGTCTTTGAGAAATTAGCAGGGCAATAAAATGTGGGATGGTACTGGTGCTATCTCCAAGGGCTTTCAAAACGGGTGGTAAATGCGGTAACCAGGAGGATGCAAAGTCTATTGATAGTGCCTCCAACTTAAGTTAGGTGTTGTCTAAATTTTAATTGATGTAATCAATGTGGACCATAATGACCAGACTCCTCACAGTTGGGGGGCTTGCCTGCAGGTCTCAGATTGAGTATAGACATAACCTGTGCATCAATCAGTAACATTAGACTAGTGAAGCCTTATGGTGATCCCGCAGGCTCATCATAATGCCAGTAAATCCACCCACAATGTGAGGTCATACCCATATTGCACTACGTTCCCTACCATTTTTCAACGTTTATATTAATTATTATATTACACAATCACTAGACCTCAGTACCCTATTATAACTGTTTTCTTAAATATGGCTACATACTTTCTATGTAAGCCATATGAAGCCATATAAATTAACATTGTCGCCATTAGCTTTAGTTGTACCAAAGGATCATAATGTACACACACCCGAATGGTATTTGAATCAGGTTCTTCCCTTGATAAGCATCATGCATAATATAAGGACCCTGATAAATATAATGGGCTGGGTGCAGCATACCTCATTAGGGGTAGCTACATTTGTTATGTGTAAAATATTGGTCTATGGGCACAACAACCAAGGTGCTTTTGCTGCACACTGGTTCGCTTTGCACAATATCCTAAGACGAAAGGTGCAAATCTAAAAGTGTTGTGTCTTTGTGAATGGCTTAACACATAAACTAGTTGTAAAGGAGTTACTATAGATCAAGAAAGATAACTATCATTAAGGGCCAGAACTCATTAGCCGATTTGTTTGCATTATCGGCTGATACATCCACAAAATTATACTACAAAGTACCACATAAGTAGGGGCTCCACTACCCGATTATCCGGACCATTCTCATGAAATTAAATCTGCTACATCATGGTAATATAACACTAACATAAACAACTGTTTATGTTAGGGTTTGTTAATGTTAAAGGTGAGGCTCCACTAACCGATATTATTCACAAATCGGTGCTATCCTCACGAATAGGGGGGGTGGTTATTCAGTCAAAATGAAGTTAGGAATGCGGGACCCATCCTAAAAGATGGTACTCATCATGAGAAACAAGAATATAACCTTCATTTTTGATTTCGAAACCCCTAACCCCCCCATACACCCCCTCCGAAGATAAAAAGTTGGAAAATATTAAATTAATTCAATTTTAATTAGTTTTCTTGTTTCCATGGGGACTATTTCCCTTTAAATGAACATAAAACCACTCTGATGTAGAATATAAAAATACAGTGCACAAAAATGAGCAGTTTTTAAGTATCTGAAAATTTCAAGATGGCCGCCATTGGCAAAAAATACCATTTTTAAGCTGTTTTTAACCTCTATGTGGTGTAACTGACATGAAATATATATAAAAGTATTCTAAAATGGAATATATAGACAGAGCTTCACGCTAAAGTGACTGAGTCAGTGGTTAGTGCACGAGCAGTGCTTGGGCCGTATTGCACGCTGGCCGTAGGCCTAGTGCAATACGGCCCAAGCACTGCAAGTGCACTAACCACTGACGAGGTCACTTTTAAGTGACGCTCTGTATTTATTTCAGGTTATTTTGATCTAAAATAGATCTACAGTCTATGTTTGGTTACTTCCGCGATGTTTGGCTACCTCCGCGGAGTTTGTTTACCTCCGTCGGCCGCCATTTTGAATTCCGTACAAGTCACGTGACCCTCGGTCGCCTAGCGACGCTATGGCGACCCCATGGCGACCCATGGCGACCACTGGGAGCGTGCAATACGACCAGAGCGTGCAATACGACCGAGGGTTATTGCACGCTTCACTAGCATACGGCACTCTCATAGGCTTAACCTTGACAGATCGTATTCACCATGAAATAAAATGATATACTGTACCAAAGGCAGTTATATTGAGGTTTTAAGAAATCCAATATGGCCGCCTTTGGTACAAAACATTGTTATTCAAGCATCAGAAATGCTATTTAAGTGGTAGAAAAGATTTTCTTAGGGAGTGATCATTTTTTAACAACAGGGGGGGTGGTGGGTTTCCGCGCGGAATTTTTTACCCCCCCCGGTCAAGGGGTCAAAATTTTTTACCCCCTCCCCTTAGGGTCGAAAATCGGCACGCGCGTGGGCCCTTTGAAGCATAGTAACGCGCGGGCTTTTTGGCTCAAAACAGGTTACATTTTTTTGCCCCCCCCAAGAGGGGTCTATAAGGCCTGTGGGGGGGTTTGTTCGAACCGACGAACCCGCCCTAGTTATGGGCCTGCAAAGTGATTCTAATGAGATTTCAGGTGTGGCAGACCAAATATGGATAGAATTACATTGAAAAACAGTGTTTTTTGCCAATGGCGGCCATCTTGAATTTTTCCAAAACTTCAAAATAGCTCATTTATTTTTAGTCCACTACATTTTTATACTTCACCTCAAAGTGATTTGAGGTGAATATTAAAGGATGCACACTATGTGGGAATTTTTAAATTGAATTAATTAATTATTTTCCGACTTTTTATCTTCGGAGGGGGCGTACGGGGGGGGGGGGGGGGTTAGAGCATTCAAATTCAAAAATGATGAGTACCATCTTTTAGGATGGGTCCCACAAAAAGTTTGCGCTAACCACCCCCCCTATGACACGAATCTGACTCAATTATATACCATAACAATCACATACCTTAAGCAGGGGGGGGGCGGTACTATAGACCGTGCATAGGTTTATGATTGTGAATAACGTTTGTGTTTAAGTAGAAAATAGAATTACCAAGGCTATACAAAATGATTTAGGTCCCGATTTAAGCCCTGATTTTGCATCTCACACCAATCTGGGCTTCCGATCTCATATCAAACAGGTTTAATTTTCATTTATCTTATGCGCCATTATTCACTTTGTTGATAATATATTGCCACTCCCAAAGTAGGACAGGGAGTGTTCATTTATTAATAAAAGGGTGTTTGATGGGTTTGGGAGGGGCGTAAAATGTGTTGACCCCTCCTGAGTGGTGTGGCGTGGTCTCTAGTCCTACATATGCTTTTGCTGGATAGGGCTTTGAATGCATAGTGATAGGGGCCGAAAGCTTTCCTTGATAAACCCAAGTGTGTATAAGGACCCTTTTACTGTCTCTTCCTTGAAACCATGTATAGATACCTTAAATTCTTTAACAGCAAGACCAAGTGTAATTATTTACTACAGTAAATTAAATATTTTTAGGATGCAAATGTACAGAGGCACTACCGGTAACTTATTATTGGAATTAAAGTGAATACGTTCCTAATCTTTGAAAATATTTGTAATACTCCATACAACATTATAATTTATTATTGCTAATTGACTGTGAATTTTCTATTTCCTTAAAAAGTATTTCTAATCATTATGTTACTTTGATATTTTAGTTATACATCGAACCGCCAAAACCGGCACCTTCTTGTACCGGTACAAACAACAAAGACACTCTAAGTTTACTCCATTGGCGGTGTCACCCCTAACAAGCTAGTCAAGATTCATCTTAATCACACTCATCAGACTCGATCACCCAACGGATTAAGGTAGGATCAATCCAAATCAAGTTACTTTATTTTAGGTTTGTACAATCTTACATTGACTCATAAGAAACTATTATTTGAAATAGTTTTACGAACCCAGCTATGAGGCACTCTCATACTGAAGTTCCACACCAGAGGTACAATCACTTGATTATAATAATCCTGAAAATTTTTCAGTTTAGAGTCATGAGGGCAACCTTTAGGGTAGTAGCCCTTATGACATATAAATCATGGTATCTTACCGAGAGCTATTCTCAAAGGGTGGTGGCAACCACACAAACGTACCAAATTGATGGTATATGTCCCACAAGGACAAACTACTCCCACTCAAATGACTGACAGATTTAATATGCAAGGTGTAAAAGGCTTTCACTTGACTCACCTGAACACTAGGAGTATTAGCTCGATTAAGTCTTTTGACCTTTTTAGGACATTTCTCCTGGATACAATTGTTGCTATGGCGACAACTTCTGAAACCTGGTTTACACCGGACATTCCAGATTATAATTTATACATCCCGGGATATACTTTGTCTAGAGTAGATAGAGAACATCTAACTCCTGAAGGTAACCTGAAACTTATAGATATAGATATAGGTGGAGGTTTAGCCTGTTACATGAAAAATGGTATTATTCACTCTAAATCGATTCTCTCTCACCTAAATGTTAGTACCAAGGATATAGAAGCCCAGTGGATACTAGTAAATGACCCAACAATGAAGGACTTAGTAGTATGTAACATATATAGGCCACCAAACGGGTCAGTGGCTAAATTCCTAGAAGTCCTGACAAACAAAATTGACCTTTTGGGTACATTTAGACAAAAAGAGTTATATTTTCTGGGGGACATGAATATAAACCTATTAAATAAAGATAATGATAGTAGGGACCTACTCAAATTAATGAAACTCACGGGATGTAAACAATACATCAAGAGCCCCACAGGTAAAACCCCTCCAGCCTTACTGGACCTGATATTCACAAACTCAGAGCATATCACTGACAGTGGAAATCATGTGGTAAATATCTCAGATCATGACCTAGTCCATATTACAAGACTAAAACAATTTGACAAAAAAGAAAAAAACTAGTTTTAAAGGTAGGTCTTATAGGAAATATGCAAAAACATTTTTGGAAAGACACCTGATAAATGAAAACTGGGATACATTTTGGGAATTGGATGACCCTGAGGCCATGTGGGATCTTGTAGAGCAATCCATAAACAGTTTTCTAGATGCAATGTGTCCGATCAGAGACTTCTATTTTGCAAAAAAGAGAGACCCTTGGATAGATGATGTGTTGGCAAAATATCTAAGAGACAAGGATGCACTCCTACGCAAAGCTAAGCGTACCAAAAATGATGATGATTGGAACATAGCAATATTTCACAGAAATAGGGCAAAAAGACTTTTGGCTTTAGAAAAAAAGGAATATTTTGACAAGCTCCTAAAAAAATACAAAAAAGACTCAAAAAAATACTGGCAAACTATAAACACACTTCATAAACCCAAACAACAGTCAGCACCCATAAACTTAATTGACCAAGATACTCAAATTCCTATAGATCTAGACAAAACAGCAGACTTTATAAATGATTTCTTTATAAACATAGGCCCCAAACTAGCTAGTAAATATGACAGACCCTGGAAGCCCCCACACAAAAATTGGAACAAAATTTTCAACCTTCAGGAAATAAACCTAGAACAACTAACAAAAATTGTAGATAAAATAGACACTTCAAAATCCTCGGCAGTTGAGAACATTTCTTCTCAAGTTCTCAAAGACACCTTTCAAATTCTACCAAGGCACCTGCTACATATAATAAATAAATCAATAGCAAAATGTAAAGTACCTAGCAAGTGGAAGGTAGCCACAGTAGTCCCCCTTCAAAAAGAGGTTAACACAGCAGATACAAATAATTTAAGGCCTATCTCCACACTACCCCTTCCAGGTAAGATCTTAGAAAGAGTCGTTTTTCTTCAAACTTCTGATTATCTAGTCAATAATAATATACTAACAAAACACCAGTCAGGATTCAGAGCTAACCACTCAACAATATCAGCTATAGGGGATTTCACAGATGATATTTATAAGGCAATAAACCATGGTAACATAACTCATACAATATTCATTGACTTTTCCAAAGCATTTGATACAATAAACCACTCGATTATGTTAAAAAAACTCTCCTACCTAGGTTTTAAAGATAGCACTGTTGACTGGTTCAAAGACTACCTCCACCATAGGAGCCAAAAAGTAGTAGCAAATGGAGTATTACCAACCCCTCAATTAATTACCTGCGGAGTTCCTCAGGGTTCCATTCTGGGACCCTTAATGTTTTTACTTTACATAAATGACTTGCAGGATTGTCTAAAGTACACTAGGTATAAGCTATATGCAGACGACACAGTTCTATACATTTCTACCCCCATAAATTTTGATGCCAGTCAAATGCTAAATGATGATTTGCAAAATATGTCTAATTGGTGCCAAGAAAATAAATTGACAATAAATGTAAAAAAAACTAAATACATGGCCATAGCTTCTTCCTCTAAAAAATTAAAAAATTAAAGCAATATAATATCTTATTAAATGGAGAGAAACTAGCAAAAACAACAGATTTTAAATACCTTGGCATTACCATTGACAATTGTCTAAATTTTAACAAACATGTTCAAAACACCTCACACAGTACAGTACATAAAATATTTCTTCTAAATAGATATAGATTCTATATAGACCAAGACTCCAGCTCTAGAACTTACAAAACAATGATTCAACCCCTGTTCACATATGGTAATGTAATTTACACAGCTACTAACCTCAAAAATCTAGATCATCTCCAAAAAATACAAAATAGGGGCCTAAGGGTTTGTGTACGTCCTGAAGCTAGGGTGAGTATTGATGCGCTACATAAAATAACCCAAACACATCTTCTAGAATATATTGCAGAAAAGGACATGCTGTGTTTTGCATACAAAAGGTCAAAAAATCCTGCCCATTTGGACATGAGACCCATACGAACCAGGCTACATGATTTTCCAGTATTAAAAGTAGAATCCAAAATCACAACTCGGTACCAGAAGTCGGTCCAATTTAGGTCATATCAGGCTTGGTCAAAAGCACCACGTGAGGTTAAGTCGTGTGAAAGCTACACCAAACTTAAAGCAATGCTTAAGTCGGGACTTGAAGCGAAGTTAGAGTAGTTACGCGGGTTGCCACCCCCCCTTAGTTATATAATATCATTTGTTATTATACACTAACAAACCATCATCTCATAACTAACATGAAACAGGACGTGAGAAGTTCATAGCCAGTCATAAAGACAGGCATAACAAAACCCTCTTGAGTACTAACAAAAATTAGTTAGCTAATTATAGAAACACACAAATCCCTGTTATAAATTCAGATAGTTAGGGAAAAAAATCTTCATACGGCTGTTTGTTGGTAATACAGGCAATAGCCTTCATCAGACAGGATAAATAAACAATTTAAAAAAAAAAAAAAAAAAAAAATAGGGGCCTGAAATGTCCCTATCTTTCAAATGGCCCCTACCTTTAATTGTTTGTGAAATAGGGACCTTTTGACATAATTATTGGGCCTTCAGCTGGGCCCAAGTCTCAAAAGGTCCCTCGCAAAGATTTGAGGGATAAGGGCTTTTTGGACATAAAGGCCTCACACCTTGTACGTTTTATATCATATACGTGTTTTTCTTTATTGTTTTAGTTATTTCGCTCGTCTAGAGGAAGCGGATGATAATCATTAACCCTTGAACGGCCACATAGTGCTTTAATGGGCTGAGCACTAAGTTGACATGATACATGAATGCAGTCCTGGCGAGTGACTTGCTAGTGGTGCAGTCATACATTATGCCAACCCTACAGGGTTTATATATAATACATCCTTGAAGGCTCGACATGATGCATTGGTGCTGTTTTGGATCTAGGGCCTAATGTCTGTATCTAGAGGCACACAATGGGACCGTCCTTGGCATGCCGTTTCATATTACCACAAAAAGTTCTGAGAGATAACTGAAGATATACCTAAAGCTTTCTTGGTTATGACTCTATGATCTGACACCATGAACCTTAAACACGGTGGTACAGGAGAATAGAGGCTGACACGCACTTGTCAGACATGTTATAAGTGTTTGAGGCTTTGCCCCAACAACCACAAGTTCTTAAAGTGATTAAGAAGAGGCATTGTTCTTTGCACCGTGGCATGTCTCAGGTGATTGCCTATGTCAGGCGCAGGATAGGAGCCAGCTCAGTTCCGGAATTGCCCATGTACAATTCCGGAACTGCGCAGGGCAATTCCGGAATTGCTCCCTATTTACATTGGGCAGTTTCAGAATTCCTAACTGTTCTACATATAAAACATTTAGATATATTTGTCAATGTTGTTTGAGTATGATGTCAATCCCCTAGGAGGTGTAATAACATTCAGTAGGAAGTCCCTATGCATCCCACACCTCACTGTAGGTGTGAATTAGGTGTTGCAGTAATGTCTCTGCTGTGATAAAACAATGGGAGTTCAGTTGCCTGTAACCCAACAAAGAGCTAACTCATACAGTAAAAATCATTTGCAAATATATTTTTAGTCCTACCTAACTGTTTATGTGGTACACTAACTTATTTTAAAAGAGTTGTTATTGAGATGTAAAAGTTCCGATATTGCGCAAATTCCGATATTGCGCGTGACACCTGTCCTTCCTTATGTCTTTAATGTTCAGGTGTCTGGTTACAATCTATTTAATGCCGTACATGGGGACTACATATAGACAAAGAACACGGAACCTAGGAAACAATAAAACACAGTGAAACAGGTACACATCCATAGGGCACCTGCAACCTTCATCATATTTTAACCACTCTACCAAGCAATGTATGCATGCTAACTTAGTCCGAAACATGCTAACACGTCTGAACCTGGTCTGAAAGGTGCACACCGCCAATCTACTGCATGACAAGCCAGACGTACATCATTCTGCTGACATGCTTGCCTGGGGTTTCATCCCTGATACAATTATCATGTTGTCTTCATTGGATCAAAAAAAAAGAAGGTATGTGTCAGGCAACATGATCCTAAAGATTATAAATAGGGTAGGTAGGTCGGATTTTTCTTTTTTAATTTTCAAAGTGCAAGGAATGAGTCGCGAATTGCTGCATCGATTCGCAGGTCATCAGGATGACTCACTGAATCCTCCAGTAAATAAGGATACTATGGGATTGGTGAAAGTTTTGATGAATTCAGCCCTTAAGAGAGTCAATCTGACGCTTTTGAAATGTTGCCTATACATACTGTACTATAGTACCAAACGTAAGGTCACATTACAAATTTACATATACATTCATGTAGCTTTGTATTGAGACCAACATCGAGACATACCCTATTTTTGTGTAATCATGCAAATAGACACATGCATCTACAGCTCGATCAAAAAGAGACGATTTTCCACATGATTACAAGCTAAGGCCAAGGCAGGTGCGTTTCAGGTTACATGATCTGCAAATCAATGTAAGGTAGGTAGGTGGGACTTAAGTCTTCTCTCTTGTAAATCATTTTTCTTTACGTAGGCCTCAAAACATCCAGAAACTGACTCGCAAATGGTGCTGCCGACTCGCCGACATTGGCCTTGACTATTAAATAGATCCTGGAGAGCTCTTATTGACTATACCTCGTATGCTCCTGTAGACCCATACCGTACATGTACACATGCAATAAAGGTACTTGATGAGACCCGTACACCTTGTTACTGCAGGAGCACTCATTGAACTCATCGATTGAGTGGGCGTGTCAGGTGAATCAGAGTCTACCAAATAATCCACTTTTCTTTTGCCCTTTTGTGATACTAGATTTTATACTCTCTATCCCATACGATCCCTAAATGGCTTTACCTTTTTCTTGTGAGAAATACTAGTCGGACAAGGACCTAAAGGTTAGGATCTGTATATATGTGTCAGTCGGTAACAAACACACAACCCTTTCTTACCTCTGCCCCAAATCCCAACAACCACCTTTTGAAACATTTTATTTGTGAGGAAAATAGAAAATAGTGACACTGCACCTGCATAATTTAATTCAGGTTGAACAGAAGAACATTTGTAGCCACGGCTGTCCCCCATCTCACCTCTCCTGTTAATTAATCTTCACCACTCTCCCTGCAGAAGCCAGGTTCCGTCACAACATACCTCTGTCTATACACACACAGAAAAGTGAGAGTCATTGTCGCTAAAACTACCCTCACCTGAGGGTCAAGCACTGCCTGACTCTCAGGTGAGGGTAGTTTTAGCGACAATGACTCTCACTTTTCTGAGGGTGTAGCTGGATCCACCATAGTTAGCGCCCGTGTGCTACACATCAGTACATGTTGTCATGGCAACTTCACCATCAAACCATGCGAATCCAAGCAGAGTCTAGTTCAATCGAACAAACTGTGCATGGGAGATTGGATCTTCCCTGTATTTCGCAGCCTATGACGCTCATAAAAATAATGAAGTAGGATTTGCTGGTTTTAGTGAAATCATGATATTTGCATGCGATAAATACAGAAAGGACATCGGATCTGTCAACACTAAGGATTATCTCCCTTCACTGGCCTGTTTCAAAATAAGGGTCTTCCCATTCTACTACAGGCTAATGTATTTACAATTGGCCTTCTGCAGAAAGGCTGTAGCAGCAGTTGTCTGCACCAAACCCATGCAAAGTTCCAATATGTGATGTACAGTTGTATAAATGTAAACAAATAAATCACCAGCTGTTATGATCACCTACAATAATTATTAAACATGTTAATCTACATTGGGATATCGTTGACCAATGATTAGGATTAGGTAACAAGAGTCTATAAATGACTGCATATTATTGGTATCTTTTAGAATTGATTATTAGGTCTTGCCCCTCGGGCCTAATTATCACTATTGTATTATATTTACCTTTTGACCAGTTGGTATTAAAACCTGGGTATCAAAATCAGTAGGATCAGCTCTTGGAAGAGAAACAGTGACCTGTCTCTCGTCTGTTATGGCTCTCGACCCCTAAATTCGAAACGGCAACATGGACCATTTTTGAACTTAGTGACGTAGGACAGGAGAAAAACAGATAGTGACATGGGACATTGGACATTTCTTAAAATTGATATGGTGACAAGGCCACTTCTTAAAATTGACATGGGGCATGGGGAGCCTCCCATAAAGGGCCACAACGTTTACTTCTTGTAAATGACACTATACATGATTGTATTGCCCGATATACGTGCAAAGTAACCATAGTTTTGAATCATTCTCGTGAATCTCTCTCTTTGTATTATGGATATACAGTGGCCACATTGACATATGTATGTATACATGGTATAATGAGCTATAATGGAGGAAGTACCAGCTACAGCGATTAGGGGTATTAGTCTGTGGACACGTGTCAGTTCACACACGGGTTCGCCTGTACACGTGCATGAGTACGGCAGCGTGGGTGGGTGGACCACCAGGGAGTGGGTGTATGTGTGATGAGCGGTATTAAAAGTCGTCTGCTCCTGCTTACCCTTCACCCTGAGCTACTCATTACGTTAACCATTTAAGGGCCATATAATGCTTACTTGCGGTATGCCATTTGTCTTCATGGTGCATGAATGAAGCCCCGGTGAGTCCACTCGACAGTGTCAATCCTTTGGGCGTGTACATATCAACCTTGTAGGGTGGTCATGATTGTTGAATGCAGCACTGGCGAGTTACTCGCTAGGGCTGCATTCATACATTATGACCATCCTATAGGGTAAAATAAATTAAAGTACTATGCGACCCTTAAAGGTTTAAAGCATCATATATCTACCCCCCCCCCCCCCACTTTCCTCAACCCTCCCCTTCTACACACACCTCCCCTCTATGTTGTTGTCTTTTCGGCAGATTGCTAAGGGGATATTGCTCATCCTTCATTAACAAATTGTCGTCTGCTTTGTCCACCCCAACCCCCTCACCTTTCGCCCACATCCGTAGGCGGGGCTCACATCTTGCCTTGTCGATATCCCGCTGCCTCCTACAGGCTGGTTTGATCATGTTCCAGTGGTTCAAGCCCTCCCTGCAGGCATTGCTGGCATTGCTTCAGCACAGCAATGGGCGTGGCTTAAAGACGCTGCTCATTAGTATGCTTGTGACGTCAGCGCGGTTTGATTGGCTCGCCAAGTTGTGGACGGGTGCTTTATATGTCGCATAAAGTTGCTCTCGGGGCGGAGTCAGGAGCACCGGCGTTTGGGGGTAGAAGGGAGCAGGAGCAGACGAGTTGAGGCGAGCAGACGACAAAATAACTACACCACGGTGACCAGCGAAAGAATCCCACCGACACTGAGGCCGTCACGCATACAACGCCGCGTTACACGCTGGGTCGCAGCACCCATCTCGGCAGCCGACACGCGGAAATAAAAGGTAGGGGTTGCGTTCCTCCTATCTATGTTTACATTCAGATTAGATAGCATCGTCTGACCCCCTCCAGTTGCTCGGCTGCTCAGCCACCCTGGTGGTCAGTTCCAACTATAATCTGTTCCAACTCCCACCCATCCCCGCCTCCCTCCACACCAGATGTATGCAGCAGACAATTGAGTCGCCACTTGTAGACTTGCCAAAATGTGTTTTCCCGCCGTGGAAATTCGTTACCGGTGGACGACAATCGAGCAATCCAACTGGACGCCGAGGCGCCAAATTCGCGCACTTAGTTCTCAATTTGGCCGATCGTTTGTCAGTTGGGGAACTACAAAGTGTTACCAGGGACGGGTAGGGTGCTTATAAAGTGTCTCCAGGGTGGTACAATAACCCGTGCTGGTCAGTCAGGCAGGGTGGTCAATTCGTATTGCCCTGTCTACTATTACTGCCCCCTATACGCAATGCCTCCACCCTACCCCCCTCCCTGGTCTGAGTGTAAAGTAAGATAATAAAATAGATATTGAGGCAAGCATCTACTTTGGCCAAAGGATGTCCTTTTAGTGGTGGGCGCCTGCATTGCATTTATATAGGGGATAACTAGGTGCATTACTGGTAGATGTCATAAGTGTATTGATGGCTCTAGTATTGATGGCTATATAATGCGTATAGGTAACTCATACTGATATACCTAGATTGATAAGTGTGGGAACTTAACCAAACAGCTGTAATGTGATATGCCCTTTGTCGGTATGATCCTGTAATGCAAGCCTGGCAAGCATACTCGCCAGAGATTCATGAATGCATCACGCCTACATGATACATCAGGGTTGATAGACTCACAACTTTAGGTTGACATATGAGGCTTGAATGCAGCACTAGCGCGTTAGTTAGTTACAGTGCAGTTCTTATAGGGATAAATCCTTGCATCAGACATATCGCACTCTGATCATGTGGAAAAACAAGTCCAGTTTCTTCACCCTTAAGTCTTAAATTAAGTCTTTGTACATGCAAATTAAGATGCATCCTTCCTTGCTTCTTTGGTATTGTTAAAATGGTCATACGCTCAGATAATGGTGATTTTATAAGATCACAGAATGAATTGTTCCGCCTTTTAATTCATCACCATTTCCAACTTAAAGACGACAGTCAGTAAGAACTATTTTGTCGTAATTGCTTCTGTAAATTCGATTTGCCTCTTGGCAGATTGTTTTAAAGGGAGCAAGGCATCGCTGGGCATTGCGGTGATAAGAAGATCTTGCACAAAGGTGTTTCTGTAAAGGTGTGCATGTTAAAAGACAGTTGCTTTCAAAGAAAGACACAAAGGAAATAAATGCTCTTTGAATCTCTTGTGATGTCACCCACTAAGATGTCTTTGACAGCTATACAAATTCCAAAACCTAATTGATTAACTTAGCTGTTGATACAGACACAATTTCCTACTCAAAACAGATAACATTTCAATAGTTATCAATTTGAATAAACTGGTCTCTGAAATAATTTCAATAGTTGAAAAAAAAGAAGCCCCTATTCATAAATGAATAAAAGGATGCCCCTATTGATGGAGTATTGTGAGATGAATATCTCTGATATAATATCAATAGTTGAAAACGAAGAAACCCCCATTGATAAATGAAAACAAGGATACCCCTCTTAATGGAGTATTGTGAGATGCTGTGAAAAAAAATTAGGGAATACATTTTAAGGCAGAACACATGTATTCCCAACTGCCCCCGTTGTTTCCCGCAGTAGGGCATGTTACACATTATATGACTATTTTCTATGACACAAATGGCAGCCTTTATCGTAGGTTATCTGTACTCCAGCGGTTCTAGCAGTTTACGCCTCCACAGAGGCACATAAAGTTATTCTGTATGGTATACGTCTGAGAACACAGTCAGATAAACTAGTAGCCCGCACACCTAGAATTATAGCATAGAAGTAGATACAAATATTGTATTATACCACAGTTGGCCGTGGGGACAAAAGAAACTGCCTGTCTGTATGACATATATACAAACCAATCACAAACCAACCACTGGGAATAAGTCAGATATGGATATGCGTGAATAGCTGCATACACATTGTAAGCCGTGGACAATTTGTAACATGTCTTTGGCTAGCGCTTTGGATAATTACACTGTCCTTGGCTTATAACATGCATACACCGTCTCACTTGTACCATCATGATCATGATCATGATCTACTACTTACGTGTAAAAGAAGGTTGACGTATTAGCCAACTGGTCTGTATCGTGGATATACAGTTCCCACAACATATTGTACCCCTCACCGTCCCAGATCACTTTTATATCTCAAGGCCAGTACAAACAGTATGCCCACCCCGACAAGCCTCTGTCCTACCACAATATGTTTGTATTTAATTCTGTTGTGACACCCTGGAGACTGTACCATTTACCCTTGACCTGAGACAAGGCATCCCTAGGAGGAGACTGCATCTCTCTCTCTGTCTGCCAATCCATCCTCTCCCTCCGCCCCCGCGTTCCATCAGCGCATGCGTGGTTCTTACAAACAGTCCCCGGAGCCTGGAGACGGCTTGTGCGCATGTCACTGCATCTTGGAGGGGCTGCTCCCTTCCTACTCGTCCTCTCCATATGTTTCATGACATACAACTGTTCCTCTACTCTTTTATGATTGAAGAACATAGACGTGAGCAAGCTGGCTCTGTTCAAAGTTGGCACTGATAATTAGCACAACGGTGAATTCATATTTCCCATGGTCTGAATTATAAACTGTTAAAGGTAGTGGTTCGAGGCAGGCTGCGACTAAGGGCAGGATAGAGCATCTAGTAGCATAATATACTCAGATAGAATATCTGTTTGATCAGAGTCAGGAGTTATATATAGCCCATGATTGGAAGGTATAGGCTACATCCACAAGAAAGCCACTGACATTCTCACGGCTGGTACCATTTTTATCTCAGTTATGTCACGGTTACTCACCCTCCTATAGATACGTCTAGATATATTTCTTTCTTTTGTGCATCCATGATGCTCCCCCAATCCTCCCATGCTATATTTACTCACATATCCTATTCGTCTCATTACTACACACACAGAAAAGTGAGAGTCATTGTCGCTAAAACTACCCTCACCTGAGGGCCAGGCAGTGTCTGACCCTCTTGTGAGGGTAGTTTTAGCGACAATGACTCTCACTTTTCTGAGAGTGTATGCCTAGTCTGCATTATACACTGTGTCTGATATCTCTGGCTGCCTCCTCCCAAAAATTGAATTCTTGCTCCTGTTCCATGATAAGGCGAGAGAAGATTACAGATAGACTCATATTTCAGAGACTGAGTGGGGATGGTCGGAGGCAAAGAGAAGTGTGTAGACTGTCGATATTCCTGCTCTACGATAGAGTATGAGCTTGTCCCCTTTGTGTATGGAATAATGTGCTTTATAGATAGGTTCTCTGTGATTGACAGGCACGAGAGCTATTCAAGGATTCAGGGTATTTAGTCTGCTTCATGACACGAACTTGTGTACGACATAGCTTAATATATGTAGACCGCTATAGAGAATAATTATTAACAATGACCCATCAATTTAGATACACCAAACATACCATATAAATGATTTTCTCAGCCCGTCTGTATGATATTTGATAGTTCAGTGGAAAGAGGACTATTCTGCAATGGAAAGTGGTAATGCACCGCACCGCATCTTAAGATCACCTTTTACATTTTAGTTATCCAGACTGTGTTCCAACTGCGATTTTAAAAGCTCTGTTTACAGTCAGATAAGTATCGTTCGGATGTTCCTATAAGTAGTAACATACCTCTGGCAATGGCATTGAGAGGCAACAATGCCAGATTCAACATGAGGGATTAGAAACTGGGCCACCCAAGGCCATATGGCAACTGTCACATAGTCTTAGACACGCACTCTATAGAGTTACTTACCATGAGCAGCTCTGAACAGCTTGTGAGAACGTTGGGTGAGCAGCTCCTCTGGATGGTTTCAGAGCAGCAGATGGAACTCTATTTGGTTGGGAAGTGACTGTACCTCACAAAGGAGCTGATAATGCAGTTATCTAGTCAAAGTTAGATTATATAACAATGGCACGACCTCGTTTCATGCCCAGATGCTAAGCCAGCTTCTTGCACTGGTCAGACCTATACGGTAGCTGCTCCTTAATTGCCAGCAGGAATGCATCGCCATTTATAGGACATGCTATATTATTGTTATCATAATGTTATACTTATTTATTTGTGTTCAAAACAGTGCACATGCATCATTACATTACTCATCCTATAATCATACTCAATGTTATTGGGGGGAAAGGCATATCAGATAAATTGTGAGTTGATTTTAAGTTAGAGTTTGGCAAGTGTTTATTCTGCTATTTCAGCCAAAATCAACTACTGGGCTTTCTGGCGAAGACATCATGTCAAACATACAATAAATATACAATAGATTTACAGGATGGTGTCTTTACTCGATTAGAGGAAATTACTGATAAGTGAATTGGAGATCAGAATGTGTCAAAGCAACGGATTTGCTGTGATGGATCTAACATCTAGGGGTGTGTGTGTATTCCACCAGACACAATAGTGTCATCCAACTCTCATACTCCACAGTATCGATTACCTTCCCCTTTAACACTCACCTCCCTCTGTATGTCGTCAATACTTATCTTATCTTTATCAAAGTCCCCAACCTAGCCTTCACCCTCCCCCTAAAACTATTCATTCGGATACTTGTTTCAGAGAGAACCTTTATTCAGGCACTGATCCCTCCTTACCCTTACCCATCCACATTAGCTGCCACTTTCCCGCCACTTTATTGGTGGCAGACGACTTTTCACCGTCCGCTTGTACCTGCCGTATACAGACGTCGTACACCATTATGTCCTTGACTGGTACCTTCTGAGATTCAGACACTGTCGGTAAATGAACACCGGGAATCGACCAGCGCTAAAATTCCTTAAGTGAACAGTATACAACCCTTACTAATTTCCTAACCAAAAGGTCACCAAATCCGAAATGGCATGGGCGTGACTGATAGGTGGTATCCGCCATGTTCTAACCTTGAGAGACATCTCCAAAGGCAGAGACTTTGCAGAAGGATGGCAACAGAAGAGGAATATACATAAAGCAGGTGCCTTGGTGGGATTGAAGAGACACCCAAGACAGTGCTCAGGAGGTCTGCACTAGATGTCCTGGTAAGGGATGTATACATAACATAGCACACGTTATTTGATCGGAGGGTGCTTTAATGATTTTAAGGCGTTGCCCGTGACAGTAATCTACCATAGGAGTGACATCCGAACGTGCATGAAAACCCGGAACTATAAACCAGACAGATGCATGAAGCACTAAAGCTATATTGCTGTATTTCAGATCTATTCTCCTGAATACGCGTCAACTTTTTCAAACTGTTGTTGAGAGTGAAGAAAAAGTTAACGTATTTCAGCAAATATGGAAAGTTCAGCCGTTACTTAGTTAGGCCAAATAAAAAAAAAAGTGTTTCAGGTTACCCGACCCTACCTATACAGGGTCGACTCTAGAAAACCTTTTTTATATAATTTTCTACAATTATGTTTACTTTAGGTCATTTTAGGACTACTTAAGAGTTGATTTATTAGAGGCCACACTGTAAAAAATAGATGTACTTTTTACAGATTTGCTTTGTTAAATTTAACGCTGATTCACCGTAATTTGGAATACAATGAAGCATCATATATTTCAGCCATTTCACAGTGGATCCTTGTTAAGTGCTAACCTGGTTTGGATTACAATGATTCAACGTAAATTCATCTTCTAATGTCAAATCCCAGAGGGAGCCACATATAGTGGGCCCTTTGATAGATAGGTGGCCTGGTTTGTAAGAAGATTTTTCTGGAGAGTGTGAGCCCTTGAAGTGGAGTATACATGTTGAAATAATGATAATTTTCAATTAATCTATATGTTTGACAATCTTACAATTCAATCTTGTGATACGTTTAACAAAATACCATGATCACTTGATAATATCCAGAGGAAAGTAGCTGTATGAATCTATACACCTATATTGTGGTAACATACTATGCATATATCCCCACCTCTGGAAACTCTGCCTTGCATCAATCCTATAGAGTAAAATCTCGTATAAAGGCCAAGGCTAGTATGCAAGTCAGATTGTGAATGTGGCATATACGATCAGGACAAAGGCAAAGTATGGCTTATCTGTAAGTTTTTAGATGTACACTACAAAAACCAAAGTCACCATAATCAGACTCCCTGTGAGGCTTATAGAATATTCCCAAAGTCTGTAATAGCACTAGTAATAACGCTGAGTCTCTGTATATTTGAATACTCTTATTCTATTGATGGTGATTAAACGTCAAATTAACTGTGATTCAACGTCAAATTGACGGTGATTCTACGTCGAATTAACTGTGATTCTATATCAAATTGACGGTGACCGTCGCCGTTAAAAAAACGGTGAAAGTTATGTCCCAAAAGTTGCCGGTGATTCACCGTCATTTTGACGACATTTTTTTTACAATGCATCATTGGTGAGTCGGCGCTGGGTACTTTTCCAAAGTAAAAGAAAAAGTAAATCCGACCTACCTACCTAAGATTATCAGACCATGTAACTTGAAACACACTTTTATTATGGCCTTAGCTCATTTTTAAACGAGCACCTGTGAGTCATATATACATGTCATTGTATTCAACAGAACTTTCTTAGACCCAGATAACATGACATTGTTAGGGTATGTCAGCCTGATTTACCTTTGCTTTGAAATTAACATTGCTTTGTGGTGTAAACCCCGCCCTTCAGGTGTGTGTCTTTGCAGGCCGGGGTCTCGCTGCCCCAACAGCAAAAGTCAAAGTGGAGCTTGAACCAGTACAATGGGCCTTATGTAGGGAAGGTGGGCGTTTAAGAAGATATTTCATGTCCGTGATCAAACCATTCAAATACACACAGAAACCAGGATCGATAAGGGCCAGCGCATTAGATCCCTCATTTGAGAGGAGCCTGAGTAATCGGAACTCTTTAGTACAGGAGGTGGGAGAGATCTCCACAACCGGAGGTAAGAAGTGGTGGCTATCTTGGTTACCAATCAATGAGGGTGGGAGGAGGTGGAGGGAACTCCAATTAAACTGAAGCCGTGTTGGTTGCAGTGTCTAGGTGTCCATGACCACACAGAAGGATGTGCCAGCTGTGGAATTGTTGCTGGTAGGGATACAATAAAGAAGGGGTATTGATTCTACAAATAATCCCAAGGTACTGGTAGGGAACCCTTAGTAACTGTCAGGCTTAAAGGGCCGACAACTTTTTGCCCCTCCACCACTCACCAGCAGTAGGAGTGACATAAGAACCTGTATACTCTGGGCTTTATATATGCTGGGTTGGGGCTTAATTTAATATTTTTGTCGTGATCCACGACTGCATTGCCGGTGAGTACCTCAAAATCACTGAATGGCCCAGCAGAGATGCATGCATGTGCGATGACGACAAAAGAGCATATTGGACTAAAGCACTACAGTGTATGCCATACTGCGGTCAAAGGGTTAACACACCTACAAGATTTAAAATCTCTTTGAATGAGATACCTATTAGTCTATATTATTTTAGTCTATAAGCCTCTAATCCTTCTTAACCAGAACCTCACATCCCACTGGTCAGTGCCAGGCAGTAGTACTAATCAAAGCCTGAACTTAGATATGGCTGCCCTCCTATCTGCCTATACCCAGAGTGTAAAGATTAGAGTGCGCTGATTATATTAATAACGGAACCAGTGTTTACAGAACCCTCTTCTGGCCAGACATAATAACAATTATCTGCTGTTATGGTCACTCCTACTGTAGATTCTAAACACGTACCGGGTACATGCAAC
Organism: Harmothoe impar; assembly: GCA_947462335.1. NCBI lineage: Eukaryota > Metazoa > Annelida > Polychaeta > Phyllodocida > Polynoidae > Harmothoe > Harmothoe impar. Next base: position 37,941,973 of record OX381711.1, on the reverse strand, counting down.
AGCCTTATATCAGCAGATACCCTATAGCCTACTCACTCTCCAATCGGATGTCTTGTTAAAACCTATGATTTAATGTGAATGTAGCATCCCAGTTACCTTATGCTTTATCTTTGATGTACAAGATATATATATATTTTATTTTTTTTTTGGGGGGGGGGGGGTAGGGGTTATCAATGACCAAGATTCTTTTGTCCATATTTTATCAAATGGTACCTACTATCCGCCTATGGAATAATGAGAAAAATAAGGAAAGAAGATCCATAATTTAAAGTAATAAGTCTTATTGACATGTCAACTTTCGTTTGGGTGTTTCACTCTATACTTCATTTACTAATGCCTCTCAAGAACGTTAATATTTTCTGTTTGATGTCGAAGTATGAAGAAGGATACAGGGAAAGAAAAAAAGAAAAAAGACATTACTAACTCTGTCATCAACTAATAATTTAGCTTTGAAGTTTCAAAGAACAGAAAGGATTTAAAAAGAAAATCTGTTTTATAGACGTTGCTTTCTGTTCAATAAATCGGAGCATACTTGGAAACGCCAATGTCTTCGTCCACAGCAAGGTAACATGTTTTAGTGAGTTCCTAAATAAGTTGTTGGTTTCGTTTGAGTCATTAATCTATTCAAAATATTGTTTACAATGCCCATCCTCGTTAAGACTAAAGGGTCATTGACCAGAAAGGTCAGTCCTTCCGACGGCAGTAAAATGATTGAAGGGCATAACCTTTTCTAGGTTTTTAAGGTCCATGACAGCTGTCTTTTGCAGCTTCTATTTTAGGGTTTGGTCTACGCTGATGCATTGACCAATGACAGGTTATTTATCACTTTTAAATGTCAGTACTTAAGGGGGTATAGGTTCATAGGGCCAGGGACGGTTTTGACGATTGGAGGAAAACAACAGCATGGATCATGCGACAGGGGACATTAATCCTAAGACCCTAACGGCATTGCTATCCCTCCAACAAGAGTCGAACTGGAATGAAGACTGATACTCTGGAAGGTTTACCGTCCCTTGTCTTGATACACATCGGCTTATTGGCCTTGTGGTCGGTTATCTTATCGCCATGAATTCTGCAAATTATCATAATGGAAAAATGTTAGTGGGGTAGATTAACATTTGGTAAGGTTTAAGTGTCATTCTTTCCAGAAAATAAACACCATTGTACATGAATAACTACAACATGTCAGTGTCAGTCCCAGGGTATGTGTCAGAATTATAGTAAATCTATCCTATAAAGTGAAGCCATGATTTATTGGCATCCAAGTATCTAACTTTTTTTCAAAGGATTGACATGCTAGTTTTTCCTTTGTCAATGGATCCAATGCCAATTGCCCGAGGAATATCATGCCCTAATAATACACATGCCAGTTCCAGACATGTAAATAGTGAAACCAAAAATATGTACTTTTATACTGTAAACCAAGAGTACATTCTACTACCGATGTACAATATGCTGTTAAAAGTTAATGTAGCTGCACAACATGATATACTGTAGTTTTACAGTATATATTACGGTATTACTGTACATGGGCAGTAGAAACTACAGTTGTTTTACTGTATAAAAGGATGTATTTTTGGTTTTACTTTTTACAGTGTACTTTAAAACTACAGTATATTCTACTGCTTAGCTACAGTAACTTCTAACAGTGTGTGTAGCCACAGGATGCATGATCTGGGAGTACATTTGGAAACATTCCTGGTGGATGCCATGCAGGAGGAACACACCATCTAAACACAGTCACACCACCAGTACTCTAGCTCACCCTCAAATCATACGTATTATATATATTTGCAGCATACAGTGCCTCATGGCTGATGCGGTGTTCTCTCCCAATATAATTGGAAACAGTGGGCAGGGTCAAGACAATTGTCTACTAGTATGCGAGACCATTATTTGATCTGGTACCCGCGAGATAAGAACTAATGTTATCATAATTATACACAAATTGTCACATGTGTACTAGTTGCATCGTCAGAATTACGTGGAGAATGTCAGGGAATTATTTCATTGGATCTAAAATGTGTCCCGCTAGTGGCAGTAGTGGAACCTCACACAGTACCCAGATAGCTATAGACTGACATGGGGGATTTGGACATTGGCAAATAATATGGCACAGGGCATGCACCCTCATAATAGAGGTTAGACCGGAAAGGTGCGACAAGCCCATGCAGGCGATGTGGCTCATTTCAATTAGACCCTCTATACCTATCTATATGTACACCTATGTATAAATTGCTCAGCGGATGAATACGAGCAGCTCTCTCCAGCAATAGGACAGCATTGGTCAGGGGGCTTGTGTAAACACCCCTATACCCTGCCACATGGTGCTAAGAACAGCATGTCCCATAGGTATCAAACCCGGTCCCTGTCGCCTCCCTAGCATATTGGGGGACAAACCCGCGATGACCCAATCATGAGGTATATAATTATATACAGGGTAGGCACTCTGAAATACGCACAGCAGTGGTCTCAAAGTGCAGCCATGGGTGACACATAAAATTGGCTCTGCATTTAGGAGTCTGCCTGAGATGAGGTTCAGGGTTTTTCAGATTGTTCAGCTCCTGATGGGGCTATGACACTATGGAATAGCACGTTGGAAAGACATTGCAGAGTACTATCTCATAGTGTGCAATTGACATAGGTTTATAACAAAGGGGGAAAATGTCAGTTTGCGAAAAGTGATGCTCTTTTTCTACCCAATAGATAATATTGAAATATTACCCAGCCATCTGTAAAAACAAATCAGCCAGGTCCTAACATATCAGAAGATTGTGTGTACCCATCGACAGCCTCCTACATGGATGCCCAAGGGGTTTTCTAGACTGCCCAAATTTATGCACTGCATGTACTGCTTTAGCCTACATGACATGGGATTGTACAGCATCAAGATGTAAATAGGGTGTTTCATATAAATCTTATGTGAATTAAAGAATATCTTATAGCAATATGGAAAGGGGAATATTATAGCTTTCCAACAGTGTATTACACACACCCTCAAATATAATATAACAGCCTAAAGAGATCCATACAGGTAAAGAACTGGTATAGTGGCTGCATGGTCACACACCAACTACATGTATAGTATAGACCCACTCCAGTGGTGCCAATCTCTCACAGGCACCCCTGTGCATCTCTATAGTGGGCACTTGCTTCCACAACCCTCCATGTTCTGGTCAATTTCTCCACTTCTAATTATGATAGAAGGATGAGTAAATATGTTCTGGAAATCTGGTAGTCTGGCCAATAACATGGCACAATAAAATACGGAATCCACACAATTTGGAAAATTTATCCAAGTGCCTATACAGGGTGTGTTAGCTATGGGGACATATGAGACATCGGGGGCACAAGCTATTTGCAATTGTGAATGTCTGGTCGGATACATGGGCTTTTGCAGATTTTTCTGAGGCTGGAATTTCAGCTAGTGGGTTTAAAGGAGTTGTAATAATTGAACAACAGCCAGAAGAGGGGGTTTGAAAGGGAGAGGGGATAGGGATTATGAAATTCAACCCCCAATTAAGGAGGAGGGGGAGATTTCACCTCATTGGGGCGAAGAAGTCAGCATACTACTATAGTTCATAGGGGTGTGTGTGTGTGTGTGGAAAAAGCGGCCATCTATAGGAGGGGTAGGGTGAAAAATGTACTAATTTACCATAATTTGTCTAAGGGACATTCAGGCTTTGTTGCCTCATGCTAGGACGCAACTTGTCAGTCTCAATATCCTGGATACCCTTGGAATTGGACTCCATTTTCAGTGTTTTTTGAAGTGTTGCAAATCTGATATTATTACACTAACAATTGCAGCTGTATTAGTATAAAACGTAGCCCATCATTTATGGAGATATATTATACGGCTGGCCTCACTAGACCCCACATAATGGTCATTAGAGGCAATGCTCATGGGAATTCATGGGAGGAAATTTACAGATTAAAATACACTTTTGCTGTATAATTAAGCCTTATGCTCTAACTGTAATATTAATACGACAATTGATAGTATTACACCCACCAATGTCGTAACTAAATATGCTTCGTTTCACTGAACTAGTTTGTTCATATCTATATGCATTCAGGGGAGGAAGTTTACAGATTATCATAAATCTTTGCTGTATAATTAAGTCACATTCTCTATCTGTAATATTAATACAATAATTAATAGTAATACACCCACACACGGCGAAGAGACAGTGTTTTGCTTTACTGAATTAGAATGGGAAATTAAATTATTAACCATGTACACAAGAAGTTAGAGCTTCTGAAGACTTGTAGTTCTCCCTAGTTCTCCCTAGTAAATAGTGCCAGAGACAAGTAAATTACAAAGGAAAGCTTTAGGAAGGAAGAACTGGAAGTGTTTTGATGTGTGTTAGGCAGGAACATTTTCCTTTCAACCATTAGTGGTTAACTTAGGTATCGGGTGTCAGTCAGTTAATGTGTTTCTTAAAGGGTTTAATTTATCTCTTTAACTTGTCTTTGGACCTAGAATCAAGACCACCTTTCGTATATCTTCCTCCAATCAAGGCCCACTTTTATCATTATTGTCATTATAACAGAGTCGTTCCTTTCCAGTACATTGTCACTTTGCTTTATTCATTTACTAGGGATAGTTTAAAGATAATTGAGGCAAAGTGTATGTGTAGGTACAACCGATTTAAGCTTAGAACTATTTGGTGTATGTATATAATCTATACATGATGTTTTAGAAAGCACCCCCCCATAAACATTACAATACCTAACACGGCTATTATATTTTAATTCATTTGGATTCGTATCCTCGATCTTCCAGACTAAGTCTCAAATCAGAGCAGCAGGAAGAAAACAGAATTATAAACTATTCTCTTGCATATAATTATGCACATGTGCACCTCGAAACCTTGAGGAATGGTGAAATGGGGTTTCATGTTAGTAATGTGTGTAACCGTTTTTAAAGTGATTTACACTGAGCTGTACGAAGAGCAAGGGTTAGCATAATTATAATTTAGATTCACTCCTTTCTGCTCTTATGTTTCTCGAGCAAGATTGGCTCTACGGCTAGGGCAAGAGAGTGTCCTCCACCGCTTTAATTCTTAAGAGCGCACACTTTCTGAAGGTTGTTTAAATAAAGCAGTCAGCAGCTGTCACAGTGCAATCTGCATGTTTTATCATGCAACCATTAACAACGAATAATGAAAGATTAAAAAAAATACAACTGATAAAATGTGCCTTATGTGTTAAGAGGGAGGGGCGGTGACTTCATAATGAGACACTAACAAACGGCCACCCACACACAGAAAAATGTGAGAGTCATGTGTAGTATCGCCAAAACAGATTAAGGCGGCCGTTTGGGCAATGCCTGACTTTCAGAAGTGTTGGTTTTGGCGACAATGGCTATCACATTTTTCTCTGTGCAATGATCATGAGAAGTACATCTTAATGCTCAGTAAAGATAGGCTTCGACTTCTAGCCCTAACCCTACCGGTGGTTTTACTATAATAAAATCAGTAAATGGTGTAGCGTTTTGGTCCTACATTGACATCACATCCGGTGCAGACCAATAGCTCTAAGGGTACCTCTGATTTATTTTAGTAGCTCTAGTGATAGAGCGGCAGAGCCCTGAATCGGGCCGTTCTTGAATTATCTGTGAGACAGTTGGGGTATAAGCATGCAGCTTTTTACATCTATTCCCAATCCCTCACTGGTCCGTCCCTGCTAGTGTTACGATGCAGGAAATTGCTGTTAGTTCCCTCTATCGGCCTCTTTAATGGTGAGAAGGATTCGGCCTGTTCTAGTTGGCACAAGCCGGGAGATTTGACAAGCTCTACTCGGCAGGGGGATGGCAGTGCCTATAGCTATGCTTTACAATACTAGATAAATATAAAGGGATTTATTCATCCGAAAAATGCAAATTGCATGCTGATTGTTTTTTTTTCTTTCTCATACATACTGTGTGATTGGAATTCACATGACGATGATTATTGTAACACTGTGTCTCTTTTTGATTTATAGAATGAAAAATACGATGTATATGGTGTGTTTTCAGTTTTCTTTATGTTACTCTATAAATCGGAATTATATTGTTTTAAGCTTTGTGAAGCGTGTGCTTATAATAGTCCTATCGACCACATAGCTCTGTGTACATACTATGTGAATCCAAACCATCATTATGAACCATTAGGGATCATAATCACACAACATGGAACACTTTCCATTTGTGTCAGCCCAGTAAACAAAAAAAAACATTATACAACATTTTATAACGTTATATAACGTTTCCCTAAGGCTCCTTACTATGGCAAAACGTTATAACATTTTAAACGTTATTTTGACGTAAAGCTGGGAGGGTCTTAATAGAACACGCCTCATATAATTGGGAATACTGCTCTGATACACTAAAATTGATTGACTAAACCGTTGAATACAGTAGGTCTATTAACATCAGTATAATAATAAGCATATTTCTAATCTTTTCCTTGTCCTTATCTATTTCAACAGCTTCAACATGGCCCGCGCAGCGACCAACAGTCTCATGACCTCCTTGGTCTTGATGATTCTACTTCCGGTCCTGACGCTGACGTCAACAATTGAGGCTGACGTGGTTGTGGCCTGCTCAAACTTCTGCAACGCCATACCGTATGAGGGCAAATACGATGACTGTGTCCTCTACTGCAATAATGTCATTAACAGCCGTATGGAAGCCCAGCACCAGGCCAGGTACGAGTCTAATGGCATCCTCGATGAGCTACAAAATGGCGGTGATGACATGGGCATACCCTATGACCTACCCGCCGAAGAGAAACGCCAGCGCTCTTCATTTGTCAGAATCGGCAGGGATCCCTTCGATAAGCGTCAGATGAGCTCCTTCGTAAGGATAGGAAGGGCACCCGGCAGGTCAGCTTTTGTCCGAATTGGACGCTCATCTGAGCCTGCCGAAAAGAGAGCGAGCTCATTTGTGCGCATTGGGAAGAAGAGCGACCCCCAGGCTGATATGCTGAATGCACTAGCTGCACAGGCAGAAGAGATTCCCGGTGACAAGAGAGCCAGCCATTTTGTACGAATTGGCAAAAGCAATGGAATGGATGAAGACAAGAGAAAAAGTTCCTTCGTCCGCATTGGGAAGAGCGGCAATGATTATGACAAGAGAAAGAGCTCCTTTGTACGCATTGGCAAGAGCATGGAAGACATGGAAGAGCCATCCAAGAAAGCTAGCAGTTTTGTCAGGATTGGCAAGGCCAGCAGTTTTGTCAGGATTGGTAAGAAGGACCAGCCTGGAGATTTTGTGGACATGGGGCCTGAGGAGGCCAAGCGTGCCAGTCACTTTGTCCGCATTGGAAAGGCCAGCCACTTTGTCCGCATCGGTAAGAAAGACGATGATGAATACCCTGCAGAAGACTCTTATGACAAGCGGGCAAGTCATTTTGTGCGTATTGGCAAGAAGTCTGATGATGACATGTATGTTGACGAAACTCCTGAGGAGAACAAGCGTGCCAGTCATTTTGTCCGCATTGGCAAAGCCAGTCACTTCGTCCGCATTGGAAAAAGCAATGAAGACAAGCGCAAGAGCTCATTTGTGAGAATTGGCAAGAAGTGGGACGATGAGGAGAACAAGCGCGCCAGCAGCTTTGTTCGTATTGGTAAGAAGGATGCAGAAGAGGGGGACTATGACAAGAGAGCCAGCGCCTTCGTAAGAATTGGTAAGGCTAACCCGGACTACAAGAGAATGAGCTCTTTTGTACGTATCGGCAAGAAGGCTGATGACGAGGACAACCAAGGGTACTTACTGGAAGATGGAGAAGCAAAGAGAGCAAGCCACTTTGTTAGAATAGGCAAGAAGGCATCATCATTTGTTAGAATAGGCAAGAGCCTGGCTGACGAAGAAAATGAAAAGCGTGCCAGTAGCTTTGTACGGATCGGACGTTCCGTAGCTGATGACCAACAAACAAACGCTGACGATACCAATGCACATATCAGCAAGCGCAGTGCCGAAGAACTGGCGTCGGTAGAAGTAGCTAAGGCAGAAACATAACAAGGTCAAAAGGTCATGGGGAGGCCACTCTGGGACACCACGAAGGTGAGACCTCTAATTGTACTTAATCACTTTAGATGTAGCAAGTGTCAAATACATATATGTGTGCTGAACCTTTCCATTGCATTGTTACATATCATGTGTGTTACAAGAGAAGTGAGTGAACATTGGCAGAGTGATTTTGCACACTATTTTGTTCTCATTCACAGAATATTCACAAACAGGGATGGATATATATATACATATAGTGTGGAAGTAAATTTACCAAGCCATACTGTGCTTCTCTCTGATGTCCTGTTCTTTCAACGCTGAGTTGTTTCATATGTTGAACTGTACAAAAACTGAAGATGCAGATACTGTTGCCGTATATTATGATTTTATCCAATGGAGATATATCTAGACCCTATGGGAATCTTATATCTGCAGTCTGGCAAAGTAGCTCATTGACTTGACATTCTGTACAGTCTTATTTTTCTGGTCTGGATATGACCTATTCACTTGGGGACATGACTGTATACCGTTGATAACCAGGCTAAATCCTGATAAGACCTATCACTGGTCAACTCTGAATGTACTTTGAGGGTCAATGAGTGATCAACAAAAAAAGTAATAAGGAGCACATTGGACTGTGGTATCATGCATAGCTCTGGTTGGTGAGGTGATATCCCAACACAATAATTGATCAAATCTCAAATCGGATTAATGACCTGCATTTTTAAAGATGAAGACTAAACTGTACCTGCATAATTGACCAAATGAAAAACCAGAAATAAAAAGAAATAATTTAAATCTTTGTTCCTTTTAGACATTGGGATACATTCTAGCATGAAGGTAAACGAGGAGGAATGTAAACATATTAATAATGGTTAACATGGAATCGGTTTCAAAGAATTAGAATTACCGCCAGGTTTTCTATCTAGTCCGTTATCTATTGCAGCAGTATCTAGCTTCCCAGTAAGACCATGTTCAGACCTGCCACAGTAGAGGATGTCCAGAAGGATGAAAGAAATGACATTCAATATAGCTCTGATACAGTTCAATATTTGAATCAAGATGTGTGAAAATGAAATAAGGGTTACAATTCTGACTGCTCTGCTCACGTTTCGAACCAAAGTAAATATTCCCAGGGTAACAATTGTATTTGCTCAGGCGATGTTAGTACCTATGGCTATATTGATATAGAAGGAAGAAAATAAATACTTCGGCCGAAATTGTTACATGAACCTATAGTGTTCTCTCTGTTCAGCCAGAGCCTATATTATGTAAATGTAGGCATATAGACTACAGTAGTATTGGAATGATTAAGCTTGGCACCTTAACATATCGGGCAATAAAAATAGCTGGCACAACAGCGCCATTGTGGAGGTGTGAAGATATATGGACGAGTATGTTATTCAGGGCTTCTGACATATATTCCTTGTCTCCTTCGCAATTAACTAACACATTTCTTATAGGATGGCAACCCCCGGAACATATCCACAATTCTAAACATGCTGCCTCCCTATGCCCACCATTTACTACAGATGTATTCAAGTATATTTCCGATGGAATTTCTCATGGCAATTATGGTTCTTCCTATTTGCACTTAATTGAATTTATCAAGTGGCATGACTTATGTCAAGAACAACAATATATCACCGATATATCCATAGATTATGTCTATCTATTTATGAGATCCATTCCAATCAAATAATATCATCCCCACTAGACTTGAGTAGACAATAGTTAAGCCTACAAACCAGATCACCGTTAATCAAGTGACAGAATAAGAGCAGCTCAGTCTCCTGGAACTGCTCATGGTGGAGGGAAATGACTGCTTAGCTAGGACGGACGTGGAAGCCACTGTGTGGTGTAACCCTTTAAGTGCGCATAGTGCTCTACTGCATTATACTCTAATGCATTATACCCCAGCGCTGTATTGATGCACCATGCCGACCCTATGTGCCTGATACACCCACGAAGGGTTAAGCATGATAATATAATTATGAATGCAGCCACTCGCAAGGGCTGCTTCATACATGATGACGATAAGGGACATAGCCCATTAATTAAAGCACTATGCTGTCCTTAATACATGGTCTGTCAAAGTAGTATGCGGTCCTTAACGGGATAAAGTGGTGGCTGCTTCTATACCAGCAGGACAATGACTCAACACTGGAGGGAGCTGAACAAATTGGGTTGGGAAAGAATACATTCACGGCCAGTAAGTAATAGGTGCTTGTATTATAGTCTAAAGCCCGTCGTCTATGCCAAGCCGTTTGGGTAAAGTTGAAATAAACCCAGTTTATTTCAACTTTACCCAAACGGATTTCAACTTTACCCAAACGGCTTGCCATAGTCGTCTACTGGCTAATGGAATTGGTTTTGTCGGGCGATCATTGTTTCATTTGGGTAAGTATTACAGTTATTCATAGGGTTGTATTAAACCTAACATATGGGCACCATATTGATATTGTATTATTTACCCAAATACCTCAAAATTAGAATCGGCCGACAAAACAATTGTATCGGCTGGTGAATGACAGACTTAAGGGAGGTAGAGCAACAATCGTAAATCCCATTTTCCAATAGCTGATTTATATGTCCTATCGCACGGTACAACCACACTGGACAATATTTTCATTAAATCAGAATATTTCTCACACAAGTTGATACAAACAACGTCAACATTGTTTAGTGACGCCCCAGCTTGAGATGTTTATATCAGTTTTTGTGAGATAAGCTCAATAAAATGAGAAAATTACGTAGTGGTGTCCCTGCTATAATGTTTTCCAGTCGGCCAAGTAAATATGGACGATGGAAAATGAGCTTTAGCTTATAATGATTGTGTGCCTGTAAAACCGGTCATCCACTAGCTGATTCGTTAGCCGATTTTTTGTTTTAAAATTGTGGGTAAATAATACAAAAATTTGATCATGATAAAAATGCAACGAATGCATTAATATTCATATCAATAATTGTTTTATCTACTCAAATAAAACAGTTCAAGACAAAAAGTCCGCAAACAAAATCCATTGCATCGGCCAGTGGATGACAGGCTTTAGGCCAAAAGTGTTTCTCTGCCTTATCCAGCAACTTAAGTATTGCTAGTTGCTATCCTCTTTGTGTGTATCTAGGGGATGCCCATATAGTTGTGATATTGATGCGACAAGAATGGATGAGAAAATTATACATCGAGACAAAAATAATATGGCAGCAAAAGGTATTTCCCTTGAGTAAGTATTAAAAAGCTTAACAGTAAATCTAGGTTATATTTCATCATCATCTAACCATATAGCTAGGACTCTACTACCCGATTTTCCAATCAGATCGGAGCCATTCTCACAATATCTAATACAAACAAATCTATCACTGTTGCTCAACTATATAGCTGGGACTCCACTACCCGATTTTCTCTTCTGATCGGACCCTATTCTCACACATCGGACCCAAATAGATTGTAAATATAAACAAACCCTGAAGCATGGGATTGTTTATATTTACATCTGTTTCCGATTTGTGAGCGTGGGTCCGATCTGACGATAAAAACGGGTAGTGGAGTCCCAGCTAATATCAGTCTCCAGTCTTGTGAAAATAGCTCTGATCCGTACAGAAAATCGGGTATTGGAGCCGACTCCAACTTTACAATGTTCAATGGATAATACAAGTTAGCAATACAACTAAATAAAATAAAATTGATGGTCAGATACCCATATTTTGAATACATGATTCGGGACTTCCACTTCAATGCACAGAGTGACCAAGACTTCATTTTATGTTAAATTCCGCTTCAAATATCCATTTGCTGAAACAAAAACGTCGGTGGCGAACCAGAAGGTTGTCATAGATAAGATAAGAACTGAGAACTACAACAAAAAAGTGAGCACATCTAAGACATTTGTGAAAAAATGAGTAGATAACACACCCTCTGCGATCAGAATGATTTTAGAACGTCCTTCGAATGTGACTTTTTGATTGCCCTCCAAATGGGAACAAAGGAGAGAATAAGGAGCACCTTTCTATAAGTGCTGGAAACTGCATTGCAAGGACATTTTGACAACACAAAGTACTAACTATCAGGTTATGTGAAAGCAACGCATATCTTAATATCGCCAAGCACACCTTATACCCAGCTAACAAAAAACGTAATTATATGTCAAAATAACGTTTTAAAACGTTATATAACGTTATGCCATAGTAAGGAGCCTTAAAGAAACGTTATATAACGTTATAAACTGTCGTATAACGTTTTTCTTTGCTTACTAGGTAAAGGGATATTTGATAGCTTGCACGATTTATTTGAATCAGACTCATTTATATCTCCAATGCCAGAGCATAATCAATGTAAGAAAAAAAATTACAAAATATAATTTCAGGGAAACGTGACTCAGCGAATTCAAGATTATTAATGTCACCTTTGCTGGTATCGGGCATGTTCTGGAAACCGCACCCTGCTTTAACCAGATCATCCCCACCTACGCCGGGGATCAGCGACCAATATGTCGGTGTCGCAGTGACAATCCACCCCCGGATAATCCCCTGGCTTACCTCTGATGGTAGGGATGCAAAAGAAGAGGCGGGGAGGGCGTGACAGAACGGCAGGAGAGGGCAGGGGATCGATCAGTGGTGCGTGTGATAGAGATTTGTATCTGTATTAGGGCCTATGAACAATACAGGGGTGGTGTGTGTGCATGGGTAGGGTAGACTGACCTAAAGATAACCACGAACCATGAGATGACCCCCTCAATTTTGTAGTCATTCATTCATGATAAGCTCTGTTTTTGTGTATCACAGTACACTTTAAGTTATACTCTTTCCAGAAAAGGACAAATAAGTACAGCTCCATACACGAATAACTACATAATTACGGTGGACATTTCATGGTACGTGGTTACCTTTAGGTCAGTCTACCCTACATGGAATACTTGATGTATCTGTAGGTGTTACACGTTTAGCGGACAAGGTCAGCTCAATACGTAGAGAGATGTGGGTGTGAGGATGCGTGATGTGCACGTAGGGTGTAAAGGGAGGTGTGTGAGGGGGTAAAGAGGTTAGCTGTACATGGAGTAGAGGGGTGTGTGAGTGTGTGAGGGGGTAGAGGGGGTGTGAGTGTGTGAGGGGGTACATAGGTGTGTGAGCTTGTGTGAGGGTTAGATGGGTGTGTGGGTGTGTGCTGGGGGTAGAGAGGTGTGTGGGCGTGTGTTGGGGTAGAGGGGTGTGTGAGTGTGTGTAGATGGAGTGTGAAGGGGTTTATACCCAGTGGGAACAAAATACAGATCTACATTGAAACAACATTGAATCAACATTGACAACCGTTTATCAATGTTCATTCAATGTTCTGTGCCCACTGGGCAGTGGTGTCCAGAGGCACAGGGATGCGTAACGGTGCGTGAGGTTGCTTGAGGGGTATAGACGGTGTGTGAGTGAGTACAGGTGTATAATTGATTGATTGTTAGGTAGCCTAACGTCCGGATGGCACATTGCATTCCAGACTGAGTAGAGGTGGAGAGGAGGTAGAGGGCATGGAAGTGGATGATGGGTGTGTGAGTATGTGTGAGGTGTGTGAGGCGGTGGAGGGTTGTGATTCATTCTCCTGCAAGCTGAGGCATATCTTATTATCAGTGGACATTTCAAAAGTCATGATCACATTGATTATGATATGCATGAACTACATATTAGTGTATCGGCCGATGTATCATTTATCATTTGACAGTAAGCTTTATAGATCTATACTCTCTCTACTCCCTAATCCTGTTTTTTAGTTGACATCCAAATATAACTCCCTGAACATGCAAAGAGACAAAGGATGTTTTGATCAGCCAAGATACAAGGCCATGAGAAGGAGGTTATAGCAAATGCCTTTGCATGGCTCTTCACATTGACATTTGATACAAACAACCCGGATGGACAAGGTTATTGGGACGGGAAGTGAAACAGATCTGTAGATCTTCATCAAAGTCTGTATAGTAACACTGAGTGGTATCAAAGAGAGCTATAGCCTTGGCCTGGGACTCTAAATCCCAATAAATCCATGTGTCTTAGCACATCTAATAAGTATTTTGTCCCAGGCACTCTGAGAGCAGACGGTCAGATGTTGGCCTTGAACAAAGTTAGTCTGAGAAAAAAAACCAGAGATGTGCCTGACAGACAAAGGGAAATTACAACTGATTTATCAGTGGCAACTCGAGTCAGACACCCTTGGTGTATTCAGTACATGGGTCTGTTTTCCAGTTTTTCCTCAACATTGTTACATTAGCAGAGGGACATGATAACATGAAAGACTGGGGAAAAGTAAGAAATTCAAGTGGCCAATTTCTCACTGGGATCGATGTTACATTTTATGAAAAATTACATCGAATCTGATGTTATAAAAGACAATTCCCGGATTCCATTTGAGAGCTTAACAGCGATTACAAGACTACACCCTCCCCAAAATTTACCAGAGCTAGTGAAAGCAGACCCTTTGGTTGTCAGGGAGAAATGCTTGACAGAGTGAACTCCATTTTGGTGTCTTCCTCATGGTTGTTCTTTAAAGCTACTTGGTTGCAATTTCCTTGGGTCTGAATCATTTCCGGCAATTCTTAGATTCAAATAGCCTTTACTCTTCTAAATGAGGTTATAACGGTCTAAGGGATTTGGCCTGTCCGGTAGTCCAGGATGCTATTCAGCCTTTGGATTGAAAGGATGCTGGAACTCAATGATCATGTTATGGTCCGAAAGACCCAATTGGAAAATGGGTAAGGTGATTAAAGCATAATTTATTAAGGTCTGGTTCCAAGATTTACTCGTCATAAATAGATTTTTTGATATCTCAAGTAGGTGGATTTAGACATTGAATTAAGTGAAGTGCAATGTCTCGATGCCATGGCGTATTTTTCATTCTTCATATATTTTCACAAAACCAGGTAAAGCGGATGTAAAAGACACTTGGAAACCGCTATATTATAGACAGTCATAGAGAATACCCCCGTTTTAATAGAAAAGCCTTGGAATATCCCTCACACCAATCTCTTGGGACATCCTGAAATTCCCCTAAAAAAGACCACAGCCCTGCAGATTGCCTTCAAGACAGGGTCTGCCCGCCACCAATAATCCCTCTATCAGTGGGTCACCTAATCTCGCCCCTATAGGCCCGTCCAGCCCTCAGGGCTTCCCGCGCGCTATCAACGCCCTCTGTGGCAGATTACTGAACCACCATCAGCGTCTGAGCCAGACACGTGACCAGGTCAGGTGACGTGAAGCTTCAGACAGGTGACGGTAGGGGGCAGTGTAGACAGGGCGGGGGGGGGAGGGCATGTGGGGAAGGGGCCCTGGTGCTGTCTGTCACGTGATAGGAAATGATGACGTCATCAACCCCTGCTTAAACATGCCAGACCTTGGCGGATGCCTATAGATCGCACTTTATCAGAGTTTGGTACAAGCGTTTAGGGTTTACAACCTTAAGGACCCCCCGAGACACACCATTAGGGTTATCCCACCCCCCATTTTTGGTGTTGATTCATGGAGTGAAATTGCGCTTTTGGGGGAAAACTGGCAATGACTCATATTCATTATTCCTCCTGATCCTGATTAAGTTACAAACACCTTAGTTTGCTTAGTGAAACTTGTGTGTATACATATAGGGTGGTGCTATGCATTCCCCCTTGGAATCCCCCCGCCCCCCACCTGGAATTGTCCCCGCGGTTTCTCCCCCCTTGTATTCTCCCTCCCCCCCGCCGCCCCCACACAAAGATTTAAGCAGAATATGCTCATTTAACATCATAAGTTGTTATTTGCCTCAGTATCATGGATTAATAGAAAATTAGTGAGAGAATCCGAAGTGTACCTAGTAGGTGACTGTAATAAAACAGTTTTCCTAAAGCGCAACTGCATACATTAAGGAATAGCCTCTGTTCAATAGAATCCTATAATCACAGTTATATCATCTCAAATCAATCAGGACTACCCCTTAACCAAATGTTTGCTATAAATGTTATTTGCCCGTTACATTACATTTCTACTAACACCATGTAGTAGTATTACAGTAATGGAATTGACTACACGCCATGGCAACGGGAGGTACTTATACTGTTAATGTACCCCCAACAAATCATAATCATCATTCTGCAGAACCCATGTTACCAAGGCTCTTTGATAGACGCAGATGGCGGTGGGGATAGATATCAGTGATGATTAGCTAAGAGGTATATCTAGCACCCGACCACGAGTCCTGCCATAGGCCTATCAATCATCAAGAAACCCAGTCCTCACACAAATACCAAACCCCAGTCTGTCACACCCAGCCATTGGGACCTGGCCAGCAGCCACAGTTAGCGAGTTACTCACAGCTGGACGCCAGCAGCTCAGGAGCTGATGACAGGCAAACAAGGGGAGGAAGGGGGTTGGGTGGGGGTTCCCCCTATAGCCCCACCCTCCCCATCCCCAACACTATCCCCACCATGCAGACGCTGGGATTTCTTTGGTTCGTCAACTCGTGATTAGGCACTGGATCCCTATGGCGGCAGAGGACTGACAGGAGGACTGTTGACTCGCCGGCTCACCACTAGAGTGGTTGTGAGTGGGTGGTGGTGGGTAGCTGTGGGGGTTAGGGGGGGGGGGTTATGTCAGAGGTATTTGACTGCACCCAGCCACCATCCATCCACCCCCTATACACCCTGGCCACCACCGACCACCCAGTGACCTGCCATGAGGCCGCATGGCCACATGGCAAACACAGCAAGAGACCTTTGTTTGTGACTGTCATTAATGGGCAACAGGACCTTGGTATCCCAGTCGTTATTAAATGGGGTTAAGCATCTGACATGACATTGTACACCTGGCAGAATTCAAGTTTGAGGTCTTAACACATAACTAAATTTAGGCCCCTTTAAGATAATTGATTTGGCTGAATTTAGGCCTTTGGTGCAAAGAGTGATGTGATCTTAGATGAAGTTGGTAGTTTGCAATGAAGAGTAAACCCATCTTAAGTTAAGTTGATGATACTAAACATAACCAGATATTAGGGAGGATGTGACTCGATGGAATCATTTTGAGCTATTCTAGATATCATTATGATAGCTGGGCTGATAAGGATGCTCTTAAGTAACCAAAGAGTCCTCCGGATAGACCCGATCAGTGTGCCTGTCCCAATGCTCACTTGCCTTATGCTACTCACACTTATTGTCTGAAATTCTAATTTAGTCTAGTACTGGGGCAGGCTAGGTCTGCCTGTCCCAATGCTCTCTTGCCCTATACTACTCACACTGGTACTGGGGCAGGCTAGGTCTGCCTGTCCCAATGCTCACTTGCCCTATACTACTCACACTGGTACTGAGGCAGGCTAGGTCTGCCTGTCCCAATGCTCACTTACCCTATACTACTCACACTGGTACTGGGGCAGGCTAGGTCTGCCTGTCCCAATGCTCACTTGCCCTATACTACTCACACTGGTACTGGGGCAGGCTAGGTCTGCCTGTCCCAATGCTCACTTGCCCTATACTACTCACACTGGTACTGAGGCAGGCTAGGTCTGCCTGTCCCAATGCTCACTTGCCCTATACTACTTACCCTGGCACTGGGGCAGGATAGGTCTGCTTGTCCCAATGCTCACTTGCCCTATACTACTCATACTGGTACTGGGACAGACTAGGTCTGCCTGTCCCAATGCTCACTTGCCCTATACTACTCACACTGGTACTAGGATAGATTTGATTGAAAATTATTATTTGGCAATAATTACCGTAGTGGCTTGAATAAGCGCACCTGCGCATATAAATTTCGATGGTACCATTTACCCTGCGCTTAAACAAGACCTGCGCTTATTCAAGATACAAAAATGGCCTAAATTTTCATTTCAATGCCCTCATTTACCCTGCGCTTATTCAAGACCTGCGCTTATTTGAGACCCCTGCGCTTATTCAAGCCACTACGGTACATTTACAAGTAAAGCCTTTCAAACTAATGCCATAAATGCTTGACGATGCTTGTTATGAAACCATGCTTTTCAGACACTCGGTCAAGACAAACCAGTACAATATACAACAGGAAGCTTGGTGAATGGATCATCATATATATAATAGTCCAGGTAGGTTATGCGCAGATTCAGATGACACATTTTTTAACAATACAACTGGAATATAACACTAGCATTACCAAAGAGAAATTAAGAATGTATCATATCGTTATACATTTGATCTCTATCGATGCGCTATGCCATTAGGATAATAAAACAGTTTTGATTTAGTCTCTAGCATGTCAGTAGCCAACAGAATTCAAGATTATTCATTGGAAAAATGAGGCTTCTATTGGAGGAGTGTCCCATAGAAAACTGGGCATTACATGGACCCCCCCTCTAGGTGTCACTCACACTGGGCCATGCACAACTTTCACAGCTTCCTCACGGGGGTGTGGGGGTGGGGGGGGGGGGTGCCCCCGACCATACCCTTATGCACCTGGGGTGTGAATGCACTTGTTGCGGTCTCTCACCCCCTTGCATATCCCCAATACACATATTAATGGTAGTATTAAAAGCCGCGGGTGTTAACAACCACTTATATTCACTATGTAAGTATCAATCGAAAGCCATGTTTCTCCTCTACACAATGGGCATAATAGAAAATGGGCGCAGCACATATCTTTTAAACAGTGCATATAATCCCAAGAAAGCTTACTTCTAAAGCTAATAACTCTAGTTACCAGCTTCCGATTTTAGAGTGGGACCCACCAAAATGTAGCTTAAAGTTTTCTCTTTATAATAAATTTATTCCCACAGTCATATAGCATCAGGTAATCCCATCAGCTATTAAATAATGGAGGGAGTATCTGAGTGATTGGAGAAAACTCGGCCCATGCATGCCTGTGTAAACAGTAGGCACAGCCATCCAACTGATACGGGTGAGAAATTGGTGAGGCTAATAACACTGTACATATGCACCCAATATCATTCTCATCTTTACCATTCCTCATATTCCATATGCTTGTCATAAATTGCAATCATATACTCTAATATAATATAATATAATATAATATAGTCTAATATAACAGTCATTAGTTTGACTCATACAAGATAATGAGTCTATAAGTATAATGTGGTGCTAGGACAAGTACCCATCTGACATCTACCCCCTACCATTTAGCCCTACATTCTACCCCTTTGACATCTACCCCTTATGGCACCTAGGGGTAAATGTCCAAGGGGGTGAATGTCCAGGAGGTAGATGTTCCATCTGCTAGGTTTGCGAATACAAACCAGAACAGTACTTCCTTCTTGAGCCAAAGACAAAGAATTGAATATATAGGGGGGAGGGGGGGGGTCCAAAGGGGTAAACGTCTAGTAGGTAGATGTCCAAGGGGGTAAAGGTTCTAGGGGGTATTTGTCGAATGGGGTAGATGGTAGGGGTTAGACGTCCAAGGAAACTTGTCTTGACACCGTATATGTTATGGGAACACATGTGTTACGTGTTAGTGTACTCTACTTACCAGCTATCTTTGATTGATACACGGATGATTCTTTTTTTCTTCGGCTGTAGTTTCCTAGTGTGGGCTTGCACAGTAACTTTTATTAACCCTTTCACTGTCACATAGAACTTTGATGCACTGCGTTCTTTGTCTTCATGGTTAATGGATGCAGCTCTTGTGAGTAGCCAGTTACATAATAGAATATATGCATGCGTCAGGGATAATTCAATCCTGAAATGACAGCATGCCACATGAATGCAGCCCTGGCGAGTAGCCTCATAAAGTATATAGGGCATGAAAGCAGTATCTGGCCCTTTAAGGGTTAGGAAACTACAGCTATTAATATAAGTTTGTCTGCACACCACAATAGTCACTTCCCACTCATCGAGTGTCAAGCTTGCAAAGTACCCACGCGAACAGATGCATTAGTACTTACTTGTCATGTATTTGAGAGATGTCTGAAGAGTCTTCAGCTGTGAGTATCCAAAAGGAAAGGGATTGCTACATAGGTTTGATGAGATACAAAAGGGGACTGGATCTACTGCACATTAAGTACACATCAATAACAAAAATCATACTTTTCCATATATTACACAGGAACAAGACATAAAATAGACATTCCAGTAAGAGGCACTAATGCTCTACATCTATCTGAAATCCTTCTAGGACATAATTATTTCTTTTGACAATTGTGAAATACATCTTACAGTCCTACCACCAAAGATAGGCCAGGAGTTACCTCTTGGGACATGATTATAATTATAGACAATATACCAGTTCTTAGTAAGATATTCAATAATAATCCATTTACATTTGCAACTTCATAATCTAAACATTATAGAAAAGCTGATAATTATGATAATATATATCATAATCATTGTATAAGTTAATGTAAGCATCAAGTCTCATCAGGTATAAGAATATGTCTTCTGACCTATTCTGACCTTGTTTATATCTATATTTCATGCATACATGAGTATCATGAGGATTTAAAAGTTACACAAACATTTATCCATTGTGGAACTGAGGTTCAGAAACCGGCCCAATCAGCTAAAATGTCACTCAGTCACTGCACATTTACATCAGTTGACGTCCATTATCCTACGTTGAGACACGTGATTCAAGATAGTAGCTCCAGAATACAGATAATTTCAATGAAAATTTCCACTTGAGAGTCCAAAGTCTGCAGTGTCAATTTTCACAAGAAGCATAATTAAACATATTACACAAAGCCATTATAGGTTATCTATCTGAAAGGAACTCCTCCTGTTAATCCTGTTTACTGCTCCACTTTTACGACCTCATGCGGCAAGTGACATTCCAGAGCCTACTTAAAACCGATTTGATAATCTCATTGTTGCACTTTTCCCGTCACTTCTTAAGGCTGTCTCTTCAAGATATGAATCAAGGTGATTGTCCTCCCTGTCAGTCTAATAGTAGCTGTCTCTCATCGAGAAGTTGGTGTAATTCGTTTTGATTAACAAACAAGCAGACGACATTGCGACACTCAATCACGTCCGGCGGAAAGCGCGCCAAAAAGGAGAGTCCAGCTGCATTTCCCACCGCTCGGCAGACGACATTTGTCCAACACAAAGGTGCGTCCTGTCGGCCATCAATCTTTACTGATACTCAACTGCCTCTGACGGAAATGGCACATCCTAACACACATGGCCAGCCATGATTAGCAACTTTAAGTAGAAAAGATGGATCAAGATTTTGTTCTTGTACTGCTAGTTGCAAATTCGCCCAGGTATCACATTGTGAACGCTGCCTGTGGCAATACTTATGACATAATGTAGATCTGTGTTTAAAGTGTTTGGCTGGGCTTTGATATAATTATCTTCCTTGTGTAGTTGCATGAGTCTCTCACAGGAACATGAATTAGTACTCAAGGTAGTTAAATTACCACTCATTTAGAGGGGAGTCGTGTAGGTAGTATACGGGGATAAATTTGTAAATGGAATATTCATGAATAAAATGTAATGGTCCAGACTATCCTCTCATAGATGTCGGATTCTGAAAACAGACGGAATACATGACAATAAAA
The DNA here is from genome assembly GCA_947462335.1 of Harmothoe impar. Lineage (NCBI taxonomy): Eukaryota > Metazoa > Annelida > Polychaeta > Phyllodocida > Polynoidae > Harmothoe > Harmothoe impar. The sequence goes on along the minus strand of OX381711.1, from coordinate 37,920,509 downwards.
CAAGATGCAGTGCGTTAAACAGTTTGAACAGGTCGGCAGCTGGGGCATTGGAACCTGGGTGGATCGTCCCACAATTGATGTGTGTTAGTTGTTCAGGTGGGGAGCAGCATCACTGTGTCAGCAGAAATAGATGCCCTGTATACAAGCCAGTTATATGAATCCCCCCTTGCGGATTTTACCTCACACAAAACCCCACTTTAGGGCACCGGCGCCCCGGCATACCCCCTACCCTTCCCCTTTAACAATGGCCTGTCCCGACACAACTCCAGATTACTCGGCTCCATTTTTGTAGAAGGTAGTCAGGGGAGAGAGGAAACACTCCATCTTGCAGGAATAAGTTAGGCTTTCTGAGGCTGAGAGCAATAGTACCCGCGTCTCCACCCCAGTCTCCCCTTTGGGACGCCATCACTCCTCCCTGATTCATCCAAGCGTCACTAGGGGGCATTTGGGGGTCACATATTGCCTACAACAGACCGTCCTGTGACCAACATGGCTATGTGAAATAATATTATTGTCAAGCAAAGAATGGGGGCTAGGTAGGTAGGGGAGGTAGGGGAGGTATATCACTGGGGGTATACAATGTTGGCTCGTTTTGATGGGCTTTAGAATGGAGAAATGAATAGTTGAATAGGCCCTGGCCGTTGGGGAATGTAAACTGCCAAGATGGAGCGGCAGTTCACGTCGACCGTGTCAAAGTCCAATCAAATCACATGGAAATACCTTTGTCTGTGGATTGTAAAAGGCAGCTGTATACCTCAGCAAATCAGTGGCAAATTTCCACTTGATCTGTTACCAGGGGCGACCCAGCTAACATAATATGTCAAAATAATGTTTTAAACGTTATTAAACGTTATACGATCATATAGTAGTAAGGAGCCATAGAGAAACGTTGTCAAATGTTGTATAACGTGTTTTTTTTTGTTTCCTGGGAAGGCATGTTGCTACTTGAATGTTTTATATATTATGTTCAGCGACACATTAATTGGTGACGAATGATAAGAAACAAGTTACTTCAAATGAGTATGAACAATTATTTGTCCGGTGAATGATCGGGTAATAATAGTTAAATGATGGATGTATTTGTGTACAGGCAAGGGGAAAGGGATATCTGACGAAAATGTCAACTTTAAAATTGATATCATAAGCTTTCCATTGATATATTACACAAGAGGATATCATTTCTAGTTTTTGAGAAATGGCTATATGAATATGGGTGGGCATGGCTCTGTCCAAACCCCCAATTAGCTCTAAGTCTCATAGTTTCCAAGATATCTCTATCTAATTAGCATAATTAGAATAATTAGAAAATGATCATACATTTTCCTCCTATAGGCCATAGCTTTTGATCTAGAAATGATAATTTTATTCTGTTTTGATCATAGTAATCCTTGTGAATCATTCTATCAATGGGCTTCTTTATTTTCTGTATTTGGAATGAAAATCATGTTTCCATGGCAACACATATCAACAAAGACACTCATTTAGGCTCTAAAACGTTCCTTTTGCATTCCAAATAAGGAAGCTTTTCACAAAAAATGGAATGTTTTGTATAAAACTACTGAATTCTCCAGAAAAAAGTACCAAAAAGCAAGTATTAGCCTGTTTCTTCCAATTTAGGCCATGTTGGAGCCCCCTGGTGGCTAAAATTGGCACTAATCCCGCGGGGATACCCCTTTCTGCTTGCCTGCTCACATTTATGCATAGTGATATAAATATCTAGCATTGCAGATGTTAGTTATTCGTATATACCTCCTTCTCACTGAGCACAACAAAGATATGCGGTTAGCATTTTGCATATTTAGATAATGAATATATATCGTTTTAAAACTCACTTTGCCACTTGGATCACACCTTCCCTTCGACTGTTCACAACGATAATCTGTTATGAATGGCACTGAAGTTGTGAAGATTCTATTTTAACACAAAGGTATAGTCATCACTGCTCTCTCTCAACTAAAGTTATAGTGCAACAAAGGCATATGGATACGACCTCCTTCAGGAAGTCACAACCCCGCTTTTGAAAAAGAGATGCTACATTGATTCAAGAATTTATCATAATATACATCAATGTATACGTGTATACAGAGAAAGACTTTGAGAGGTGTTCCTCAGTTTCTGATGAAAAGGTGCAGGGAATAGATCCACACTGTAAACAGTTGGCTGCCATTATGTAGGTGCAAAGTAGATTCTACTGTAGGTGTACCGTTGATTGTAGATAAACAGTAGAAGCTACTGTAAATCTACATTATATTCTACTTTAAATCCACTCTAAAGTAGATTCTACTGTAGATTTACAGTAGACTGCTGTGCACATACACTAACTATTTACAGTGCAGGTGCATTAAGACTCTGTAAAGAAAGTTTAGAAACCTCATGCGTGATAGGAGATGTAAGGGAATTCCATTACTACATTTGATTAAATTAGAGTTCAGCTCGTCGACCTTCTGTAGACTTCGCTACATTGTGCAGTAAGGATGGGACTATAGGAGCCAATTAACAAACAGGACGTATCACAGACACTATTTTGATACTTGCTTTATATAACCCGGGTCTTGTGTGAAATGTCAGGAAACAGCGAAAAAGACGCTATGTATACATAGGAAGGAAGCATTGTCATTTAGAGAGCAATAAAAGTTCTGGGGCTAGGATCAGCAAAAATATATGATTTCTATACATGGGAGCATTATTATTTCAGAGGACAATAGAGGGTTGAGCATATTCAGCTTCCCGGGGGCATGTCATAACCAATGTTTTGGATCTTTTCAAAAAATAATGGTACATGACGACAGGTATGTGTATGGACTTGTTTTGGGGGGGGGGGGCGTCCCAGTGGGCACAAATTTCAATTCAACATTGAATCAATGTTAAATCAACATTGACGACCATTAATTTTATCAACGTTGATTCGATGCTCTGTGCCTACTGGGGTATGCGCATAATATGTAAAATCCCGAAGTCAAAAACATATTTGTCGTTCTCTTAAGGGGTGCCTCCACCAACGACCGTCCATCTGTCTGTCCATAAAAAAAGTCCAAAAAAGCAGGGAAATGGACGTTTTTGATGGACGGACGGACATAACCCACTTCCACCAAGGTCCGTCCATCAATCCGTCCATCAATCAGTCCATTCCGTCCATCACAGATGTGCCAACATCACCAGAAAATGGACGGATTCTGTAGAAAAATGGACAGACGAAAATATCAAAAAAATCTGATATTCCCGTCCGTCCATTCCGTCCATCAATCTGTCCATCAATCCGTCCAGTTTGTGGACAAAAACTTGACGGATTGATGGACGGAATGGACTGACGGTCCTTGGTGGAAGTGGGTTTTGTCCTTCCGTCCATGAAATCCGTCCTGATCCCTGCAAAAAAAAAGCATTTTTAGACCACAAACTGGACGGATTTGATGGACGGATGGACCAAAACCACTTCCACCAAGGTCCGTCCGTCCATCCCTCCATCAAATCCGTCCAGTTTGTGGTCTAAAAATGGACGGATTGGTGGACGGATTGATGGACGGAATCCGTCCGGCCATTCCGTCCATCAATCCGTCCAGTTTTTTACCAATCCGTCGAGTTTTTTTACCTCAAACTGGACGGATTGATGGACGGATTGATGGACAGAATGGACGTCCGTTCATTTTTCTACAGAATCCGTCCATTTTTTGGTCATTTTGGGTCATCTGTGATGGACGGAGTGGACGGATTGATGGACGGATTGATGGACGGAATCCGTCCGGCCATTCCGTCCATCAATCCGTCCAGTTTTTGACCAAAAACTGGACGGATTTGATGGACAGATGGACGGACGAACCTTGGTGGAAGTGGTTTTGGTCCATCCGTCCATCAAATCCACTTTAGTCTCTAAATATTGTATTCAAAACCTACATAATTACTTTTATGCTAAAATATCTCAATAATGACAACCATACTTAATATGGTCGTTCTGGAGTGTCTTACTCCATTCTAGTTATGTATGTGGTGTACGTGATATATTGTAGAATATAACACAGACCTTACTGAGCACTAGAAATACACTCTTTTGAGACATGGATAATCTTAGGTATCATCTCCCGGATAAAACCAATCACAAGATACAAATGGCTGCCAAACTTATTTGAATTATAAGAATGTATGTTTTAGGCAAATTGTTTGTGTGAAAATGTATCCATATCTGTGTTATTCTATATGCATTGACTTGGGAAGAAACGTGAATTGAACGAAAAGGAAAGGCCATATTATTAAAAGTAATCATTTTATGCTTTTGGGTCCTATTTATCAAACACTGAGTTATCACAATGAACACGGATTCACTACTTAAATTACTTTCACTACTTTAATTGCATAAACACCGTAGAATTACCATAATGACAATAATCAGGCAACTGTTCCATGTTTTGCATACCCAGCATTAATAAACATCCACCATTCGCAACCCACATTCAACCCCACATCATACACCTTGAAACACTGTTACCATCAGCAGTTCCTTCTTGGCTGAGACTTAATCTCTCTGAACACATGTATGGCACATTTAAGGTTGCCAACACTTCTCTACCCGTCCAAACTCAATGCAGGCAATACAATGTCCATCAGAACCTACTGTTAGGCCACTCAAAAAAAAAAAATTGTTTCTCATCACCAAGCAATGAAAAATATGACGAGGGCGTTTTTTATTTAATTTTTTTTTTTTTTTTACTCGGGGGAATTTACATAGGGAAATTTGGACATTTCGCGATCAATTTTCAAATTTTAGTAATTTGGAGTTTATTGATCAGCAAAAGTTGTAAGAATGCAAGTTACACCTAGCTAATTGCATTGCTGACAGCATAAGCTTTAATTTGATACCAAATTTGCCAATATTTTGGCAATTTTAACATATTTTTCATCAAAAATGTAAAAAAAAAAAAAAAAAGTTTTCCCCAAATTATGATATTTATGATGCGCGCGGTGATGAGAAACAACTTTTTTTTTTTGAGTGGCCTTAGTTCCCCCCTATATCTGATCCCCTGGATATCCCCAGAGACCCTCTTACATACCATAGAGCTATGTGGGCTTATCATCAATAATCCTCTCACCTGGGTCGTCAAGTTGAGAGTGTAGGTGTTATATCAGCTGTTGCTTCACACCAGATGTCAACAGAACTTTACCTGTTACGTACACATGCTACACCTGGGTAGGAGGGTTCCTAAGCCTTGGATCAGTGTCCATAATGGGCTCCCTATACCAGCCATGAAGTAGCCCTTTACATAGTTATCTAAGCTATACCAGCAATAACGACCTGGTAAGGAGCTAGGCTATAGGTATACATATCATACATACACATACTGTGTGGTCCGTACTACTGGATTGGCGGCTTAGAGGGGCGTTGGCCTTTATGAGCTTAAGGATTTGGCGTTAGGATAGGGTCTTGATTAGGGGATTTACCTATTTATGGAAACGATATCAAATATGATACCCAAGAAAATAGCCGATGTATTATGCATAGGCCCCATTTGGTATGAGCGTTTATTTAGCTTTGTATACTAGGATGGTCAGCTTAGTCCAGCCTGCCAACTCAGCATTTCGGACACTCTATGATATATGTAGGTTTCGTAGTCTGATGTTCGAGGGTAGCGAGGTCCAATTAAAAAAGTTAAAATGGTACTTACTTAGACCTTGAAAATACTCAGAACCAGAAAGTAATGGCCTCAAAGGAATTTCTTTCTCAAATTCTGATCAATTTAATTTTTGATCAACAGGAATTAAATGAGCAAATAAAACAAGATTTTATTTGACCTCACGGGTCAGCTAACAGGAAAAATTGTGAATACATTGATTCCAGCGATTTGGGTTCTAAAATATTGACCATCCCCATTTTTCATTTGCTGTCACTTGATGTTTTATTTACCAACTGGATATCTTATTTCGAGCAGCTCTTGCCCTATTACTAATGCCTATGTCGCTCCTCTTCCTTCGATACTTCCTTCAGCCAGTAATTCCTAAGGTACATTGGCTTCCAGCAAAGGAAGCCATGTGGTGAATCCATACTAGCTGCTCCCAGTTTAAACTTCCCCACCAGATGGCACTGGTCCCAGTAACTAAATCCGCAGTGGGTCTGCCCCCATGTTGATCTCAGACAACCACAGCGGACTGTGGTGACGATTGCTTTTGTTTCTAAGATGCCAATCACCAGTATGGGCCGGACCCTACACTGATATTCTGTGGCTCCCTATCCAACCAATCTCTCAGTTACTATAGCCAAAGCAAGTCAGTCATATTTTCTGGCTCCCTATACGACCAACCTAGGTTAGTTAAGATTGTCAGGTTACGAAGTATTCAGTGCTGACTAACTGACCTTAGTGTTCTCCATTTCAATGAGTTTTAGGCTAAGTCGTTTTGCGCAAAGGCATAAGTCATATGTTGTTATGCCTCAGTCATTTTTGAACAGCACTTGATCATGCCTGTCCAGACCAATATCTCTATGACTATAACCTAGGATAGCCACTTCAGACTAAAGACCGGGGCTTTTAAATCTTCTGTATACATTTTCTGTGCGACCACCCTCGTGGGTGTAGGGTAGATTCACCTGGATTCGACCACATACGGACACATTTATAAATATGATTGTATCTAAGCATGATAAACCCGCGTATATTAGCACAGTGTTTATCTCACTAATGAAGGGCAACAGAATAGTTTATCATGCATAAGTAGCTACAATTCCAGCTGTCCGACCCAAGGTATGTGGTTGACTCTAGGTGAATCTATCCTATATTTGAGGGCAAGATTGTGATGGTGAGTCGATTTCAGGGAGGGTTTATCCAGGATAAACTGTCTATGATATATATTTATCAGCAGTGGCATTAAGCCAGTTTGTGCTCCCGTGGTGCAGTATCTGAAAATGACTTACAGACAACATATGGCAAGGCAATCTTACAGTGCTATCTTACGTTATAAAAAATGATTGTCAGTCACCGAACGCCACCGTGAAAATCTGCAATGGGAATGGCAGCTGGATGTTTTGAGGGGACAAGCTTTCATTAGGAGCTTTATTTTGGATGTGTGGAGTAATCAGCAAATCACACCTTTCATACACTACCAAAGAATATTGGGTTCTTAGACCTGATATTTAGACTTTGAGAGGTGAAGTTTAAGATGAGGTTTCTCCATTGATGCAAGAGATGTCTACATAGGGCAACATGATCGTATTACTTGAAACCTTTTGTGGTTGTCGGTTATGTTTATCTGATCAACGTATTATCGAGTTTATCCAAATTTTATGTATCATATTACTATTGGAAAGTGCAGCCATCTGATCTAGATATCAACGGCAAGCTGGCTCTTGAAGACTTAGAAGTCTATTACCATAACTAGTACCGTCTTAGTCTCAAGGCCATCTGCAATGATCTGATACCGATAATAGCACATAGTGTGAATAGATAGAGTGGCTAGTGTACTGTCCTTGCCTGCAGTGGTCTTTTTTTAAGGCCACTGAATCCTCAGAGTGCTTTGCAGTACGTTGCCCTTGGTCACCATGATGCATCCCTGGTGCGTTTACCCACCAATTAAAGCTGTATTCACGCATCATGTCGAACCTTCGAGGAGTGCATCAACCATGTAGGGTCCGGATGATGCTTGAATGTAGGTTTGGAGAGGATTGCATTCATGCATCACGACAACAAAGAAGGGCATGTTATTTTAAAGCACAATACAACCCTTAAAGGGCTATTCAACACCCTCTCTATGGCCCTGCACACTCCTCCACGGTCCCCGGCACCAGCATGGTCACATGCCGAGTACACTTCTCACACCCTGGGCGCTCCTCCACACCCCCTCCAGGGCGCGCTATCATTGATTCCCCAGACCCTTACCTGAGGGACAGGGCAGCTGATCTAATCAGAACCTTATCAGCCCTGCCCCCTTCCCCCTGCAGGCTGCATGCTAGCCGCCAGATGGCATTGCTAGGGTAGTGATTTTCACTTACCTTTACTTTGCCTCTTTGTTGAGACAATAACAAAGGAACCCTATTGATTCCGCCTAGGCTGGCTACCTTTAAGAATAAGATCCACTTCTTCCCGCCCCTTCAACCTCTTCAAGGATAGCTTCTCCTGTTGTGTGGCTATACACAGAGGTGCTTGTAATCACTTCAGACTTTGTTGGTTATGGCCGCAGCTTGTGTTTCAAAGAGGCCCTGATTTTACTTCAGAAGGTGATGTACAACTTGTCTGACCTTGATCCAACTGTGCTTATTTTTGCCATGTACAGTTTCTTTGATTTTGTATATATTTTTCATCTTACATGTGCGTTATTACTGAGCAATCGTATCTTCAGAGGGTTGAGGGCCGAGGCTGTTGACAGTATTTTCCCCTAGGTAGCACGTGATCAGTGAGATCTTTCTTGTGCATCCATTTTTATGAACCTAATTTTGACTGCCGACTTCGCTTTTATGCGTTCTGAGTCCGGTTTGGTCAAGAAACATTTGCAAGAAAGGGGTAATGATATGGGTGATGTCAATTTGGGTCTACAAAGCTCGTGGTCTATTTATTACTGTGCATGGTAAAGAAGCTGCCTATAATAGCTGACAGGTCCATTTCTAGCTTCACAACATTTTTATCATATCGAACCCTATCTATCTATCCATCTATATAATATATATATAATATATATATTATATGTATATCTATATATAATCATATACATTTACATATTATATATATATGTATATTTATATGTATAAACATATAGTTCAGAGTCCCTTTAACCCCTCGGTTGAGGGTTCAAGCCCATATTGTATGACTTGCTGGTAAATACGTTATCATGCACATTACATAGACATTTATACGCACTTCACATGCCTCTCATTCTGGTTTGCCATGTGAAATTCCCATACCAACCACGCAACCTATTAATATACACCCTTGAGCTACACTTCTGGAATAGTGGTAACGTCCACACCCTACTCAGGTGGTAACCTAAACCGGTGTGATGTGGTACTGGTCAGCAGTTAGTGTTGATTAGTACGACTCTACCATGATGTTCACCCTACGGCATCTAGTAAATTGGACCACTTGCTGTGTCAGTAGGGTATCAGGGCTCACCTCCCTCGGACGATCATCTTACAATGCACTGAGCAATCCACTGACTGAAAACTGGAACTGCAAACGTTTACTTGTAGTATATGGAAAGTGGGCATTGGGACAGGAAGAAGTATATGGAAAGTGGGCATAGGGACAGGAAGAAGTATATGGAAAGTGGGCATTGGGACAGGGTGTAGTATATTGGAAGTGGGCATTGGGACAGGAAGAAGTATATGGAAAGTGGGCATTGGGGTAGGATGTAGTATATATATGGAAAGGGGTGGCTATGGTGAAACCAATTAGCGTTCTTATCTGTATCAAGCAACATCTTTTCGATATAACCATCTACAAAATCTACCTAAACATTTAATTGAATACTCTCTTCAAGTGGTCTGCGCTTTAAGTGTTTGTTTCCTGTATCGATTATGAGGCATTCCTGAGATCCTAAGCGGATCCATGGGCTTTTGTCTCCTTCAATGCACTGACTATAACTACCATTCCCATCCCCTTGCCTGACCTTGTTCCCACCACGGGGGTCTATAACGCTGAAGGGTGCGACGTTCTCACACCTCCCTTGATGGGGGAGGGGCAGACCCATTTCGCTGGTGCCCTCTTTATCACGTGAACCGGCCGTCACCTGCCGGCAACAGGCGAAGTGCTGTTCCCCGGCGACACGCAATTAAAGCATTTGCTGTTAGTGTTACCAACCTTCCACTCACCCCTGTCCACCAATGTAGACATGGAGCCTTTCAACAACTAAAAATAAAACGAATCCAGTGCTATATTGATTGTTAGTAGTGGCCTATAAATTAAGATTGAATTGATATCACAGTTTAATTAGTTGGGCTATTATAAGGATACAGCATAGGAATTACTTTTGATAGTAATCAATTCATTATGCTTATCTTAAGATAAGTGTTGACACCTAACGTTAGAATCATAGACCTCATTGTAGTTCATTTGTATCACAGACAATTAGCTGATTTGTACTATATAAGTTGACCCAGCAAACAAAAAACGTTATACAACATTTTATAACGTTATATAACGTTTCTCTCAGGCTCCTTACTACGGCATAACGTTATACTAAAGTTTTAAAACGTTATTTTGACGTAAAATAATGTCTTTCTTTTTGTTAGCTGGGGAGACACACATTAACACCACTCACAGAAGAACTGTCCTATATACACATGGTATTATGATAGGCCAGACTCGGCTACCTACACCATGCACTAGTAGAATCCTATATTTGACTTATCGTGGTCCATTATCAACAAGGCAGTGCTAGGAACTGAGGACACTAAGTAGGCTATATTCACACACATTTCAGTACATGTCGGTAAGTTGTATTAGAAAACACAAACAAATAACAGAACAGGCTTGGCATTAAGATAACACAGAAACTGGCAAGGCCCTTAGGGGCTGCCAGACAATATTGATTGAAAGCCATAGAGTGGGTTTACTCAGAGACAGAAATAATTGCAACTAAGGTAACGCCTGGGGGATCTATAGTGGATGTGATGGAAGCTGTTACGGAAGTCTCTGCTCTTAGATTTGTAGGTTATGGTTATTTGACATTGATTGTGCAAAATCATTCATGGTATTAATTGAAATACTTATCGCCGAGAGGTGATGTAAGAATTCCGAACCATTCCCTGATCACAGTATGAAATAGTTCCATTAATTTCTTTGTGTGAGAACTATAAAAGAAAGTATTGAAGTATTATGTTATGAATCCTCGCAATACTGTCACTACAAAACCCTTATGTATACACTACTTTCTGTCAGTCTTCATCAACAGGTCTAGAAATAGACCTCGAGGGGCTAGGTAAAAAGTGACTGCAAAGGTGTCTGGGTTTTCATCTTATTGTGCTTTAATGACCCCTAGAATGGGTCCTTATGTATATGGTATGTATGTAGAGTTATACCAATGTAACTGTGCATACTATATGCTAGATGAGCTAGCCGCACGTACACTAGTAAATATTTGGTGTCTACAGTTCTGACCAGTGTTACTTACCCCTATACCATACAACCAGCCTAAATCCTCTCACACCTTCAGGTCTGACCGCACGTAGAACAGAAGTCATATATCCTCATCTGCATGGGATTCCTCATGTACCTAAAGCCAAAGGTCACCTAGCAAACCTTTCCTTTTTCTAATGCTGACCTTTTCCCATGAAGGTAGCCAACCAACCTATGGGTGTTTCTCATGATAAAGACCCGTCTATTGTTTAAATATTATAGAGTGCACAGTGGAGTAGGTCATATATACTGCTATTTATTTAAGGTTTTATGTACATAATTTATATTATTTTAATTGTATTTTTTCCCCTTGGGTTTTGCATATTAAGCCATTTAACGAATGGCAGCAATCAATTCTCTACCAAACCTAAAAGAAATCGCCTCTTCTTTAACCCCCCTCCATATCTATTTCATACATGCCCATTACTCCGATTAAAAATGTTGTCTCTGCATACCATATATCTTAATCCCATTAGAGCACTTTCCCTACTCTACCAACCTGGGTAGGCTCGTAGATGTAATGCTAACTGCAATACCTGAAGCTTTCACTCACCCCATACCCTACCTCTCTAACTACTCAACCAAACCCTTAACCCACTTTCACTAAACCCCATTAACCCTCCTCTCCTCCTTCTCTCTTAATACTGCACTCAGTACATAGGCTCTGCTCCTCATGCACATCCAGAGTGTTATCTGATCATGAATTGTCAATAGTCCTCTGGTATACCAGACAATAAAGGCCGGTATTGTCTTATACAGGCACGCTGAAAAGCATAGGATAACGATGCCAGGATAAATAAACAATTCAAAAAATGCATTTACCCACCCCTCTTCAATACAAAATTTAATGTTCATCGCCCATACCTAATGTATCAACCTCTTCAAAACCTTTTTACACTTTCAGCACTACTCTGCACCCAATTGCAGTCACTCCCTTTACAAGCCAAACTAGCATCTACACCAACCGAGATACCCCCAAGGCTCATCACCACCTAAAATCTCTGCCTCCTTCTCCCACTGAGCTGCTCCACTAGCTGTGAGCTGCTTACCAGTCCCTCATCTGGTGCTCATTTTGCCTAGGACACATGTGTCCAGTCAAGGTCTAATGAGAGCTGACCAGAGGTCTGCAGGGATCGAGCCGCTCGGGGAATGACCAATCGTCAAGATCCCAAGGTCAAGACCCTGCTTATATGCTGTATAAACAGGTCAAATGTTCCAGTTTATGACTATGAGCACGCCACTTAGAGCTTTATATTATACACCCTCAACGCTCAGCCACCCCCACATCCTGCTATATTAAATGAGAGTCGCTTGGTATGCATGTGGTTAATTTTAAATATGTAACGATACGGGGTTAGATTAAAAACCTGACAATTGCCACGTATGATAAGTAGATAAGTAATTGAAGTAATAGACTCTAATGTAGGCTGTGTCAATTGCTTCTAAGTAACTGTGAAAGTCCACCTCTAATTGAAATTACTGATGCCATCACCAATACCATTGATCATGACCACGCATAGGACTGATCGGGAACTAAATGAATATGAAGCACCCTTTAGCCCTGGCCAAGGTGGATACCACTGAACCAGTACTGCCTTCATATCAGCAGTGAGACTATTCAGGGGACCATTTATGTGGGTTTATCCAAATACCATGGTCTAACTGAACCACTTACCATCTACGCCTACGTCAACTAATAGTGAGCATCAGTGATTTGATTTGATGCATCAGTGAGGCCAAAACACAAAAGCGTTAAACAAAAAAGTTATCTTAGCCGTATCATAATCTTATTGATTAAAAGAAAAGAAAATCCCTGGTGAAGGGTATCACCAAAGAGAATATCCTTTACCTCCCCACCATTCTTTAAGGGTCAAATAATATTATCTTCCTTGTTCCTCACAATCCACCGACCACTTCCATTGTTAAAAAATCACCACTCCCTATGATAATCATGATAATCCATAAATCCTCATGATACAAAAGATAGTCCTTAAAACAAATAGACATACCTACGTTTTGGCCATGTTTAATAGCTGAATACAACGCATGAAAGGAAAAACTCGAATATGAAGATGAATACAGTTTAGCAAACATGCTACCCAGATTTATGATACTTATACATGTCATGATATTGAGTTCCCAGGGCTATATAGTCACAGTCATCAGTCACAATAAAGGCCTCATATATCAAGTGCATGATAGTTGTAGGCGGAGATACTTAATATATTTTGCGGAAATTCATGAAAATTTATACACATGAAAATATCTATGTTTACAGTACCTGTGCCTACGGTTGGATGTTGTCTTGCTACATAGTGTTACCCTATACAGATAATGGAAAGTGCATTGTTCAATTCACAGAGATCAATACTGAGTGTGGCTCTACCAAACTCTTGAAAGGTTGGTTGATTTTATCACTGCAGTATGATTAGTAACTAAAGAAAGGAAACTGCATCAGGCATATTGTATAGACACAAAACATTGATATCAGATACGACTAAAGTCATAAGCAGCTTAGTGACTATTACAATGCTTGTCATAAAAAGCTTCCTGATAAAGCAAATCAATGGCATGGTCGACTGAGTGAGAAAACATCACGTTGTTGGATACCACACCCACCTGAGAATAGCGGAAACCATCCCGATACACTGAGGCAAACTAGACGTCCAATGCTTCAGTTCTCAGTGTACAAGGGCCATGCTCACATATTCTGAGTAATTTTCTTTTGATGACTTTTTGAACGACAACAGCTTAAAAGCTGGTCGTTTTGTACAGTTCATAAGAAGACAATACCAATTTTCCCACCTGTCAGTGTATGGAACTGCCTGATTTCCCAGTAATCATTGCATAATGGGTCTTAAATGGGTCCCAGGTGGGCTACCATAATTATGGACTGAGGGATCGATTGTTTGATGCAGATGGCACCAGATTGCACGTACAAACGTATTTAGTGAGTCTTAATGAAATCTTTACAAAAGTTTGTTTCGCTACAACGTTTTGACACACATCCTTAAGATTTTTGGTAATGCTACATCTTCTGCCATCCGCATAACCCCAAAAGGTATTGTATCTGGACAAATGAACACTTTATCAGATAAACTTCTCAATTCATTTCCATTAAATTTCAATCGAGTAGTGGTAGTTTTTCATCATCCCTAAGGGAAAAGGTTTTGTAGGAGGCTTTAGGAAAATGAAAAAGAGATGGCTTGAACAAGGGCCAAACTCAGGATTTGTGGTGTCAGAGACGGACCCTGATTTTGCGCCAGAGAGCCAGTGTTACAGATAGTCCTATAGGGATATACCTGTTGGCTACTTCTGATTGGTCATATTTTTTAAAGATCTGGGTTCGATTCTCAGTGCTCATTAAACTCAGACATAGCTTATGCTTTTAGTAATGCTACTTCTGTCCCAAGTGTTGAACTATATCAGTTTGCTAAATGTCTCCTACATCTGCAAGTCAACTAGCTACATTGTGCTTGCTGCATGTCCCTAGAATAATTATACTATAATCAATTTATTGGAATTGGTCTAATTATTTCAAGCTGTGTATCAGAGTTGCATAGATCCCTACTGGATATCACATTTGCAAAAGGTCCCTAATATGGGAGATATGCTGCAGACCATTAGATACTCAGTGGCCTAGCTAGTTGGATACAGAGTCAGACTGCTGATCTCAATGTAAGCTACTTTATCTAAAATTGTTTAAGAAACTTATATGGTTATGAAATGAAGCCTCGTTGGAATCATTGTCAATGACCTTTATTAGTGAGAGGTGGCTAGACCAAGGATTGATCCCAGGACCCCTCGTGTACCTAGTACAATAAAAAGTGCTGTTATATTTTTGCAGCTAAAGTGCTGGATAGGTACAGCACATTTTGCTGTTAAGGAACAGCAACTTCTTACAGTGTTGAACACGGTTCTGGCCATGTTTCTGCAATTTTTGTCCAAAATTATCAAACTTGGTAATTATTCTTAAAGGAAAACGTTAATCTGTACAGAGAGGAAAATATTTAATCTATCATCATTATGCATAAAGACTGTCTACAGGATAGGCCCGTCATCTAGATTGGTTCTGACTGAAGTCTAAAAGAATATTGACAGTATCTTAGGAAATTACATCTGGTATATTTCTAAAGTCTCCATATTGTGCATTAGCCTACATTTGTCAAATGGCTCACATACCACTTAGATTGCATAGGGTGTGGCCTTAAGGTGCTGAAGTAATTCCTATCAGTGTTCATCATATCATGTACCTTGCGCTAGGGTTAGGTATACGTGTGCTTGGTAGGAATAATTATTGCTGTGTGGGAAGACACAATACCCTATGTGTCACATCCTCGTCAGAGCTGTCAGTACGTGTATCAGAGGTTTCAGCTGCAAATCGTCCCACTGTGGCCTGAGAAGATTTGATTCGAAACTATCTGACAAGTTCTAAATGGACAGATAATCAGGCCAGGCTAAATCGTCTAAAGATTATGGTTACTTCCTAGGAGGGGGTTAAATGCATATAATGCTTATTTTCAATTCCAATCTATAACATAACACAGTCTATTCAGCTCCTCGTTGATTATCTCTGTGATTAGTAAATGGGTCACAATTGTTAACCATAGCCATGCACCCTCCCCAAAACCAAATCTCCCACAACAATTTCCTCCACTTTTGTACTGTCACTGGAGAGTGTCAATGACATCATGCCATTGACATCATGGACGTCACTGACGTCCAATAAAAAGCCTTGTCACATGTGTTGGTCCTCTGACCAACACCATAGATGTTGATATGTGTCCCGCTCTATTATTGCTTATATGCAGCTAATGTATCTCAATCTTTTAAGATGTCAAGCTCTTATGATACATGTATTATTACATGTCCTCAGGTCATCACCGTGATCAGAGTAGTCACACTATGCAACCCTTTGCACCCACTTCTTTACACACCGTAGCCAAGCTACACTGCAAGTATAGCAGCCTCCATACTATCTCTCTCTCTCTCCTTCCATTTGAGCTGCTCCTCTTGTTGCATGTGAGCTTCTTACCACTGACTCATCTTGCTTATGTTCATGTTGCCTGAGACACATGTGTCCTGGCAACGCCTAATGAGAACTGACCAGGAGCCCATGGATCTAATGAACCACTGGTCAATGCACAGGTCAAAGACCCTGCTTGTTCTGCTGTACGAACACGTCAATGGTCCCAGTGTATAGTTCTGATGATGCCATCAACATTCATCTAGCTACATTGGAATTAGAGAGGGAATGTTCCTGGTTTAACCCTGACCCACCCTATATAAAGCCCAGAGTACTGGTGTACCTAGCTCCACTCCAACTGTCGGAGGGACAGTAAAGTTGTGGAATGTATCTGAAGATGGTGTATAATCTCAGCAATGGCAGTTACACTAGAGTAGGTAATGTGTTTCAATTCACAGTATGTATCGCCGTAAGGGTGGGGCATGCTTCTCAATTCAGTTGAAACGATCAATACCAGTTAAGTCTCAGTCCCAATCTTAGCTAGAGCTGGGGCCTGTTTCTAAACCGTTGGAAATCTACTAGCTCTATTTAGTCCAGGTGAGGGCATACTGGCGAAGGCAAAATGAGCAAACTGAAGTTTGTTTCTTAACCAGTCTTCACATCAAGCTCATGGGGCAGAGGTCATCATACAACAGAAGGACAGTCCTGTCTTTATCCGACAGGAAAAAGCTATCAAATTCCATCTGGTTAAGAAACCAGCTGGAAACTCGGCCAGAAGACAAATTCGTTCTGCAAATATCTAAAGAAGAACATAATCACATACCAATTTCATTTAGACCCCATTAAAATTGATTGAGTGAAGCACCTCAGCAAGACATCTACTCACATGTACCTCTGTGTTATATAATAGAATAACGTTTAGAATAACAACTCCACTTCTCCCTAACTATAATCTATCTGATGATGACTAATGGTTCTTCTTTTCTGAATCAGGCATTGGTCTTGGGTAGTATACTATTTAATTTGATTCGAACTGAATTTGAACTACTGAATTAACCCATCACTAATACAAACATGATTGTTTACTAAGGCTGATAGATCCTCTATCTATAACATCTGTTGTCCTCATCTAGATTGAAACGACCCAATTCACTTAATTTCTGTCTAATTCAACATTGGGGTTTTTGATCCAATATTGAGTGTATTTCAAAGTAGGCTTCCATTGAGTATGAAGGCACCAAGGGGTGTCATGATTTGGCGTACAGGCTGTATTTTTACTTTCTAAAAATTAATGTTAATGCCTACAAAAGCTTTATGGTGGTGGAGGTCAATTTTTAGAATTTGCGTATTACAAATGTATGAGAAATACTTTATGGAAGCCCTAAAGTGAATGTGCGATTAAATGGATCAAAGATACAATATGAAATACAATTATTGTGCCATGAATGTTAGTAAAGTACCATTAATGAACTAAAAGTCCTTCTTAGATTACATGAATATGTGATGAATCATTATTTCTCAAGCTAACTTTTTACGGCCTGAAACACAAATTCTTCTTGCCAAATAAAATATTTAGATTGTTGCTACATGAGGTGGACGTATAGATTACTTGACTATTACTGCTATAGCATGTGCATAAATGTAACTATACAATGTCATGTATAGACGAGTTGATGCATGTCACAACCCTATTATCACAAGGGAACATGCCTTTTAATGTCCATTCTGAGTATGCTAAATTAATACTGGATCTGGCTTTGACAAGGTCACAAAAAGTTTACTAATTTCGTGACTGATATATAGCTTTTGTCCAAAGAAGGGAAACGATCATTTTGATTATCCTATCCATCAGAACCCATCGATTGATCGGGCGAATCAAAAGCCAAAGGAAGGCCGCCTGATTGATATATTGCCTTGATGTATACCACACCCTACACTTAAAGCAAAGATGCCACCTGTACCCGGAACAAAATACACACACTTCAAACACATCCTGTACGTATACCAGATGTTAGCACAATGCCATCCTTGCCTTAGAGGAAGCTTTGTCGATAGTTACACCAACTTATACAGTGACGTAGGAATAATTGCCACAAACAAAGTGCTTGCCTATTACATTCTATTGTTCAATCGTATCAACGTAATCTGTCATCACGTTTGAACGGGAACTCAATTTTGCTGAATGGAATAAAGATTCCTTTAGTACAAAACAAATTGATTAAACTTGCTTTGAATGCCAATCAATAACCTAGCATTGTAACAGGGAAGCAAATATCATTTTCATGATCTTTCTGTTACTTCTGAAAGCAGCTAAATGTGAGATAATATTATCTAGCTTGGCAAAATATACAATTACATTAGTTTCATACTAACGATTAAGTGCAAGTAGATCTATAACAGCAATACTATTTTTGCATTGTCTAGCCTATTTTGGCCAGGGAAATATCATCGTTACATAACATTCTTGGGATATTCAAAACTTATAGTCAAACACATATGCTAGATTCAGGGTATAGTTATGTAGAAAGGCCTTACAAGTTAAGATTAAAAGAAGAAAGGTAATTTCCTAGCTGTCACTCCAGTCTTCTTTGCAGCGATAAGTGTCAAAAGAGGTCTATACTAAAGGTAAAACAATAGATCCGTCATCATCGTAACGACATTATCACATTTAGCAGCTAGACTTACTGGTGTATCCTGCCCAGACAATAATGGTTCTCAGGGAATGTAAGATCCTTCCCGTCATAAAAATTGGCAATAGCATATGTGGCATGTACTGGGAAAAGGGACCTTAGTGCACCCTGCACTAAGGGCCTTTTTCGCAGATCATGTCACATATAATGAATGTTGGCATATTTTTTTAAGACGTAATTCTTTACCAGGGTGAATGGCTTAGAAATGAAAATAGATACGTTCTCCCACCTGAGCATTGCTAGAAAAAGGCCTTTTTAGACACCGATGATTATGAGACAGAGAGTTATTCTCATATACTGTTTATGGGTTCTGATTGTTTGACAACTTCCTCTGGCTATCATATATTCCTATACATAGTCCCACCCACTCCCTAGCTCCTATGCCAATAGCCCACCTAGATCCCCACATAGGGACAAGATACTGGACAGGGCAGGGTCTGCAGAGCCAACATTTACCCTCATCCCATCCATTACCAGAGACAAGGTTTTGTTTCAGGGGTTGTGAATGGGAATCTGCCCCAGCCCGCTAGCAGTACCTAGCGGTCAGTAGCCTCCATCATTGGTGTCACCACGGGGGCATGATAACTTTACTAAGGGGTACCACCACAATTATGTGGACTACAAAGAAGGGTATGGCGATCAGCCAATGTAGGATTCATAATAAAGACAGCATTTAGATGCGTATATAACTGTTGAAGTGCACTGATATTCCTCCTGTGCCTTACCAACAATGATATTGATCAATTACGCCATATACAAAAGGTACAGGCAACCCTACCCTAGGCCCAAAAGAACGTCAACCTCAGGATTCTTTCCCCAAGTATAAGTATTTAAATAAATTCTTTTTAGCAAATAGTGGGTCAGGAAGAATCCCAGTCGCACCTTCTGAAAGTCGTCAATCAACCTTAATGACCTACACTGTTGTCTGACTTCAGGGCTTAGATCCACAGGGGGATATCTAACAGTTTACCCGTTGCAGCAATCCAGCTGTTATTTTGACAAGATCTGAATCGGGGGGGGGGGGGGTGCGGCTGATTCTTGGTATTTCCCAGAGCATTTTGACTGAAACACATGGGCAGGAGCCTATCATGAACGATCATGCTTTTCAGATATATTTCACCCATTATATAGTATAGGAATTGGAACCAGGACAAAAGCCTATAACCGAAGGTTGCCAGAAGATTGTACACTGTAAAAAAATTTCCGTTAAAATAACTGGGTGCCAGATTTTCACCGTTATTTTCACGGTCACCGTTTTTCCCAAAGTCACCGTCATTTCAACGGAACTGTGAATCACCGTTATTTTAACAGAATACAAAACATCACTGTATTCTGATTTAGTGCCTAAACAATAATTGTAATGGTATTTTGTGTAATTTAACTGATTTGTCCCATTGGTATTCAGTTCATTTTATCCCTCTATACCTAACTCCATGCTCAATATGGTTCCAAACCCAATTTGGTACCAATCAACAATATCATCTCAGTGTCAAGACTTCAGACCTAATCATTAGGAATTAGTCTATGAAAGCCTTATAGAATGCTTCATGACACTTTGTAATACCAGTCCATGAGCAGAAGTCACTCCAGGATGGCTACAGAGCAAACCTTACAGCTGTATCTGTATATATATTTCTTATCACCACAAAAATGGTGTTCCTAGCATCTAGGAAAATCTCTTCATGAACCAAACTGCCACCTGGTGTGATAAAACTGAAATCAATTAAACGTAGCTTCACTGTAAAATAAACTGTGTTTCACTGTAAAAATAAACGGTGTTTCACTGTACTGGATTACGGATATTCAAAGTAAAATTGATTGATTTTACATTGCCTCACCGTAATAATATGTTACGATGAATCACCGTAAAATTTTACACTGATTCTCCGTATATTCAACGGAATATTTTTACAGTGTAGGTTAATTGGACGCATGATATTATGCAGTGGTCATAGCACTGTTTGATGCATGTTATTGACCTTGCAGAGACACAATTATAATTTGTTTTAGCCTACAACAGTCAATACTGAGTTCGGCCTGACCAACGTTTAAAAGGGGGACATTTTTCAAACGGTAATGTAGTTCATTTGGCATAAGAAAGGGAAGGCATAGATAACAGTCTGCTCTTGGGCTCTTATTTCCTAGTCAGACGAAGGCAAAGGCAAGGTTGAATGATTGATGTATTACCTTGTTGTACACAACACCCAGTACCATCTGCAACATATCACCTGATCCATACAAAATACTCCCTATACAAAGGAGCTCTATATTCTTTTATACATATACACAATCCATAGTGTCATAATTACAGATATAGCTTTGCCCTAGGTTATAATTCCGGGAACCACAGACTGTTCTTTTCTAATTTGCACAGACCAAATTTGGAAATATTAGTCAAAATCTCAATCGGATGGCAAGAGGTCCCCACTTTGATTTAGGAAACTCACCAACGTCTGATGCCGTCCATGTGCAGGGTTGCTTTGCTTTATAGGTGTATGATTGTATTCTATGGTGATTTATTATGTTCAAAACGACTTGTTTCAATCAGGTGTGGGCCAATCACTCCTCTATAAACACGCCGTGTTTTGATTCACTACACTATAATCATTCAGCATATTTGACCGACACATATTATTGTTTTACCCAAACAAACATTACACAAGATTAGACAGTCTGATCGATGTGAGATACCTATAATGTGACCAGGCATGCGAAAAGGGGTACTGAAGGGAGAATTGATGATTTAAGTTTATGTCAAGATCTATAAAACCAGATATCATGAGCTAAAATTATTCCTGGTAGTTTTGCGGGAATTACATCTCGAACATGAGTTGTAACTAAGAGTGATAAATAAGGTCTAAATACACTGTAATCCCATGATGACTAATGAAAAAGATGAAAAGATAAGATTTACGCAAAAAAAAACGGTGTGAATATTCAAGTTATTTGGTTTATGTTTTGAAGATCTGTTTTCAGTTTTGAGTAAGTGATGGAATTACCAAGAAACTAGGACGGTTTCAGAAAAAATGGAATTGTTCCCATGGCAACCAGAAAGTGCATAATGTGCTAAACCAGAAAGTGCTTAATATGCCACGTTTCCAAAGAAAATGTTCCATTTACATTCCAAATATGGATGTTTGCACCAAAACTTGAATACTACTGCACTCTCCATAAACCTCACCTTAAAGCTATTTTGGGCATATCTTTCAATCAGTACTTAAAATCCCCTGTGAAGGTACCTTCTCATGTGTTGAGCTACATATATGAATAAAAAAACTTCTATTTGATGAATGAGCCAGCCACGCCCACACTAGTAAAGAGACTAATGTGTGGGGAGTTACTTTACAGACCGATTTGGTCGTTTTATCTTTAATTTCAAAGGAAATTACAGATTTACAAAACAGGACTATCATATGAGTCAATGGCTCTTATGCCACTGTCAGTGTATACCCCACCCTTATGAATAGCATTACCAAATTACTTTAAAAAAATCGTTTAGAAACAGTGTTCTCCAGTTGACCAACTTCTTATGTGGACTGCAATGCGCTACCTCAGAATACCGATGTGTTTAGACTACAATATAAAGAGCATGACCTCCTTATATTCCAAAAATTGGAGGTCTAGTCTCTTTTGGTGATACTGGCTTTGTTCATGGCAACCACCATGGCTATAAATGTTTGATAACTTCCTGTGTCCTGCTTCTCCCGTGCCCCTTTCCCTTGGATGTAGTACATATACCCACCCACTCCCTATCTCCTAGACTGACTAGACTGCTGCATGGGGCAAGATACTGGACAAGGCAGGGTCTGCAGAGCCAACATTTACCCTCATCCCATCCATTACCAGAGACACGGTTTTGTTTCAGGGGTTGTGAGTAGGAATCTGCCCCCAGCACCTAGCGGCTAGTGACCATCATGATTGGTGTCACTCGTGGGGCACAATAACAACCAGGGGGTGCGAGCACAACCATGCTGTATGCCAGGGTGGCTGGGATTCTAGGAACCCAGTGATGTAAAATGGCATATTTTGCATATCATATAATGTCCTAGATGGTTCTGATCTATGATACAAATATTGAGTGCACTCGATTGGGAGACATACCTATTTGACCTCAGCTTCTTATACATGGACTTGCATTTGTTATCTTATAAATCTGATAGATAATAATAGATTTAGAGCAATTTTGATTAGGAAAATAATAAGAAACATTATTATCAATTCCAAGCTTTCCCATTTGTCATCAAAGTTGATATCATAGATATTTCAATATAACATGGGGAATGTACATCAAACTAAGGCCTGTAAGGGTTAATCGTTTTTTTTAAACAGAAAGATGCACTCCAGCAGAACCTTTTGACCACTAATTATGCAATTCGTATATCGTGTCACTTTCAAGGAAAGAGCTGATATTTTGATCCAGCCTCCTGGCACCCCCCCCCCCCCATGAAATTGTTTTGTAAATCCTCTACCTGTAAGGGTTTGAAACTGGATCTTATTATGTAGGCTACAGTGAATTTCATATATCGATACCATGGTATGGTGGAGCCATTTCCTTATGAAATCCTATTGTCAGGGGGTAGACACCGTTCACTGAGGTCTGCTGATTATACACCAGGCCGACATTCTGATAGTCAGGAACGGACAGTTACTACCAAGAACTAAAGCCTAGACTACTTGTCCCAGAGTATTGTTTCGCTATGCAACATAGTTGGCTATTTATTATACAGGCGACACAAGAAGAAAGGGAAGACATGTATGTAAAGGTTGCTAGCCAAAAGGTTGCAAGAGAATAGGTAATGGCCGGATGCACCTCTCCCTTGATCAAGGTTCAGGGTACAACATGTAATATGTAATATAGCCTGGCGTTGTCTTCTTCTCCAAGAGTTATACTGTATGGAATATGTAATCTGGTAATGGTTGAAACTAGCATTATATACAAATCTAAGAACGTATGAGGCAACGTTTCTCAATGTAGGCCTAATATGACCTTTTTAGTGTATAGAAACCAAATAGGGCAAACACTCATGCAGACTCCTGCTTTTGACCGTACGGATAAGAAAGGGAAAATGAGAATTATTATGGAATTGGTGTATTCCACAACCAATGCTCATTAATTTTAATACAGGTTTGTCATGGGCTGTGGCGTCATGCACATAATGACTATTCTAGACTATTTAAAGAAATAGGAATACAAATTTTGTCCGAACACTATTGTTATTTCTTTGATATAATTTCAAGGTTGTTACTCGCTTCTACCTATCAAAGCAAAACATATTTGATATATACGAATATAAATGCATGGTATGGTCACCAAGATATGACTTGACAGGGACTTGAGCTTAGGTCCTCTGCATCATGAATCCACCATGCTAACCACTACTTTATGAGGGACAGGTGACATAAGGAATGCCCCAATGCCACAATACTCACACCCTGTTTGTACCCTAATCTCGGACATGAGATTTGGCTGAACTGGTTGCTGGAGGTTAGAGGATATACACTGATACCAATACACGTGGCGCTCTACACAGGTCATCTTGCTAATGCGGAATACGACCCACGGCCAACATTTAAAAAAAGATGTGGACAGGCTCCACTGTCTTGGCCGTTTTCTATATAAAACGTAATTAGCTCAAAGAGATACCAGTTGATATAATATATTAACTGATATCCCTTTGAGCTAATTATTATTTTCAACGAAGGTCAGGTAAATCAATATCATTTCCTAAATCATAGTTTAGCTAAGCTGAAGGATTGACTCACTTTTTTATATCCCAGAGTCATGGTCAGCCAAGGCCAATGGGCCTTTGTAGTCAAGGTGCCAGATATCAATACTCTGCAACAAGGAAGCTTGGGAACAAAACCCAGAATAGGTGCAGGAACAAAGGCATTGGTGTAAGCCCAACAATGCTTTTAATTTACATGAAGAAAACTGCCTGGGGCAGCCTACCAACTTGAAGGTCAGTATTGCTGAATGGACACCTGATACCCCCTTGTAGCACAGGCTTTAACAGGACAGCATGCTGACTGGTGGTTCTGTGATATATTGGCAGTTTAAGACCCTGGTTATCTTTCATTTATAGTCTCCTTTACCTGTGATAAACTATAAAACAAATGCTTTGGTTTTAATACCGTAACCTGGACTACACAGTTTGTTCCTTAAAAATACGCACAGTGGCACTGTAAGTCAAAATAAAAAGGAAATTGATGTAGTCCTAGTTGAAATACAAAGTTCACTATAGCTACCCCTTGTCATGCTCACCCCTAGGAATTGTCGCAGACATTCTAAAATAAAAACAACCAGTTCAAAGAGAAGGTCTGTGGGGTGTTTCACAAGGGGGTATACAATTGATTGTAGAATAAGTGTTTCTATAGTAGAAGTTAGTTGTATACAATTAGTAAGACCGACATTGGGTTTTATCAATTGTATACTGGTAATAAAAGTGTTTCACAAAGGTCTACAACCAAGATGTTAAGTCAGGGTCTTTGGCCTACAATCGAGATACAACTAATGTATAGGTGTTGCACAATGCACATTAGTGTGTGCCCCATACCATGCCAGTTAAGACCGACTTAAGTTAGACTTACAGGGTAAAAGTAAAAGTGTTTCACAACGTTCAATAGTATCTTCAGTTGTAAAGCGGGATAAGACCGAACATAATATTGGGACTTTAGAAACACCAACCTAAAACTGACATTGGTTAATATCATGTTGGTTGTAGAATACATGTACAATTCATGGTATTTAATTTGGCCTTGTGAAACACCCTACTGTATCCATAAATGCATAATATTTGATATTTTGCTTTATGATCAAAAAGAGACGATCGGTTGTATCCATACCTCTGTGTTTTACACAGACACATTATGTGTATTTCCCTATTTCAAACACTATTTCAACATCCTTGCCAAAAATGTCCTTTGGTTCTGCTCTTTCTGTTGCAATGCATGGAGCAATGCCCAGAGGGAAAATGCTGTCCCCCAAGTTATGTTTTCTACAGCAACAATTACCTTTGTTGTTGATACAGGAGGAAACCTTTTATTCATGAATTTTCGAAGGGGGGTGTATTTATTTCACTAAAGAATATAACCGGGGCCAGAACTTTCATCTTCAAGATAAAGCTCTGTGGGGTGTTTCACAAGGGGGTATACAATTGATTGTAGAATAAGTGTTTCTATAGTAGAAGTTAGTTGTATACAATTAGTAAGACCGACATTGGGTTTTATCAATTGTATACTGGTAATAAAAGTGTTTCACAAAGGTCTACAACCAAGATGTTAAGTCAGGGTCTTTGGCCTACAATCGAGATACAACTAATGTATAAGTGTTGCACAATGCACATTAGTGTGTGCCCCATACCATGCCAGTTAAGACCGACTTAAGTTAGACTTACAGGGTAAAAGTAAAAGTGTTTCACAACGTGCAATAGTATCTTCAGTTGTAAAGCGGGATAAGACCGAACATAATATTGGGACTTTAGAAACACCAACCTAAAACTGACATTGGTTAATATCATGTTGGTTGTAGAATACATGTACAATTGATGGTATTTAATTTCGCCTTGTGAAACACCCTACAGAAATCATTTTCAACAATATAACTGATGTGTCCTCTTGTTCATTAGGGTAGTATCAGTATACCAATGGTTTATACTTAGTATTCGGTTTGATGATAATATGAAAAAATTGTGGGGGGGGGGGGATATAGAAGCTTTTGCATAGATTTGCTACTGGATCTACAGCATGGAAACTATAGCAATACCCAAAATTCGTTTGTAGTCTTAAGATTATAAAACATGTAAGACACAATCTGTAATGTTTGTAGGAAGCCTCAATCGCTTTTCAAAATGAGGGGAATAGGGGCTTTCACCCTTAATTCTGCAGGCGAGGTTTTGTTTTCTGTTTTCCTCAGACAACCTTGATATAGCCGTGTGTAAAGACACATCCATGGCCAGTATGAATCTACGAGGGTGTAAAAATAACTGACTTGTATACCACAAATGTCTGGGAGAAGATAAAAGGCAACACATTGGCCTCAGTCACAGCTGATTATACCCTTATTTATAAAAGCAATGCCAAACTAAATAAAAAGTGTGCTTCAGCTTACATGGTATGAAAGTCCAGACTGGGTAGGTGAGAATTATATGTAGCTTTAGATTCCAGGGAATTGAAATTGTGCATTGACAATGGGCTTTTATATTGATTTGTCCACCAAAGATTTGACTTCTAACCCCTTTGCTAGAAGCATACTACACTGTATTTCGTTTGAGATACTAAAGCAGTATTTTGGGAATTCATTCCTGGATTTTCAGTTGAATTATGGCCATTTGAGATTACATGCAGTTGGTTGCGATGACTGTTAATAACCCTGAAAACACTACTTTGTTTTTTCCCGCTTAATAATGGATAAAATTGTCAGCTCTGCTTTGCTAAGTACGGTCGTATAGTCTTTAGAACTTCCTTTATCCTCCGATACTTTAGAAAAAAACGATTTGCGAATAACTCCACAGCACAGATCTATCTCCAGTAAGTGGTCTAGCTGATGCGCCCACTAGTTGCACTCCAGTACACTAAAGCAAACTCTAGACTGGAGCAGTTGAGTGGGAGTCTGAGGGTGTTTAGGCTGGAGCAACAGGTTAATTATATCCCCCATGCACACAGGAGCCTCTCCTCTTGTTCCCCGATTGGCCGCCGTATGTCGCCACCCACAGTGGGCGTGCTCCGCAGTGACGCGCAGTGCTCCGCAGATGGGGTCGGCGGCGTTCCTGATTGGTTGACCAGCAGCGGGCTTTGATGACCTGATAGCTCTCCAGACGCTAATCAGGGGGACCCAGTGTTTGTCGCCAATCCCGTGGAGGAACCTTTACAGTGTCCCTTCCTCAGCTCCACCCTCCTCCATTTTCCTGTTTGACTCTCTGTCAATTGAGCAAAGCAGACGACATGATCCAAAGGAAAGCGTTCCCGTTTTTTCTCGCTGGGAAGCGGATTTAGTTTATCTTCCTACTTTCCAACCTGGTGGTCTCGTTGGTGGAAAGATTGCCATGCTAACCATGTAAGGGCCATGTAGTGCTTTAATGCGCTGTGCCATTCGTCGTCATGAAACATTTATAAATGCATCTTGTCGACCCTATGTGCTGGATACACTCTCGAAAGGGTCGGCATGATGCATGGATACAGGCCTAGTGAGTAGACTGTCCAAAGCTTCATTTATGCATCATGCCAAGAAAAAACATGTTACATGAAACCACAATGTGGGCCCTTAAAGGGGTAAGAGATAATCAGTGTGTCTCTGGAGCAGCTGAGGTGGGGGCTGGAGGGAGGGTGGGTGGGTGAGCAGATAGAGCATGGGATGAGTGGGTGGGAGCATATTGCGGGGGTGGGGGGTGGGTGGGGCTGTGTGGCTCTATGCTGGGGTTTCCTTCAGCAAACACAAGAAGAAATGAGTCCTGATAGCGATACGAGGGACAAGACACCGGGACACGCGCCCGCCCGAAAAGAAAAACCGTTATGCAAAAGTCGATATTAATTCATTGCACCCTAGTCTCGTCGACAGCGAGGCCTCAGATCTCGTCTGCGTGAGAATTATCTATTACTTCCGGTGCGCATGCCCTATACCCATAATCACGCCACGCCTCTGCCACTCTTCCCATTATTGATATTTGAGAGAAGATCTGTGGCCTCTCGGCACGATTCATGGGTACCTTCACTCCACTGTTTCGTATCCATTATATTATAAACACTTCCCTGATTATTTGTCTTTGTGTACAGTGTTTCTGGTGCTGATGAGAGTTTTGTTTCTCTTTTATTTCTTCTATAGGTGTCGCTGGCGTGTCACGGCTTGGGTGGAAATAGGAGCGGTCATACGCATGCGTGGTTGGCCTGCCCCCTAGTACCTGCGGTTGGAACTAGGGTTACCACTAGCCGATTATAGGTCGCCATATCACCATGAAAAACAACGCACCCAGAGGATGAAGATCTAGCAACAAAGTGTGATATACTAATAAACCGTCGACGGATCTTCATATCGACACAAACGAATTGACAATAAGAGGAACTGTGAGAAAAATGAAAAGAAAAATCTCTAGATATGAAATGTGACTCTCTTGAGTAGAAAGTGATAAGACTTTCCTGATAACAAGTAGCCAACAATGATGATGATACATTTAAAGTAAAAGTAGACTTATCCACATTTGAATCACACCCAATCTACATTTAAATGATGATGATAATAGTATATGCCAACCCGAAGGAAATGAAAAGACTGTTAAAAGCAATGCCTGATCTTAAAGACTGGTCTTTTGATTTATAGAGGCATTGATGCAATACAGACAAAAATATCATTTCGATTTAGGGTCTCAGCGATTGTATCGTATATCATTTCTTTTCTTTTTTTCTGGATTGAGCGAATCGTGGACCACCGTTCTAGACTATGGCAAAGCAGCCTTCTATATATATGCTAATCAGGCATGTAGCCCGGTAGCTTTCATGTATTGTTGTTATCGACCTCCTCATAACGACACTTCATTGTTTTCACATGCTCTACAATTATAAAATGAACTCCTTAGGAGATCAATTGTACATATTACATTATATTTCTAGAATATATTCTATGTATTGTTGTAGCTCAAGTATCGTTTTTTTCCTCCAACTTGAACCCTCTTTTTACCCCAGAAGAAGAAATATCATTACCCCATTAGTCATAGTATCAAGAACAGAAAGCAGTAAAACACAATGAAAGGAACATTTACTATATGGATAACAATAACTATGCCACAAAGAACAACACTGAATGATCTCAGCTATCATTGGCAGTTCCTATCGAATTACAGATCCATTTGTGCCTACATCATCATGAATATGATTCAATTGAAGATTCAATCGAGATCACTTTCTTCTAGGGTCTGTCACTGGTCACTAGGGCCAATATCGACGAGAACCTCGTGTGCAATCACTCTGTTTGTCTCTTGTTACCTCCACTCATGCCACTCTTATCCCCTTATACAACACCTCTCCCACCCCACCATCCAATATACATGGACCCTTAACCCCTTAAATGGTAGCATGGTGCTATTTCGTCAGGAGACACAACTGAAGCACTAGTCAGTAACTTGCCAGAGCTGCATTCTCGCATCGTGCTGACGCTAGATAGTAGATACCCAGCTAACAAAAAAACGTTATTTTATGTCAAAATAACGTTTTACATTTTACATAACGTTATTACATATTAAACAGCCTTAGAAAAGCGTTGACATATAACGTTATATAACGTTTTAAAATAGTGTATAACGTTATTTGTTTACTGGGTACACCTCCAAGGGGTCGGCATGATGCGCTGCCTCTGCAGCTTTCCCCTGGAGCGACAGCCAATTACACACAAGGATCTCAAGCTGACTTCTAAGGGCATTATGCTTTCCTAAAGGGTTAATACAGTATCCAGAGCCCTGTGGTGGTAAGGCAGGGAGGATGTCGGTATACAGGGGCATGGGAGCAGTCCTATTTCAGGCTATGAGGTACCCAGCCCTGTCAGCTCTACAATGGCTACTGACCACTGCACCAACATGGGCATTTAATGAATATATATGTTTAATGTAAGTTCACTTAAATTCAATTAACCAATTCTAAATTGTACATTTGTGATGTGCAATAGTTGGTGCAGTGGGTAGAACTGATGATATAGCACTATGCTATTTCAGAAGGCCCTAGCGTTCCTGCGATGGAGGCATATTTTGAGACATTAAAGTCAAACGAAATCTTGACCCTGTAAGTGGGGTTCAATGTTTTTTCTCCCCTCCCCTAGCAGGATTCCAAGATATCGTGGCAAACTCATTTTAGTTGTAGTAAATAGTATTGCCTTTTAACTAAAATGAGTGAAATCCTTTTGGTCCTTAAGATACACAAAGTATCCTTCCTCGTTTTAAGATAATAACCACTTCATATACTTGGTAGCCATTTTGGAATTATAGATATTTCACATGTGTTTCATTGCTCGGAATGGCCAGTTTTGATTCTTTTGGGTCATAATTATACCTTTCTGAAACATTGTACTGGTGAAATAGATTACACAGTAAAACAGGTCTGTTGCGGTATTAAACATGGATTTAAAGAGTAGGCGTAACAAACTTTCCTTCAACTCATTTACACACTTTTGAGACTTTTGTTACAGAAAAAAGAGAGATAAATCGACTACAAAAAGGTGTATAAACGTAACACATTTTTCTTAGAGTGTATGTTGCCATTTGTTGTGGGTCAACCCCCTCCCCCTCCCCCCGATGGCATAGACTGACCTGCATACATCCAGGGAGGTAAATTACAGTCATGGATCTTGATACGCCCAACAGTGTCATGGATTGACATAAGAATGCAGGCAGCGGAATAAACCGTTTTTCGAGCGTGGAAGTAGTACCTCTCACATATGCAGGGTGTGCCTATGTGGCCATTGTGAGGGTCCAACCAACTCTGGTGGAAGTGCCCATGAAAGGTAGGTTTCTGGTTGCATTCACATGGAAGACTGGCATAGGGAAGGACCCTCCAATATTTATGTTTTCAATCTCAGGCGTCAATAAAGATTTGGAATTCACTTGGGAACCATGGATGAATTCTGTGCATTAGAAATGAAGACTGGGCCATACACTGGGATGTAAAATGAGGCATATTGCCTAGAAACCAGGGACGGTGTCTCCAAACAATATTAGGTGTTTGAATGATCATCACTTTAAAACCAAAAATAAAAGGTGTGCTTCAGGTCAATTTTCAGTTGCAGTTGTACCTTTGAATATACATTTGAAATGACCTACACTGCAATACACTACATTTTCATGGCTACACAGTTATACTATATTAAGCTAATTGTTTACATGTGAGGAAAATGGGTCCTCTAAGGAAAAAGTCAACTTTAAAAATTGATTGTGTTTAATTTCATCATACAAGAGTTGCATCTAACTACTAAAGTCCGCGACCACATATGACACACAAAAAATGCAAACAGTCTGTAACTGATTTGTAGAAATACTCTCGATGAAGACTTGGGGATATATAAGGGTAAGAGTAAACTTTCCCTTACCTCTATACTTATTTGCATGTTTAAAATAAATACTCGTAGGTTGAGGCAAGCATGAACCATAGTTGTGCCTAGGCTCAGATCCAAATGAGATTTACCTGTATCAAAGGTTACATCAATAAAAGAATTATCATAGGGTTGTGACTTTGACAAACTGAGACTTTCCATGGCAACACGTATCAACAAGGACACCTATAATCTATAGGACTTAAAACGTTGTTTTAACAGTCCAAATATAGAAGATGTTCACCAAAATTGAAATATCTTGTGTAATAATATTGTGTTCTTTCCCCTTGTGGCTAAACTTGGTTAAAAAACATCAATTTTACTCCCGCGGGAGAATCCTTTCTGCTTGCCTGATCACAATATTTAAGTCTTGCCAAAAAATTCTACGCATTTACTCAACTGAACTCTATCCTAGCTAATGTGGAAATTGAGAAACCTTATATTTTTATGGTATTGATAGGAATAGGATCGGCCTATAGTAACATAAGCCGAGGGACAAGCTATTAATTTCCTCTGTATGCTCTCTAACCCATATCACTCTCTCATTGTTGCCCACATTGTTCACCATTTAAAGGCTGCATAGCACTTTATTGCGCATTGTCCTTTGTAAGTGTGATGCATGAATTAAGCCCTGGTGAGTAACTCACCAATGCCCAATTCTTGCATCATGCCGACCCTACAACATTGATATACCCCTGAAGAGTCAGCATGATGATCAAAGCAATGCTCTTGAGTAACTCGCCGGCACTGCATAATAAGGACAAAATACTGGATCAACGCAACACATGGATTTTGTAAAGGGTTAACTTTGTTAGCCTCCTTTGTTGATCGTCAACTGTGTCCAATCTGTACAAGACTTACATTATTGTTGTATGCATACTGCCATATCTCTGGTAATAATCCAGCCACTGCGAAAATATCAAAGAGTCGTATGCCCATACAAATACAACTTACTATAACATTGGGCGCCTATCCACATCCCCATATTCCTATAGCCTGGGGATATACAGGACCACCCTTGGCCTTTAGCAGAGGGGGAACAACAAAGCTCTGTAAGTGGGCAAATATTTGCTGACTGAGTCGCGATTAGGGCCTTTAAAAGGATGGTATTGTATGTACTACAGTGTAGACTTGTAGTCAGCCATAGCATCTCACATTGGCTGCATCTATGTCATTGTACACATCTTTGTGCTTTATTGCCAATACACAGAACATCCAAAGTATGCTCTGGGATGAGAACATATCAGAATCAACTCCTATCAAGGAAGAAACAAAGCATGATTAGCTCACTCGTGTTAAAACAGGGGAATACTGTCAGGAAACATTCAGAATTGACGTCACTGGTTAGGGGTGGGGGGCTTTAGGTTCATTGACGACCCATCCAGTGGCACAGCGTAGGCTAATTTGCCTGAAATACCGAGAAGGTGGGTGGGGACGGAGCGGTCTTTATCAAGTGTCAAAATATGTGACTTGGCCTGGGACAAGTGATCTTATTGTACCCTGCGCTAAGGTCCCTAAATCTGTGATCGGTCACTCATCATGCAAACTAAATCCGCAATATATGATATGTGACACGATCTGCGAAAAGGACCCTGAGTGCAGGGTGCACTTGGATAACTTTTCCCGGTACATGTCACATATGTGCCTCTACATGGGTACCCAAACTTTTGACCATGTCGGCGTGTCGATTTTTAGCAAAAGGGACGTGTCACTGGGTCGATTTTTAGCTACATAAGAACTTAGAGAAGAATCCCTGTGGGTCGATTTTTATCCCTTATTTCCCTGTGTCCATCGATTTTTAAAGGGGCCGTGTCGCACGTGTCGAATTTTAAAAGGGCCATGTCGCCCGTGTCGTTTATTACCCATGTAGGGGCACACATATGCATTAACCACTCATTTCAGGTAAGAGACATCAAATACTTATACGTTATTAACTATTGAAGATTTCCAAGAAGGCAGAGCAAAATGGGTTGATTATCATCAGCTGATTCTAGTATCTCACATTATGTTGCTGTTGGAATTCCCAAAGTACAATGATCGAGTGTCTAAAAGGCACAACAGCAGCAGAGCACTTATACTATAGTTATAGTGGGCTAACAGACAATCTAAGACGTTAGATAAGGATCTCTCCAAACATCGCATATGCTTTAAATGCATTAGACCTTCACTCATTTCAAAACATTTAACTACAATACAGACCTAACGTGCACTATAATATTGTAGAACATTACAGAGAACTTCTCTAGGGGAACAGACTGCCTAAAGTGGCCTGTTACAATAGTATCAGGGCGTAGAGCTTTCACGTCATAAATGCAGTAACAAGAGTGCCACTTGAACAGCTGTTGAAGCTGATGGTATAAGGTGAGATTAGCACCCTAATCTCAGTGGAACAGCTCTAGATTCACCACTGATTATGATAGGAACACGAGTACATCTTATCATATTGCAAGGCTTCAACAATGCTACTCTTAAATCAAGTCGCACGTGTGCTTCCTATTTATGATATCGCTATATCTTTCCAGGAGATTATATATATATATAAAATTATGTATTGATAACATAGGTGACACGATCTGTGAAAATGGACCTTAGTGCACCCTACACTAAGGTCCGCATTCTGTCTACTTATAAATATGCCCAATTAAGTACTGAAGTGATTAAAGCAGTATATCCCAGTAGGCACAGTGCAGGGTACACAGGACCTTGAATTTTTGTACTGAGGGATTTCCTTGGTCATCATGATGCATAAATGCAGCACTGGCGAGTCTACTTTTCGGAGTTCCATGCATCATGCCTATCCATAGGGTCGGCATGATGCTTCAGTGCCGTGCTGGCATCATGGTGACCAGGAGTATAATGCATTAAAGTAATGTGCGGCCTTTAAAGGTTTAATATCTCTTACACCATTACCCTCACTTCACAAATGGCCTGAAGCACAACGTACTGAATCCTCATATATAAACTATTTGACAATGATAAATTGCAATATGACCAGCCCCTGTCTAAAGTGGATGAAATAGGCTGCTTGGCTATTCACCATCAACAAGTTCTACAATGAAGGCTTACCTACATAATATTTATATACAGGTACACTTTTTTGTGTGTACATTATTTCCCTCCTCCACTGTCAGATCAAAGTAGGAGGGGATAGGGAGTATCCATGCATCATTTACCAATATATGAGGTGGAGCAGGTACTGTGATTGATTGATCTTCAAGGTCAAAGATTACTGTTGTATATTGAATATGGACCATTGTTGGTGGCAGACGCTGTCGCCTCCTTCCATAATAAATAAAATGTTTGGTCAGGTCTGGTCACCTATTTACGACCGTTTGGCACCATTGGAAGAGAATAAAGTCTTGTATATTGTGACCGAATAAAAAATTACTTAACTCAAACTCAAATCAAATCAACTACGCACATATCTATATGACTACAGTATGATTAAGTCAATTGATAATTACAATAATTTACTGTTGTAGTGTACACGGGTTCTGGTGATATTTTGATGAGGACCGAGTTTAATCTACCAATAACAGAGGAGCTTTTAATAACCTATTTCTGTGTACTTCAATATCATTGCATCATTTCACTTTGATAATGCAAACTATCATAACTGATTGCTTTACTAAGTAATAAACCCAATTACCTCACTTAGTAATAGTTAGGGTGTGGTCTGTCAATTATTGTAACAATGGCTTCTAACCCATTACAGGCTGCATAATGTGTCAAGATTCAATGTTTACTTCTTAATATGATGCAGTAACTTCATGGTACTGTCTTTGTGCATCATGCCATCATGTTATCATTGATGTATCAACCTGATATGGTCGGCATGGTACATGAATGAAGACATAGCGAGTCACTCAAGAGCTGAATTCATGAAGACAACAGGTATAATGCACTCTGCTTCCCTTAAGCTGTTTGAACCCTTTAAGGATGGCATGCCTCTAAAAGATGACATCTGTTGTAAGGATACAACGATGGACCCCAAGCGAGTAACTCGCCAGTGCTGCATTGGTGCATCATGCCAACACTTCAGCAGTGTATGGATCAAATGCAGCACTAGCGAGTTACTTGCCAGGGCTCGATTCATGCATCATGATGACCAAGGGTGCTTTTTGGATTATCTTATTACATTTTGCAAAAACACATAAATAAACATATTAAATACTATTTTTAAATCAAAGAAATATAATGCAAGGATTACAAAATACTACTTGTTGGTGTTACATTTATGTACCACTTATAGAAAATGAAATATAGAAATGTAAAGGTCCTGTAAGATTACTGATTATAGATACAGGCAGGAAAAGTGATTTTTGGATTTATATACACAAGAAAAAAATTAGATTAAATTATTGGTTTTCTCTTAGAATAAAAATCAGGGATTTCAAAAAGTGGTGATGACATTAGGGGCCTATTGGTGTATCTAGTCCTGAGCAGATTTGATTACTGCATGCATGATTATGTTTATGGTAGTGAATAAACTGATATAGCGTAATGGATAACCGCCAAGTGCAGTCACCACACCCACACAACTGAGGAAAACACCTGCAGACTGTGCCTATCAAGAACATGATATTTATTCCAAAGCTTTGTTTCATCGGGATCTATGTCAATTATAAAGTATTTACCACACCTTCCTTTCATCAAAAGCTTAGCCCTATCATACAGTAATTTAAACCATATCACAAGATATTATGACTGACATGATTGGAGATAATGCTTGTTATTTACGTTATGTGTATGGCCGCTTTGTTTAGGGGGCTTCCCTTTGTCGTTTGTGCTCTGTTGTCTGTTACCAAACAAAGACTAGCTGAGGTCTCTGATCACACAATAAATTTATTGTAAACAACTACAAAATCCTTTTTAGATACAGTCAATGCAGTAATGTAAAGAGCAGAAAAGAGAAGAAGGCATGAAATAGATAAGACATTATTGCCATTTGCAGAAAATGGGATATGAGGCAGAAAATGGCATTTACATCTGGGAGTCATATGTTTGTCAGAGTAAAACCAGAAGAAAGGAAATGTGTCATATTTTTCATCAACATTGTATTTACAAATTTTAACTTGGAAGACTGAGATATTGAATGACGTTTTTGACATGTATTGGCTTCATCTATCCACTCTTTGTACATTGTGAGAAGTTCAGTAAAACTATTTTCAAAACATACAAAAAGTGACTTTCAGACAACACGATCTGGGAAATAAGGTATTCATTTAAAATAAAGGAAAATCTACCTACTTGAAGGAAGCTAGGACTCAATTTTCATTTATCATGGACACAATTCAACTTCATATGGCTTTTTTTATATATGTAAATATGGGCCTCAAATTCTGAACGGTTTATAAATGCCAAATGGGGTGGGGTCATCAAAAGCAGTTATTAAAACTGGTCCATTTTCAGAAGTTTCTCATACGAAAACTCTTTTAACTAGGAGACAAACAACTATTGCAACCAACTCCTCTATAATTATATAGACAGAGGACAAGATGGGTAGAATTGTGAATATCCTTCAACTTGCATGAGCACTTGTAAGGACTACAAAGTCAGCATGAAATGAGGTGTAAGTAGGAAAAGTCAATCCTTGGAAATGTCATCAAATTTACATTATCGATTAAAACATAATGATTATGTGTTAAAAGTAATAATTACATAAACAGTTAAACTGAATTGAGCCAGATACGCCCCGAAAAAGCCATTCCAGGGGGCGCTGGGGGTGCTTAGAAAGGGGTTACTTATTGAAATGACTCATCTTCTATCTTTATGCAAGTACTTAAAACACCTTGCAAATTGTTTTTCCTGAACAGGCAAACCAGTATAATTCAAGCGAATACAGTGCCTATAATGCTTCCATGCTTTGTTATTGTTGAAATGATCTTTTTTTTTTTCAAAATAAGAGAATTGGCTCAACTGTTAAAAGCAGTCAAGTTTGGTAGCCATTTTATCTAGATGTTAAATACCTTGAGGCACCCAGCAATATGTTTTTCATGAATAGACACATATTTATCTTTCATGTGAATACAGTGGCTAACTGGTACTGTGGTTTATTCTTTTTGAAATGATTTAGCTAAATAAAGAAATTTGCTCAACTGTTAAAACTACCAAACGTTGGACCATTGGTCCATTATGAATGGATTCACCCAGCTCGAAAACGAATGAAAGATCGTCTCTCTCAATTCATTTTTGAGTTTTGTAGTAATTCAAAAAAGGATGCAGGACAAAATGGAAAGAAATGCTAGGGACGGCCCTGGTTTCTAGCTATAGTCGGATTGCCTGAGATACACCCATTCCTTGGGCCTAATAGTGTATGTTGCATGCAGCATAGTTTCGACATGGTTGCTCACATGCATTATAATATAATGCACCATTCATGATCAGCAACCTTGGTTGTCATAGGCTAGCTAGATACTCCGGAAGTTGCTATACTCTCTTGGTGTCGAATGACAAAGTTCGCTTATGAATCTATTAATTCCATGTCCATATTTTAGTTAGGTGTCAGAATGCGACCAAAAGGGCACGCCATAACGGAATAGTATGACTTATCTCATGCGATGTAGGTCTGTACATAGACCGTCAGCCAAAGAACGAAGGAAATCAATATAATGTGGCATGCACTAAGGTCCAGTACATGCCGCAATTATCATGGCTTGGTCGGGGTATTAAAGCTGCTATACCACCTGAGACACTCACACCTTCATTTTCCTCATTTGATTGGCCGTGTCATTGTGTCGGTTTATATCCCATACTTTGCCATACATTCTACTCAATTGTTCCATGTCCGTCGATTTTTAAAGGGGCCATGTCGCCCCTGTCGATGTTTACCCATGTAGAGGCATGTAACATCTGTGGTATGGTTTACAGTGGATGTCATCAATGTTTAAACTTCATTCCATTATTGTATTCAACAGAATGTTGTAGGTACCGTGGTGGTATTCTCAGTCCTGGTTTTCACAAGGCAGATTGGCCCACGTGCTGAGGACTACATAAAGTTTGAAACTACAACAAGTAAACTAGTAAACCCATCACCATATGCAATCAGAATACCTTAAGGTAAACAATTTATAATGATTTCCCCTGTCTACATCGTTCTGAGGAATACTGTGTATTTTGCTCAAAATAGATCCGTTTAAGGCGAAAACAGTTTGAAACAGCGATATAATATATCACATGTACTGGGAAAAGGACATTAATACACCTTGCACTAAGGTCCCTTTTGGCAAATCGTGTCACATTATATTTCATTAGTACATTGGTTTCCCCTAAAATGCTGACACCATTCTTTTTCAAGGTAAAGGTATCATAATGATCATATCGGTATTGAATGTATTTGTGTGTGTGTGTGTGTGATGGTGTATGTATACATAGACACATTTCATGAGGGTGCATCCCTTTTTGTATGCCACAGACAGCTGGCCGTTTGGGGTGTTGAGGGCCAGTCATCTATGACTATCCGGGGGTGAGTGACATTCTCATTACAGGAATTAATTATCCTGGCCCCGCCCGACTCGCTATTGTCAATATGCCCTTCGCTTGGCCGAACTGATTTTAAGAAAGCCCCCTCTCCAAAAAAAGGCATCACTTTTGTATGTGGAATAAAGTGTGGTTATAAATTCTCCACGGCATTATACCCCCTCCCAGTAAGCATATATTATCTTTAAGCAAAGTTTTAACCCATCCCCCTTTTTTTTCTTAAGTTATTCCTCCTTTTTAAAATTATTCCCTCCCCCTTTTTCCAGCCACCCCCCACCCCAGCTAGGTAATAAATGGTACTGCTCCTACGTGTCTGGACCCCCTACGAGTCAGTGTGTGCGCGGATGGCTGTGTTTGCTACCAGGTCCACCCCCTCCCCCATCCCAAGGCCACGGCCACAGAGGCTGGAGGAGGAGGAGGTAGAGGTAGCTTTGTAATCAGTGGGAAGTGATTGACTTGTAAATCTGTCCTGATTAGCTTAGACCAAACCCAAACACTCGCCGAGTGCATAGCGACCCCAGCCGCGCCGACATGTGATATTGGGCGACTGG
This sequence comes from Harmothoe impar, assembly GCA_947462335.1. Lineage (NCBI taxonomy): Eukaryota > Metazoa > Annelida > Polychaeta > Phyllodocida > Polynoidae > Harmothoe > Harmothoe impar. The sequence goes on along the minus strand of OX381711.1, from coordinate 37,880,676 downwards.
GGCGCTGCATCAACATTTCATTAACAGAGCCAATAGTCGCAGGTTGCAGACCCAGTGTTCACCTTGGTCATCATCTATACCACCCTCTCCAGGCTTTGTCAGCATGTTTACCTTATGGCTCAAAGCTCAATAGTAACACTCCTACCTAGGCTTTGTAGACACCTCTTTTTGTCCTTGACTCGATATTGCTACTGTTAATTTGTCATAAAGAAAGCATTAATTAATTATCGTGGTCTTTATCAGTGGAGCTATTCTTATCACTCGGAATTTGGGGTATCTATCTTATTGAGGTTACCTAAATAGCCTACTCAAAGCATGACCCTCAAGGGGATGGTAATCTTACAACTATTCTGTGGAGGAGGAATCATGAATATTTATTTTCATTTAAATATTTCTCAAATTCACGCTCAAACGCTTTTATCAATTAATAAGGACGCTGTAAAAGTATGACCATGTGGACATTTGAAATAGAATTCCTAACCAGAAAACTCAAAAACGAATCTCCTTATTTTGATTCTCAGAACAGTGCACCAATGCAGTGCTTACATCTCATCCAATAAAACGTGTATTGCCTGCAACAATGTCCCAAACATGTAAGGTATGCTGACATTTTGGGTGGACCAGTGGCACAGCAGGAAGCCGACAAGACACATAAATATAACAAAGGATACTTTGTCTCAATGCAAATCTTACAGGAGAAGAAGAGTATTCCATTCAATCCCCGCAACTATTTTATATTTCCCTGTCGCACTTGCTTTATTGCCAAAGTAGATATAAATAGGAGGAGGTACTTCCCTTTATATGCATGCAATGAGACGGATAGATTAAAATACCAAGCAACGTAATCAAATTTAACACAATAGGTATGATTTATATTGATGTAATAGCCACTGACCATTATAATTAGGCTACAAAAAAGAGGTAAGTATGGTCAGCAAATTTTAGGTAGGGGTTCTTCTTTTTTCTAAGCTATGTAATCATCCTATGATAATACACATGATCATTGGGAAAACGTCGCTGCAGTCTCTAGATTTCGCTTTAACTCTAAAAGTGTGGAATCTCTTCAACAGGCTGGGAAAATCATGGGTTTCTCAGGTCGCAGTGAGAAACCACAGCACTGTGTTATCTCACTGCTTGATTGGAGGGTTATCACACAGCACTGTGAAATCTCACCCCCCTGTAGGAAACCACACTGATGCTATTTCTAGCATTTAAAGTCATAGGGAATACAATATTTTGGCTTGTTTATAAATTATTTCTCATGAAATACACATTTGCTGTAAAGGCCCATTCAGATGTACCTAGCTGATAACATAATACATGACTGTAGACATTCATTTTCTGGAGCAAATGATGATAAGCCTACAGCAAATTGGGTTTTCCCAATACCATTTTAAAAGAATTTATGAAAATCATCATTTTTCATTGTTAATATCCAAACAATCAGATAATTGAAGTGAGCATTGAGAAAACAACTGTGTGCCCATTTATACATTATCTTGATTTTCATTTGGAATGAGGGAAATCCTTAGAAAATGTGAAAATGTGAAAATATATAATATGGATGTGGTTTCCAACAGGGGGGGTTGAGATCTCACAGCGCTGTGTGAAAACCCCCATATTTAGCAGTGAGATAACACAGTGCTGTGGTTTCTCACTGCGACCTGAGAAACCCATGATTTTCTCAGCCTGTTCAATTATTTCACACACAAAGTTCAGGCCTGTTCTGTGGAGTATAGGTGTGGTCTCTGTATACTTTCACATGAACTAGACACAACACATCAAGACGTCATACTTTATTATCGACCAGTTTCATTTTGTATTTAGTGAGTATTAGACATGTATGGGTACGTACTGCCCTGTGCAACATCCAAATTCATATGCTACTCACTTCAGCGACCACGTGCACACAGAACTTTTTAATGTGGAACCAAATATTACCGCATCTCTGAACATACGTTCTGTTCATAAATGAGAGCTTTGAGCGGTCATTGAACCAGAAATGCCTTTGCTGGAGCTACCCAATTCTGCTGCCTGATAAACATGATAACATGTATGTATCTATACTAATATAGAAACATGTCCTTGGTGCCTTGATTTACACCCCCAGTGTCCTCGGTATCATGCCTGATAACCAGATAATTACCCGCGTTCAAGGAAAGCTTAGAACATTTTGTACATGACTCGGGTACCGATGTGAGGCACTGGAGGAGTTAATATTGATTTCATACACCAGTATCCCTTGAGTTTTATAAGTGTATTTATTTGATAAGATCATCTTCGAAAATACACTCACATAGTCAAATTACATTGTTAAGGGCCTGTGGTGCATTTCCACTGGTTGACCTTTCCAATGTTCCATTAATATATATGTGACCCGTTTTAACGAAATGGGTCGGAAGTCGCACATTTAAGAGCCTAGATAAGGGCATTTCAAGTAGCATAGTGTGGAAAAAATATTATTTTTGAAAAATGAGTTTTTGACATTTTTCTAACATATGAATAGTTATCTTCTGGCAAACTAAGTTGAAAAACTAATTTCTACCCCCATTTTCCCCAAAATCATGGCCATGGGATCTACAATTGTATTGTATGATATAGTTAATATCTATTTTAAATGTTAATTATCTCAATTTAATTAATTTCCATTAAAATCAACAAAAAAGTATCAAAAATATCGCCAAATTGTTAATATTGGCCAATATACTACTTGTTACATACCAAATGAAAGCTCTTGATGAGCTGTACACGAATATAGCAATATCAGAACATTTTATATGTGCGACTTCCGACCCATTTCGTTAAAACGGGTCACATATGGTAGTAGTGGAAGAAAACACACAAAAAGAACTTATATAATCAGATGAGACAAATTAACTATGTGAACAGAATAGTTAGGTTTACACTGGTAGAAAAAAAAAGTCGACTGTGATTCAGTCAATATTATATGAAGTTGCACTATATAGTCTGCACTAATACAGATGGATTTATACAGTGTGATGCTTTGCAAGTATGTTAATATAGACTACATCTATGAGATATATTCTGACTACAGTGCAAATTAAGTTAGAAGAGTGATATAGTATAGAAGGTTACAGTAGGTAATATGCTCACGCTTAAATGAGCGTGTTAATATTAGACTTCCCCTAAGCTTCACTAAGCAGGGATGGGTTCTCCAGGATACCACCTGGCCATGTATCTGGCTATAGTACATTTTATCGCCACTTGTTTAAAGCTTGATGAATCCTTATTCATTCTGCACTGAGGGGGTAGCCGATTCCACATATCAATCCCTCTGAATAAGGGACTTTTTCTCGAACCTGGCTTCTTATATATTGGGTAACTTAGCTCCATAGTGTTGGTAGACCTAGTAATACGCCCATAGAGTGGCGCAGCTTTGAGCACTATCCCAGTATTTTTTGGGTCATGCTTATCACCATATACATATTTATGGATGAGCATCAAAAGCTGTATGTCATTCCTAACACTTAGAAAGTTTACATTGGTTTCTGTATGTAGTTTTATAACATTGTGTCTGAGTCTCACCTTTAGGCAGACTCGGAGACACCTGTTTTGTACTCTTTGTAAGCGCTTCTGGTGTGTGAAGGTCAAACCATTATATAAATAGCCACAGTATTCTAGTACCGGTGCTATCGTCTGTTTAAATACTAATGATGCAACTCTTTTTGACATACCATCTCGGAGTTTACCAAACATACCTAGTCTGTTAGACGCAGAACTAATTGTCTTGGAGACCATCTTGTCGAGATTTAGTTTACAGTCTAGATTTACACCTAGGTAGTCATAATCTGAGCACATGCCCAGGGCACAGCCACCCATATATATTTTAATATTGTTTGGTATGTTGTTTGATTGCCTACTGAAAAATATGCATTTTGTCTTGTCAGTATTGATACATAGCCCACTTTTAGTAAACCAGTCATATACTAGGTTGGCATCTTCTTGTAGGAGGTTACAAGATTGACAATGATTTTTGTGTGCTACATAAAAAACTACATCGTCTGCATACATTAGCATTTTACAATTTTTGATTACTTCAGGTAGGTTATTTACAAAACATATAAACAGGAGAGGACCAAGAATCGACCCTTGGGGTACCCCAAAGGTGATTTTATGGGTAGCAGAGGTGTAATTATTACAAGTAACACGCTGGGTTCTATTACTCAAGTATGCACATAACCAGTCTGTATAGAGAGGGTGCAGCTCTAGGGCTCGCATCCGTGCAATCAATTCACCATGGTGGATTGAGTCAAAAGCTTTCCGTACGTCCAGGAAACAAGCAGACACAATCTCATCCCTGTCCCTCGCCATATAGAGGTCATTCATGAGTTGGTATACGGCATCATTTGTTCCCCTGGACGCACGGAAGCCAAACTGACATGAGTTTAGTTTGTTATTATCCTCTAGATGGTTGTAAATTCTAGTGTATATGATACGCTCCATAATCTTTCCTGGGACAGGGAGCAGGGATATTGGGCGCCAGTTCCCTATGCTTAGTAGGTCCCCTGACTTAGGAAGGGGCACTACTTTTGCACTGGCCCAGGGTATTGGGAAACTAATGTTGTGAAGGGATTGGTTAATGAGGTCTGTTAGCTGAGGGGCTAATATCAGAAGTGCTTCTTTCAGTACTTTGGTTGAGATGTTATCAATGCCACTTGATTTGTGCGTCTCAATCTGCTTTACCAGTTTAAGTACCTCTACATAGGTTACCTCAGTCCCCCTGCAAGGCGGGTATGAGGTAGCATTAGGATTACTAAAAGGTGTCACTATGGGCTGTTGGCCTAATTTGTCAAACAGCTCACCTCCTATGTTGGAAAAGAAATCGTTTATATAATCAGGAACATCTTTGTCCCTTAGGTAAACACCACTGTGTCTATGTTTCAGAGTAATGCTTGGCTTAACCTCACTAGATTTGCCAAGTAATTTATTTAATTCTCTCCAGAATTTAGTGGGATTGCTGGATAGCTCATCCAATTTATTTGACATAAACTCATCATGGGAGATTTTCTTCCTCAGGTTTATCTCATCTCTTAAGTCTTTGGACTTCTGTAATAGTGCTGGATTACACTTACCCTCAGCACAGTATTGGGTCATATATTCTTTGCATAAGTAGATTAGCTCAAAAATATCCTTAGTGATTCAGGGCTTATTATGATCTTTGAATTTCATCTCTTTGATTGGGCAATGCTCATCGAGATAGGCCAAGATGGTGTTTAATAAAATGTCCCATTTTGAATTGACATCCTTCTCTCTTGTGAAGTTTGCCCAGTTCACATTTAGGAGATAGTCCTCAAAGTCATCACTATCATAGTACTTATAAGATCTTCCCATTATTATGATATCTACTGGTTTTTCTTTGGCCTTTTTGCGAGTGGCATAAACCGGTAGATGATCAGATACAAAACAGGGGAGGGTTCCAGACTGTAGCACAATGTCACAGTCTGTAGCTATTAAATCTATGCAAGTGCCTCCATTGGCATTGGTGTTTGGCCGGGTTATTGTATAAATTTTGTTCGATAGGCCCAAATCTTTAATAGAGTCTGTATACTTCTTTGTTTCAGAAGATTCTGGCTTGAATAAATCTATATTAATATCTCCTATCAGCCATATCTCTCTGCCCTCCAGTAGATCGCTCTGGCAGGTCTCGACTATTTTTTCGACACACTTGACATAGCTTCCACTAGGAGGGTGATAGGCATGGACAATGGACATCAATCTGTGTTTCTCCTCTGTATAATTGAGTACAAGCAATTCAATGTCCTTATTTGACACCGATAATTCAGAGACCAAACTACAGAAGGGCGAGTAACGATTTTTTGTATAGATTAATAACCCCCCTCCAACCTTGTCAGCGACTCGATCATGACGATATGCTGCATAGTTGGGTATCAATAGTTTATTAGTAGGGAAACAGTCAGTCAACCAGCTCTCACTAACACAAAATATATCAAACATCTTGACCAGGTCATACAGAGAGTCAAATTTTTTATGGGAGGTCATGCTGCGAATGTTATAATGTCCTATTTTAAGCCCTTGCATTTTATGAAAGCTGGGCAGGTCAGTGGTTACTAGGTTAGCCACCGCGCCTGCATTGACTGAGTCTGGTAACAATTATTATGGTACATGTGTATGTATGGCAGTGACAATGTATTTGCATGTGACAACATATAGTCAACACATGTGTCTGTAATGAGCCATTATTGCTACTTATGTATAGTATGAGGCTTCGTTGCTATACTTCCCAACTTCCATTGTTTCATGTGGCGTGGCGTGCACAGTAAAATCTCGTTATAAGGAGGGCCTTTTAGCAAAGCAAATTTGCTCATCACGAGCAATTTTCGTTATAACCAATATTAAATACAGAGAGAATGGGCAATTTTGGCAATGGTCAGTCCTCCTTATAACGAGATTTCACTGTATCAGAACCCAAGCCTTGGACCAAGGTCAGGTTTGATGGACTAGTATTAGTTCTCGTTATATCCGCATGATGGCAGCACTGAATTCACTCTGCTTACTTCCTACTGCATCAAAAGCCATTTTCTCTATTGTTGAGATACTGTGTTGACCAGGAAACTGCAATTTAAGAATTCTCGAATTTACTCTGAAGGGGGATTTGCCCACGGTCTGAGTGCATGTCAAGTCTCTTCAAATGAGGAACAGGAGACGTGGGTGAGCAAACTCTAAGACTCTTCCCTGAGGACCTGAACCAACGTAGCTGTGCAAACGGTTTTCTCTGAGAGCAAAGAAACTGGGATAACGTACTATTCCATTATAAACAATTAAACGTGCATTCAACTTTAAAGCGGGTCTCCTCAGGTTAGACTACAACCAACTTTAAAGTATCCTTGAACTATTAAAGACCCTACCCATGAATTATGTTTGTTTCTAATGGAAAGGGAATTCGTGAAATGACATGCTGTACATTATTCTGACTGAGAGCTGACATGACTAATAAGGATGGTATAGGACTAGAGGTCTAGATGAAACATTCCGTAGATTCCACCTGTTTCGGGCCCATTGATTTACCTGTGCAATGTGTAGGCTAGAACATGATAATCTGGCCTCATCTAAAGATAACCTCCAGTTTAATCTATATTAATGCTGGCACTTCTATTTCTAACGAATTTTCCTTAATCCGTCCCAGAATTAAAGGATAAAGTGTTTTTGCAAAGACACCCTGGGTTCAACAGTGTTATTATGGTAACAGAGTGTATTATTCACAACCCCTAATGACATGAAAAATAGTACATTTTAATCAAAATATTTGAGGATTACATTTGTCTATCTCTATCCCATATTTAGGTCAAAGCTTTCTCTTTTAAAAAATGGCGTTTACACAGTTTTGCATTAAAGTCCTTTTTTAGGCATACTGGCAGGGGAATATTCTCTTAGGCAGAGGTGGGAAGTGTGTGTGGAAATAAAGCTCATATATAATCTAACCTGAACAGAGAAGAACTTCTATCATTGGGCACTTGGGCCCAGTGGGCACAGAACATTGAATCAACATTGATAAGTGGTTGTCAATGTTGATACAATATTGATTCAACATTGGTTCAATGCTGAACTGGATTTCATGCCCACTGGGGGTGGCACCTACTAGAAAGCATATGGCATGCAAAAAGATGTTTCCCTTGTATATTAGTTCCCTGCTTGTCCACCAGGATCTACTGGCGCTGTTGGGCGGCAATAGGCTGCTCAGTGGCTCCCCCTTGTGAACAGCAGGTGAACCTAAAACGATGTTCATCATAGTTTTTGCAGCACATCATTATATAATTTTGCTGCAACTATTATGATATTTAATTGGGTTTCCCACATAACAATCTGGCAAAGAACGTCATTCATAAACAATAAACGTACATTCTGATTCAAAATGGCTAAAAAAGAGAAACATACACCAGTTCCAAAACGTTGAATACCCAGGCGATCTATAATAGATATCAACTAGCCTGTAAAAAGCTAAAATGCATTTGCGTATTCACAGAGACCCCGACAGAGACATAACCTGGCAGACAAATTCGATTGGGAAACAGAAAATCACTCTCAACCCCTCCTCCCCCTGCCTTCCCGTACAACCACACACCCCAAAACGCCCAATTCCAGATGCACACTGCAAAAGAACTGACAAGAATTACGCCAACCAGGATGCCACCTGTTGTTGATTACCTGTTAGTTGTCTGGTACACTGATCCGGTACTACCAAAACGGATCTACTACCACATGGGATTAGCTCAATCAGTGTAACTTATTCTGGGCAATTGGAGACTAAGTAAGAGTAGCCTCTGTCCGCGCCATCTACAGGTGGTTGGTGAGAAATCCGCCAGGTGGCATTCCAGTGTACATGACGTAATGGTGACGTAGGAGAGATTTTAATTGCAAGGAAACCAGCCAGGTGGCGCTCGAGATGGCTGTAGAGCCTGGACTGAGAGGAAGTCCATAACAAGAACACAAACTCTTTCTGATGCTATATGCCTCCCATATGTTCTGGGCTATTGTGGTTGTATAGAAAATGTCTGATTTGATTGTCGTTGAGATGTGTAGTAGACCATGGGCTGTATTAATACATGCACTTGGCATATGAAATGTTCATAAAGAGAATTCTATACAATGGTCGTCGTGAGTGCAAATAATTAGCCTTGTAACTCGACGAAATCCCACACAATAACAAATGAGAGAGCGTGGAATCGACTCCCATTGGGTCACTCTATGCTGGATCCAAAGGAACAACATTCAAGTACCCTCATTTTTGAATTCATTTCTCCAAATAGTCTATCACAACCTCTTCAGGTATTGAATTATCAGAGAGGAGTCTGTTGCATGACCAATGAGACAAGCATATAGGAAATACTCTAGATTTCCTTTGTACATGTATGTGTACTTGTATTTAATTCTAAGTGCTCCGTCTTTCCCATAACAAGAAACGCTGGCATTTTTTGTAACACCAATGTTGAATGTGTATAACCTCCTTCTGCACACGACCCTTGTCCTTAACCCTTTAAAGATCGCATAGTACGGTACGTAATGTAGTAGTGGCATGCTCTTTGTCGGCATGCTGTATCCATGCAGCCTTAGTGAGTAACTCGCTAGGGCTGCATGAATGCTCCATGCCGACGCTGTGTGGGTGTATCAACCACATAGGATCAGTATATACATACCGGTTAGCGACAAAAGGCATATCACATTGAAGCAGTATGCGTTCCTTAAAGGGTTAACCGCCCACGACACCTTTTACCTGGGACACACCTTCAAAGAGGCCGCCGCTGCCCACCTGTATGTCTTACCTGTCCGCGAGGGGGCGCAACATAAAGAGGACCCTCCCCATGGGATGTCAGGTATCGAGAATTGGTAATAGGCGGGCTGCAAAAGTGTATGTTCAGAGAGAATGGAAAGTGCAGGTAAAAGCCTGATTACAGGGCTAGGGGTCGGTAATGACCAGTATGGACAAATCACTGATATCACACCTTCTGCGAGGCAATTCCTGCACTGTTATTATGTCTACGGACTGACTTTTCAGTTTGACTGGTAATTTGAGACCTTAGTCAAATCAATTCCCCGTGTGTCTACGTCTTCTAAGTGAGAGGTCCTCCCAAAGGGACTGGACATGTCCTGCTGTTCCTTTTACTGGAGAGTCTAGACGTATCAGAGGGGGACAAACAGATAATCGAATTGACAATAGACCAAGGGTCGACCGACAGTCGCTTAATAGATTAAAATATATAGTTTATATCAAGGAGAGAGGGCGGCCAATATTTTCATTCTTCAACAGTATTGTATGAATATATTTGTGAATGTTTTTCTCTATTTTCTCTCTAAAACTAGCTATGTAACTGACATTATTCTATGCCAAATAGAAAATCAAAAGCTTAATATCAAAACTCACTGAGCGATATTTCCTCATTTTGGCTGGACTGTTTTATTTCCTATTCTGAAAGTGAAACAGGTTACACTAAGTGTGAACATTTGGTGCCATGAAAAGAAAGTTGCAATAACAACATGGCAGCGGGCGGGAACGTGACCACCGACCAAGACCCAACAAAATCGCCTCGGGTGAAATGCATTATGGGAGCAACATCGATATTAATATGGTCCTAATCATCATGTGTGTACATTTATCGAAAACATGAGAAACAACGCAACACCATGCTACTAGGATTTTGGCCGTTCCATCTACAATGGTTGGCAAAGAAAGGCGCATGCCAGATTTACAAACAATCATGATTCAGCTTTCATTACCTTAGGGCCGAGCAATACCACAAACAAAATTAATTTGTTTTATTCTAATGCTTCCAAGAGATTGGTATCGGCCAACGGAAGGGAAACGATTCAAGGGGTGTCAGCACTGGCTGATGATATGTGATTGAACACATTAAGGCTGGTATTATCTTAGACAGGCACGCCATTGAGCATTGCCTATTGATGCCAGAGTAAATAAACATTTAAAAAAAAGTAGTATGATAAAAGTTACAGCCTTCAACTCGATCGTAGGAGGACCACCCCACGCCCAGAATGGTGTACAGTGCCGCCCTCTTTAGTGAGAAGTGTGAAATAACACCCTCCCCCTACCACCACCCAGTGGGCACACAACGTTGAATCAACATTGACAACTGGTTATCAATGTTGATTCAATGTTGATTCAGCATTGATTCACTGCTGAACTGAAGTTTGTGCCTACTGGGCACCACCCATACTGGGTGAGGAGGAATCTTTGATAAATATAATTATGGTTCTCAATAAATCAATAAGGGGTCAACGCTAGTGAAGAAATCAACAGGAATTGAAACTAATAAAAATCTCAACAGGGAGTCAAATCTTTCCACCCACCCTCACATTGTTACATTGTTAATACATTACTTTTATGCATACATGTACGTATGTGCGTACGTACGTATGTATGCATTTATGTTGTATGTACGAGCTCGTGGTGGGAGGTAGTACTGATTGCTATGGAGTCATGCACGGGTACTTAGTGGTCAGCTAGTGTGGCAATTTTGTGGACATATCAACCAACATAATGTCTTTATACCATTTGTGGATCAACAAGGGAAAAGGGACCTCCGCGGGGGATTTTTAGTACCAACTTTGGCCACCAGGGGGCTCCATATAGCCAAAAAGGACAAAGATATAGCAAAAACTTATCTATACTACTTTTTTATGTAGGATATGATAGGCCACATTAGAAGATTCCATTTTTGAAGAAAACATTCCATATTTGGAATGGAAAAGAACGTTTTTGGGCCTAAATTGGTGTTTTTGCACATGTTGGTTGCCATGGAAACATGATTTTCATTCTAAATCGAAAATTTAAAAATATTGAATGAAAGAAGGCCCCAAAACAATTTCTATGCTGAAAACAAAATGTAAATACCATTTTTAGATCAAAAGCTGTGACCAATTGTTTGAAAAAGTTTGGATATTTTGTAATTGGCATAATTATGCTAATTAGGTAGGAATATCTCTAAAACAAAGGAAGATAGAGCTTATTGGCATTCAAGATTGGACAGTGACCACACATATTCAGAGAGCCAGTACTCAAAAACTAGAAGTTGTACCTGCTTATAAAAGATATCACTGGAAAGCTGACGACAACAATTTTATTATTGAGTTTTTACCTTAGAGGACCCTTTTCCCTCGACTGTCCACATTTAATGTCCTGCACTAAGTGACTTTTGAATTTCTAATTTCCACCCCTCACCCCACCCCAGCACCTACACAAGATAGCGTCCTGTTCAGAACTTGTCCTTTGGGTATTTTAAGGTTTATGTCTTGATGTGAACATCATCACTCTACAGAGTCAAAGTTATCTTAGGAATTATGTCATAACGTATAAGCCATTGACCAGAATATAATTCATAATAATAGTGTAGAGTATGATAGAATACATTAGAGGCAAATCATGTACATACCAATGATTAAGGGAGCGTTCATTATTTATGGCAGGGGGGGGGGCGGGCGTTTGGCAAAACGAATACGTCAAAAAAAAAAGACCCCCCCCCCTCTGAATGGGTCAAAAAAAAAAGCCCCCCCCTCCGAATGGGTCAAAAAAAAAAGACCCCCCCCTCCAAATAGGTTGAAAAAAAATGACCCCCCCCCTCACCATAGACGTTTATAAATACTTAATAATGGCATCAACGACATACATAGTCTACATAGTCCTATACTATAACCTATTATAGCATGTGCTTAACCATTATTTGAGGAGTGGTTATAGGGCATAACAATATGGTGAATATTTTCCCACATGTGGAGAGCGCACATTTTTCTGACTCCGTGGCACGTTTGATATTTTTACTAAAAATGGGTGTGATTATTTTGGTCCCCACCTACAAGTCCTGCTAATACTGTTTGGTAGAAATACCATGAAATGGCCCAGCTCAGGGGCCGCCGAAGGTGGATAAAGTGTGGGGGCCCAGCTCCCAAAGCCAGCTGATGAGTGTTGGTTGGAGGGAAAAAAATGGTTGTTTCGGGGCCACAAGCCCCAGGAAAATTTAGGAATTTGACCTTTATATTAGTGTATTCAGAGTGGTCTGAAGTCTACCATATGATCCTGGAAAATTTTGTAATTTTACATTGAAATTGATGTGTTCTGAGGGACTTTGAGCTTGTCTTTCAAGAAAGTTTTAGGAATTTTACCCCGAGATTGGTGTATTCTTGGGTACTCTGAGTCTAGAATGTTCATGTTTCCCAAAAAGATTGGCTCCCCCACTTTACTAGACCCCCAGGCCCCCCCCCCCCTGTTCCGCCGCTACTGCAGCTTAAAACAAAGATGTTTGATGAAGGGATGCTCTGGACATTATAATAGTGGCAAACCTGAGGAAAATTTTGAAAATCTAGAGGTCAAACGGCCCATTTTAATGTATCCTGGTATTATAACTTGTAGTTAAAGGAACAAGATCACTATTTAAACCTAGTTTGGTTTTCCAAAGGCTAGGATCAGTAAGAAATAGGGAGCTCAGGGTGAGAATTTGAAGTTGAACAAAGAGTCACAGGGGAATGTGTCTTTGTTATATAACGGCACGGATCAACTACAATCGCTTAAGCCATCAATGGTATGCATGGATGTTACGTGCACCATAGTTGATAACCTTTATTTGAGGAAATGCCATAAGGTACCTGCCTTCAATGTTCTAGGGTGTGGTAAGTATAACCAAGCCATGGGAATGCATTGACTCCAAAAAAAATAAAAGCTTTAAAATAGTGATGAATAACTCACTGATAACCCTGCAGAGCATCGGAAGCAACTTGACCAGAACCAAATATAGAGCTCTAAAATTTTTGAGGCCAAGTAGCGATGAGTAGCAATGATTATTCAGTGCCTGATTTCTGTTGAAGCCAAAGATGAACTTAGAGGGAGATTTAGAAATTGGCGACAGAGGGAGTGGCATCCGCAGCAGAAAACTCTGTGGATCTGGTGGCTATTTGCTAAATTTCAAGGCATTCAGTACACCGATTTATAGTGGGATGATCATGTTTACTCTATGAGTCTGCTGATTTTAAGTCCTAGAATCTGTGAGAAGCAGGCAGCTATCAGGGAGATGGTGAAGGTATTCTAAAAAAATTGAGAGCTCTGCAATCAGAATGCTGTGGCTCATTTAGCAGGGTCTGGTACAAGACACCAAGGAAAAGTGTGTATCATGACTGGAGTAATCACGCCTTTGACTGGTGGAGTGGACCTAAGCGGCAATGTATCAATATATGAGGTAGATCTGCATTTTGCATACGATGCATGTACTCCTCTATTGGGAAGAAAGGCAGGGTCTAGACATGTAGGCAAGTTCACCCTTGCATTTGGATGCCAAAACGTGATGGGCAAGGCTAAAGTCCAATTAACCCAAAATATTTCGGATACAGTACTGGCATATTTCGGTGCCACAATAGCATTCATCTTACTGCACACTGATAGCTTTGCTGTTATGACCCCCTACATTCTGTACTCCTCCCGGTCCCTGCACTTCACATGGGAAAATACACCATCCATGTTACGAAAATGCCGAGAAAGGGGTGCTTTTTCACTCACTCTGCACGTCTGTGAAAATCATAAATAGGGGGTGTTTTTCAACCCAAAGTCAGAACAAAAAAGAAAAGGGGGGTAAATATATTATATCAGCTCCTTGAAAATAAGAAAAGGAGGCAAAATTCTGACCCCTCTATATTTCTGTGTAAGCTAAGGCCGGCCTAAGGCCCACTTGGCAATTTCAGCGACCTTTGGCTTTGCATTTATGTAATAGCTGAACAGAAAATGAGTGTGTTACCCAATAGTTTTCTTTGGAGAGTAAAAAAGGGCTAAATAATGCTGGAAAAAATCTGTGTTTTCAAAAAAGGGGGTGTTTTTAGGGACCAAAAAGTCAGCGTTTTCGACCTAAAAGGGGGTGTTTTACACCCAAAAGTCAGTGGTAAGGGGGTATATTTAAAACCCCATAACACGGATGGTGTTGTTTAGGTATCAGAGTGCAGGGACCGGGATACTCCTATTCTCGTGTTGAATTAATGCTCTTTCTCCAGTTATTGTTGTTTTAGGAAAAGAAAAGTAGTGAATCATTCAAGTGTCGATTGGTAGGCAAGAAATTTAGCAAAGTTCTACCGTCTTTATTACCCCAATTCGCGACATGTGTCGTGAAATTCACGTCACGTTGTGTCAAAAAAATACCCCCTCCCAAATAAATACCCCTAAAAAAAAAGACCCCCCCCCCTCAGAATAGGTTGAAAAAAAAAGACCCCCCCCCCTAAGAATAGGTTGAAAAAAAAAGACCCCCCCCTCCGAATACCCCTAAAAAAAATGACCCCCCCCCTGATTTGCACACCCCCCCCCTGGCATAAATAATGAACGCTCCCTAAGTACTTTTTGTCCATGAATATAATATGCGGATGATTGGGCAGACGGGTCGCTATGATGTATAAATATAGCCCTGGCGAGTATGGACTTGCCAGCGCTGGATTCATGCATCATAACAACAAAGGGCTCATTATTGAGTAATAGCGCAAATGGCATTAAAACACTATGGTGGCAGTAAATGGTTAAGTACAGTATGTGGGTGTGGAGGTCAGCTGGCTGTGGGTACTACCAGGTAGGTGGGGAACAGCTGAGGTGCAGGCTGTGGTACAGGAGGTGAGGGCTGGGTGCTGTATGGAGGTGCTGGAGGCTGACAGGAGGCATTAACCACATGTGAGGGAGGTGTAACCCTGGTCACCAGGTGACAGCCGTCTGTACTGGATGAGGATCCTTAATGATGCTACTTACTCCACACAGCTACGTGCTGCACCTGGATACTGGGTCCCAGTGCTAGATGTAACTACCTGTAAGCTGCCCCATCCACTCTACCCATCACCTATCTATCCAAATCTGAACTTTAAATACTGCAAGCCTGTTCACTATTTAACAGTAATTTGTTAGTAAAAAGAGTGGTCTAAGGCAATTGCAAAATTTGACAATGGTGAGGAAATACTTAACAAATATGGTTAGTTATTGGTCGGAATTTCTTCAATTAGAATATCATATCATACTGAGGTCATAAAGCCAGAAAGAAACAACATATTAATTAGAATTAAGTGAACTCTCATCTGCAAATTCAAGATTCAGGCCTAATAGAGTAAACAATAGCCCACCATTACCATTTGGAGGTAAGTCTAGAAAACCTCGTATTGCCACGCACCTTTATTTTGTGAGAAAAAAACAGCTGGATGTGAAAGGACCCATGCTGAGGGTGAGTAATAAACCACACCTTCATGGGTAGTAAAGCACACCTGGCCATATTGTGCAGGGGATGCAAGGCCAATAAAGATTATAGCCTGCTTCAGGAAGCCCAAGCATTGCTCAACAACGAAAAAGCCTTACCCAATAATGTTAGGGACAATGTGGATTTGTAATTTTACATATAATTTCTCGAGAATTATTTACACTTTTAGAGTATATCCATGGTACAATGCATTGGAAACACATTTAATTTCCTCAATCCAGCCCACCCTAATGGCGTTGAACACACTATTCGTTCATTTTGGCCTAATGGAGTACATGAGTTTAAGACTGGGGACCTAAAGGTATGTCTACACTGGTGAAGGCATTGGTACAACTACAAAAATGATGGTCACACCTTGTCATACCCCCTGCTGATGTAGAGGAGCCTTTTCACACCTTGTAGACAATCCGATCCTTTGTGGCATTATGTCTGGGGTTGTGGCGTTCCGGCCAAACTGTTGACGGCTGATATAGTGGGCAGGTGAGGGGATCTTAGAGAACCTCAATTAAGGCTTCAGATCTTATATGGTTTAATGAGTTTTAGCACCTTTCACCTAAAACCCCAGCCTTATCGGAGTCTGATCAGAAAGATGTTATGATTGTGACTGGAAGTCATCACACCTCAGTGACATATACCTTAGCTCCTCAGTCCTGATACGGTAGAACCATCAACATAAAGTGAAGCTATGTTTGATATTAGAATAAAAAAAAATCAGGAGTTTTGTTATCAGAGGGGAAGACAGGCAGCAATTTAACCATTTGCAAGACCAATCTACTCTTAAGGATAGACAGTGTCTGAAAGCTTTAACAAGTGTATGATTATATAACATGTTTCGTTGTGACTATTACTTTTATACTTTAATTGGTATATTTTTAACAAGCATCATACTCAGTTTTGGAAGGCGTTTATAATCGGCATGGCCAGGGTCGTTTCAGAGAAAATCTGACAGTAATTACCTCATGGCGAGATGGTGCGAGATGGTGTGTGATATAACTGTCAGATGTACTCAGAGTCCTATATAGGATCCTACCTGGAGGATCCAGAGTAACTGACAGGTGAAGGGTCTTAGCACACATCTGTCACTCCTAACGCTGCTATACTGACATACAGGTCTACAGGTGGGTATAGAAGGACTGAAGGCCTGTGAAGAGCAGTATCTGACAAGTAAACCACACTCAATGGTAGTCTGCACAGCTCCACTGTACAAGGAGTTAGGGGTTTGGTAAGAAGAGGGCATAAGTGTGTAGGGCCACAGTTGACTTAGAGTGAAGAGTAATCCCAAAGGATGGGCAGTCCTGAGACCCAATATATAAGGACCACCCAAGACTGAGCCCCATAGGCATAATGGAAAGTAGATGTACTACGTAGTCACCATCACTTGAAATCCTAATACTTAACTATCATATTGAAAGTCGAAATATAAGTATTTATTGTTTGGATAAATCAACAGTAATTTACATTTAGAAGTTGCTGCACATTTCCATTTTACCCAGTGAGCACAGAACATTGAATCAACACTGAAAACTGGTTGACAATGTTGATTCAATGTTGATGCAACATTGATTCAACATTCAACTGAGTTTTGTGCCCACTGGGTAGAGGTAACCCTTTAACAGGCAAGGGAAAGGACCCCTCCGGAGGGCTAAAATAATCCTAGTCGTTTTGTGGGAATCGCTTTTCAAACATTAGTCCATATTACTGAAAATGGTAAATAAGCTCTAAATGCATTTATTATAATGATGATCATGAAAAATCGGTTTTATTTAGAAATAACCAAATGAAATTGAAGTCATTGGTCTAGATTTGTTTCTACAATGATTTTTTGTGGTCTGTTTTCAGTTTTGAGTAACTGATGCCGTGATGGGTTTTATAAAAAAAGGATTATCACATCCAATTTCGGCTTCAGAGATGGTTTCCATGGCAACCAGGAAGTGTCATATGTGCTAATTCTTAATTAGAAACCCATTATTTTTGCATTCCAAATATAGGATGTTAGCATCAGAGATGGAATAATTTTATGAAGATTATTGCATTCTACATAAAAAATGGTCCTCAAAAATTTTGTCATGTATTTAACACTCTATGGTGCCCCCTGGTTGCCAACCCCAGAATCAAAAATCCTACACGAAGGAAACTTTTCCCTAGATGGGTCACATGTATTCCCTATACACGTACATATAAAGTGATGTAGTTAAAAGGCATACGCTTCATAACTAGGAAATTCATGGATGAAGCCCAAAATATTTTAACATGCATTGTAAACATGGGCTAGTAGGCGAAATTACAAATAACAATCCAAAAACCCATGTCTACTATAATGTGCAAATGAATTTGCAATTATTTGTTTAGCAACAGGATGTATAATGATTATACTTAATTGCAAGGTTTAATCTATTACCAGAAATAGTGCCCATTATAACACAGAAAATATAAAGTCTAAATGATGAAGAACATCAGAGTCAATTAACACCAAGACAGCGGAGACAGCCGTCAGTCAATACATATGAATTTTGACGTAACTCCGTCATCACCTATGACCTTTACCCATCTACGTCAGATCAAATTAACTCCCCGAGACTTCAGAAGGATACCCCCGCCAGTAGGTTAACAATACCTCCCAACCCTTTAAGGGCCACATGGCGCCTTATTGTGCTATGCCCTTTGACGTCATGACGTATGAATGTGACACCAGAGAGTAACTCGGCAATGCTACATTCAAGCACCATGCCGACCCTACAGAGTTGATACACTCTGGAAGGGTGGACATGGGGCATGGATACAGACCTAGCTAGTTACTCACTGGAGCTGTGTCCATGCATCATGCGGACAAAGGTCATAGCACATTAAAGCACTATGCGGCCCTTAAATGGTTAACAATACCTCTTAGGGGCAAGTAATAGTAGATTGTGCAAACACAAAGACAAGCCCTAAGCCCCGAGGGCTCACGGGGGCGGTCCACTTCCACTTGGGTAGGCACGAGAGGGCGCTGCAATCGCCGACAAAAGAGGAAGCGACGTCGAGTTGTGCAAGACGTAGGTTACGTCGCCGTCTTACGTCGTGGGGGCGCTGTTGTCAGCAACAGGCCAGGGATGTAGAAGGGATTAGAACTGGCCGTCTATCTGTTTGTCTGACCACCGGTCAAACCCAATTTTTCTTTGGAAGGCCTGTCCGTGTATTATTTTCATTGGTATTCCCACATATTGAACTATGATCTATGCTCACAAAAATGTATGCAAAGAATATGCTACTTCTGTGGTAGCAGGAATGAATTTTGGCTTCTGGCTTAACCTCAGATACAGTTTATCATCGTTCACACCTTTCCCATTGGATAGTCTGTCCATTTCTGTCTATGCTCGGCTTCTTATCAATCGCATCATATTGTGTCATTGTGATTTACACTCCCTCCCCCCCCCCCCATATATATATATTCTGTCTTCATCCACACTGATCATAGTGTACTAACGTTCAGTGACACTGGCTTTTGGACACTAGCCATATTAGCACCATAATAATGACCAGTCAATGATCACAAGAGATAATTCTAAAATAGACACAGGTGTTGTGTGTTAATTGACACGAACACCAGCAGACCACAGAGTACCATTAGGGATGA
Organism: Harmothoe impar; assembly: GCA_947462335.1. Taxonomy (NCBI): domain Eukaryota; kingdom Metazoa; phylum Annelida; class Polychaeta; order Phyllodocida; family Polynoidae; genus Harmothoe; species Harmothoe impar. Next base: position 37,861,314 of record OX381711.1, on the reverse strand, counting down.
GGCCGTCTCCTCAGCATCCTTATTCCCACCCCTACATCTTCACCCCTCACCTTAGGGCGCAGGTTCCCCACTGCTCACTGGCGTCGGCCGCCATCTTTGTCTGAACCCATAGCCTCCGGCGCGCCCTCTGTCGGCGCCATCTGAAGGTAAAGAATGGTAAAAGATGCGCACAGAGGCGCACCAGTTACAACGCCGGGTAGGTGGGGAATAGAGAAGGGGCATCAAGGCTGCAATGAGACTATGGGTCCCCCTGGGGATGAGAGTCAATAGGCGGCGAGCAAGGGGCTTCCGGGGTAGTAAAATGAAGTCTTTACCTTTAAGGGTTTATTTACATACTCAGGTATGTTATTAATTCGAGTGAAAGGGTGGGATTTTTATTTGGGTCGTTGGGCGCCAGCCTCCCATTGGGAGATGCCCAAGGAATGTGTGGTTTTCCTGAGCAAGAGTTTCAGGATGGTAAGTTAAATCCCTCAGGAATTCCTGCATGTATTCTGGACGTTAAGAATCACCTTCTTAATGTCCAACTTTCTAAACGTTAAGATTCACCTGTGTTATAAAACACAAACACCAGTACGTTAACTTTACATGGGCTTTCATGGCGTTTAAGAAATTAAATATACTCTCTCAAACGAATAATGCAATTTTTAAAATAACCACATTCGTCACACCAAATAGCATGCATCTACGAAAAAACGTAGGGGTTATAATTACGTTCATTTGCGATAAAAGTGCAATTCCTATAGACATTTTCATCCTGTTTCTTGCCTTTTCTTTTATCTAAACCCACATCGGGATTTGTCCTGCACTTTGATCAAGGCAACACCTTCAGGCGTGTTTTAGAATCACGGAGGGAGAGGGCTATAATCCTCTAACCCTTAAATAAAACACCTTTACAACCACAACATGCCCTACCCACTGATTCAGGAATCTCACACAGACGTTCCCACCATGCACCAGCGCCCGCTGTCACCCGGCGTGCGCCAACCTCCTACTGCGCAGGCGCCAGCGGAAGTCGTCAGCGCCCCGCGCGGCCTGTTATTGTACTAACCCATGACGACCTTTCGGTGCTGTAGTACCATCATCAGTTTTTTTCTCTCTCTCTCCATTCTTTCCAAGCCATTCTTTCTCATCGGTCGTCACCTTCAGCTTCAACGGTTCAAAAGAGGCAAGAAGAATGGGAGAAAAAAAGTCTTTCTCAATACGTGTGTGAGATTCCAATCTCTGCCTGTGTGTAAAGGTGTGTTGTACCTGACTTGAGGATACCCTCCTGAATATAAATGACACCCCTTGCCTTTGATGACGTAGATAACAACGTCATAGGGACGTAAGTCGACGTCATTACAATAACAGCCCCTTCAGTGTGCTCATACTAAATTCAGAGCTAAGGTTGCTTTTTTTTTGTTTCGTGTAATAATCTTTTGTTACTGCAAGAAATATTAGATTCTAAGCTAAGCTGAGGCTAGGCTGATTATAAAAAGTAAATTAAACGTCAATATTAGAGGTTTGATTGGATTTAAACGTCTCTGTGTGCAATCGTAACCATTCTATTGCCTTTCCCATAATTCCAAATAAATTTAGATAATTCCTCAATATGTGTTTCTCAGCAAAATTATCTCTGAAACTATTGAATGCAGTGATATTATTCTTACAATATTATTGGTTTCAACAATTTATAAAGACATATATTTGCTTGGATATTGTACTCTTCTATGAGTACTTCTTGTCTGAACAGGGTATAAGAACGAGTGGCAGCGAAGGCTCGTTGACAAGGTCGGCTCAGACTTATTAGAGGGTATCTTGACCTGATGTCTGAGTCCGGCTTATCCTTTGTTGTCAGTGGGCTTTAGTAAAGGCCCTGGGGTGGGGTGGGGGTCTGTAAACGGCTCAGGGACACTGATAGTGGAGCAAGCCTACCCTTGATTTCAATCATCGCCCAACGGTCGGCAGGGAAGCAGAATCTTCAAAACATTCTCTTCAAAATAGTGAAAGTGTGTTGGGACTAGTACTTGCATAATGGACCACAGCAGTAGTAACAGCATGATATATTACTGTAGTGAACAGTAAATACATTTGTGGGCAGCTGAGGAGATAGGTACATCTAGGTGTGATTTTTAGAACTGTGGTCGGCCACTAGGGGGCATTACAATGACCACAAATGTAAAAACATCCCAGATTCATGAGGCAATTTCTCAAAATTCTCAAAAACTAGAAGGGATATCTCTATTTATGATACCTCATTTGAAAGCTTATGACTTCAATTTTAAAACATACAATGTTCACTTTGGAAGGCCTTTTCTCCTCATCTCTCCACGGTCATGTTAAAAAGTAAGAGCCGCTCGATGCTCACATGCAAAACATGGTAATTCATAAGCTAAGGTATTTACAATGGTGTATTCATTGTTTCTTGGCACTCCGTCTCCAAATTGTGTGAGTATGGTCAAAATGGTTTCGGCAACTTATGAAACTCGTTCGTAGTTATCTGATAGTAGTTGAATAGTTTTGGAACATTTTCCTTATTGTGAAATATCAGAACTAAACGTTCCAATGGTATTATGCTTACCGGTAATACCATAAGCACTCTTTTGGCCAGTCATCATGCATGACATTGCAACAAGGAGCACGTCAACTAAAGCTTTCCATTCGTTAACCCCAAACGTGCTATCTCGTCGCTTCCACGGGATCTCTCGGGACCGTTTTGTCGCTGTGTGACACTCTCCATGCGGATGTTTCAACAATACGTCCAACGGTGGGCAGTGGCCCATGACATCTGCTGTGAGTGTGTGTGAAGCATTGTGCATGTTCATTATTGATAAGACCAAGTGGCCAGGCCTGAAGTTAATACAGACAGGGTCTGGTCTTATTCTGTTAACACAAAAGGGTACACTTTAGCATATCAACGTCCAGCAGGCTAGATTTCACGGCCCCTGCACAGGCCCATTACCCTTATTGCACTTGAAAGATTCAAAAGCATTGCATGATCTGCGCTGAAAATTTGGGCCTATATTAAGCTCATCACTGCAGAGTACTCTAGGTCGTCATGCCTAATCGGGGGCCTGATGACCATCATTTTAAGACCAGACAATACCCAGCCAGCATTGCTTAGCGGGACCCATGTGTGTTTTACGTGGGCAAGCCGATTTGCCCATATCTGGGTTATGGTCCGTTTTATCCAGGGCTACCAGTGGGATTCCAGATGGGCCAGCCCAGATTCAAAGTACCCAGCTCAAGCCCAGATTAAATATAAACTATAGAAATGTACAATAAATGGTGATTCCTGGAGGAAAATCATATGTCAGCATGTTTTGTAATATTTACAATGTACTTATGGGAATTTTTTCCCCTGGGGTGGCCCATCTGGACTCCCACTGGTGGCCCTGGACAAAAAGGACCATAACCCAGATATGGGTAAGCCCAGTTGGCCCAAGCAAAACACATATGGGCCCATGGACCAATGCTGGCTGGATACCTGCTTACTAAGGGTAGTTCATTAAAATGTTGTTAATATAAATGTATCTTCAACAATCTTGACTATCGATGTTGAAATGCCTATTTCTGAAGTGAAGAAATCATTGCATTAGAAGGTACTCCTAGGTAATTCACATGTTGGGCAGCCTCATTGAAGTATAACTATGCTTGCACATGATATATGTGTATGACACATGACAGCAAATCCTTACAATGTTTAATGTCTATGGTTTCAAAGACATCCAATGTGCCTATTATGATTTGCTGTCATTTGTCATGCACACATATCGTTCCTATTTGGTATATTATAAGAGATAAAATGCTATTTTAATAATTTGATGATAAAGATGATATACTAAATAGATTGACTACCGGAATCTTCTATTATTAGGTTAAAAGAGTGATATATGTAACAAACTCGTAATATTTATAACCACATTCACAAGCTTTCGTTCCATACATGTTTCAATGATAGCACATAATTGTATTGGACGTGATCCAGTGCACAGCATTTCTGTGATGTACAATCTAAATTTGTAGGCGCAGTGAAGTACTTTGAAAGGTGTGGCAACCTGAAAGGGGGAAGCTGGTAGAATAATGATTACCGGTAGCTCTCACATAAATTGGAAGAAAGGTTACCCTATCTGTAGAATATCTAAGCAAGACAAGAAACTTAGTACGTGACGGATATTTAGTGCAAAAGATTCGAACCTCCCTTTTTCATAAACAGCAGTTGTTAACAGTGTGAAATCGCTGAACGTCTTACTATAGATAAAAGGCCAAATCATCAAAGGGCCTGCTCTTGCTACTCCTACAAAAAATGCACAAGAAGAGGTTATCAGCATAGAAAAAAAGATATCCCCTTGATGTCATAGTACCATCCGTCCCCACAATACTGGTAGTGAATGACAGAGACAGCTTTAGATATTTCATAGATTGCAGATAAGAACATTGACTAGCAATTGATGTGCAGACCCCTGAATAGCAGTCCAAACGGGTCCCTATTCCTTTAAAGGTTGTATTGTGCTTTATTGTTGTAATGTCCTTTGTCGTCATGATGCATGGATCCAGCCTTGACGAGTCTACTTACCAGGGCTGCATTCATACATCGTGCCAACCCTGCGGGAGTGTAGGGTCGGCATGATGCATGAATGCAGCAATGGCGAGTCACTTGTCAAACCGCATTCATGCATCATGAGGACAGGTAGGCATAATAAAAAAGGAGCAAGCGCGCCCACCCCAAAGGGTTATACCTTATTCTCACTTTTAATACCAGTCTATAACTATTGTCTGTGACTGAGGCTGAGTGTCCACTTGGCCGTGTGAAGGTGCAGGCTGTAGCAGAGTAGGGGTTGACAGGGAGCAATGTTTACTATAGAGGGAGGTGTGTTTGATGTAGTCGTTAAAACTAAGTTGACTGTCAATAGCTGTCAACAGCTGTCAACACCTTTTGGGGTGATTCATGATGCTACTGGACAAGTCCGAGTCACGCCCTCCTCTGACCCTCTTCCCTTTGACCCTCTTCTCTTTTTATCCCTTGAAATATGTAATTCGCCTGCTTTTGTATACTCTTAACAAAGTGCCTGTCAGCAGGGCTGGGCAGCTGTCGCCATGTCGCCAAAAAGTGGCGACACTGGCCTTGAAATTGGCGACAAGCCTCTCAGACTGTCCTCCTGGTATTCAACTTTCTAAAACTGAAAGAATTTTGAAAATATTCCAACTAGAACCAAAGTTACAATCCATTTTCAATTTGCAGCAGAATACACTATTTGACATCAATATTTCCAAAATTTTCCCAAAATCCGCTAGTACTGCTGTGACATGTGATTTGCAGATGAACATATAACTCTTTCAGTGATAGTTTAAGGTGCTGGCAGATATACTGCATGTGCCAAAATGCATCAAATTGCACCATTTCAAGTCAAGAATTTCGAAATTTTCTAAACATTTTCCAAAAAACAAAGTTCCATCCCCAATCATTAAGAAAAGCCTGGCTAATACAAATTTTAGTTTTGATACATTTCTGGCCGAAATGCACCAGAATGCACCATTTCAGGTCTAGATTTTCAAATGTTCCCAAAACTTTGTGGGGAATGGTCCCAACCCCTTAATTTGACCTCTGTATTTTGAAAATGAACTCTAGTCGAGCCTCACAGTAGGCCTACTTACCCCTCCCCCCACTTGACAGTTCTCGATCTACCACTGGCTACAGGGAATCCCGTGTTGGCTCCAGGATTTTCAGATATGCCCACCCCTGTGTCAGACCTTAAATTGTCACCTTTTGCTACTATCCTAACTATTGTCCCTATTCTCTTAATTGGTGACTGTTATATTTCCCTTTACTTCGACGATTTCTATATTCTTCGTCCATCCCTCTCTTTTATCTCACATATTTCCTTTCATGTTCTAATAAACCCCACCCCTGCATCTTATGATCCTCTTTTCCATTTTCCCTTCCTTTCCTGCATTCTAAATGAAATGCTCTAATCATCTCTATTTCATATTTATACCCACACGATTGCTTTTCATTGTGTTCAAATAAGATCAATGGAATCCAATTCTATTATTCAAAAGAGCATGGTCCCATGATCTCACCGTATCTCTTGTTATATATCCTCAGCTCTATGATATTATCTATCAGTGGCGGGAATGGCTTAATTCACTTCGTATTATTTATATAATTATAATTATACACATAACTCCAGTACAAAACATTTCCATTTTCTATACATTTCGTCCCTATACCATCGCACTGCCATACCACACTCCAAAACGCAGGACTACCTTAATAGTAATGATATCCCCAATAAAATGCCCAGTGTACCTGCCCCCATACCATTTAGACTTTTACTGTAAGGGAAGCAAGACTTCGGTCTTTATACCCCCCCCCCCCCACACACACACAAACACACAAGCAATGACTACATTTGTACATGTAGTATGCCATTTCTGAGCTCCGGCTCTTGGGGCGTGGTCACGGGTTGATTGTCAGGTGGTCGTCCAATCAGCGGCCAGCTCCACAGCCGTATAAAGGCAGGGCGTGAGCGGTTTCCGTCAGTCAGCATCAGTGCACCTAAAACCAGACACGGATACACATACACACAAACACCAAGGTAAGGCCCTTTCTGATATCTTTCACCTATTGTGTAATGATAGGGAGCATTTCAGGTATCACAATACGGTCAGTGATCTTCATCACTTAGACGTCCGTATCTTTGGTTTTGACATTCAGATTGGGACATCTCTGAGGTAAGGATCTGAGATGTTAACATGGGATATCAATTCAGCTATTATAGTTGGGTATCTTTTAGTAACATGACTAAATGGAATACTCCAAGTACATGATAATTATAAAAATGAGGGGAATTAGAAGAGGTGTTATGGAAATGGGTATCATTTGGTGAAGGTACTGTATTACAATGTCATGATGAGACCAGTATATAATATTGAGATATTGCATTTTGATGTGTCTATTAGAAATGTATCCCTTTCCAACAGTCTCCATCTCTAAATATGCAGATAATTATTTACTTATATAGCTGACATTTTACATTATAAGACGAACCATTTCAATGATATCAACCACAGGGAGGGTAGCAGAGGATCTAACAATGATGGGAAAGACACAACTGTCACATGAGTCATGGTCAGTACTAGGTGTCACTGACACTACACCTGACAGGTGATGTAAGGAGGATGAGGGGGTGTAGGGGGATGGGGACGACTCACCTGGATGGATCCTACCTTTTCACAGGACACACCTGCCAATATAAACTCTCACCTGTCCCTCCACCTATGAGTACTGGCTGCCATGCCTCCTCCTATATTTACTGTGCATTATAATTATTTATTTGCACATTATCTACTCCTGTTTATGTCTGCAGCAGGTGGGAATGGCAAGTTGAGCCCAAAATGACATGTTTGTTTGCTCCCACACCCAGACTCATATTGCTCATGTTTATCTTACATTATTTCTATTTGGCAGTTATCTATTCTGTGTTTATCCTCTGGCAGCTGCGGGTTAGTCCCATTTATGTGGGAATTGAACCTGAAGATGGGGCTGACATGTTATAATTATATTCAATATGTGTGGTTAGTTTGGGAACAGGTGGAAGTATTGTGCATTACAAAGTAAATTCTGGAGATGAAATGGAGATAAGATCAACTTTCCATTCTGATGAAAATTATACCATTTTTTACTTGGGTAGGATCCATTTATGAAGCATGAATGGACATAACTAAATTGTAGTCGATACATGTGTACTGACAAGAAAATACGTATTGCTAATCATAGACGGGCGACTCCCAAATGGAAAGGTTGGAATATCAAAATGAAGGGAATAACTCATGCTTGAAATATCCACCATATGCAACGGTGATACCTTCTCAATTACATGATACAGCAGTAAACCCTTGGTGCTATTGATACTGTTATATTGCCTAGGGGCTTTGACTCTGTCTCCCATCTGTGACTTTTGATAGTTGAGCCTGAACAGGGAGAAGTAGGGTTATAGACCTTATGACCCCCACCCAGTCCCACCCTTAACCTCTACTCCAGTGCTTACCTGTGTCTCCTCGGCCAGGTGGGGTGGGGACCTGACCCTGGGCCGGGAGAGCCCGTGGTAGTGCCGGGGGAGGCGGGGATGGGGCCGGGCTGGGAACAGCTGGTGGTGGCCACAGTGGCTCTCCATGCCCTCCTCATTGCCTGCTGCCCCAACTGCTGTCATTGCCTCTCAGTGACATGCACCACATGGTGCCTCCCATCTACTCCACAGACAAGCTGCTAGCCCTACACTAAAGCAGAGGGAACTGGATGTTCTTTATCTGATTGAATATAAGTGTCTTACAAGTTAGACTGCATGATGAGGGGGTGGGGCGGTGGCCTTCATATCCAAAACACTTGGTAGGGATAGGAACATGGAGTCGACTATAAATCAATTTCTATTGAATTGAAATAAACCAGTGAAGTAGGTACAGTACATAGTGACAGGAATTACACTTCAGAACTTTAATTGGATATAATCTTTTTGATATCAAATTTGAAAATGCCAATGGCTCTAGATTAAGAGGAAGATTCTATAAGAATCATAATCCCACAAGACATCATGAATCACTAAGAGCATACCAAACAACTATACGTCCATATAGAACTGAGTGTCAAATATAATGTGTTCAGTGGTGATAATTTATTACTCTGGATAGGATTAAGGGTCTCAATGCTATTCAGGGTGCTTTCATCCCATCAGCAGCCCAGGCATTAATAATAGACGACACAAACAGCTGATAAGGCTACAGACCCACCGTATGGCCACACCCTTCAGCACCATGTGTTTTCAACCCTCACCCTTTCATTGGCTATTGTTTGCCCCCTTCTCAACTTACAAGATCTCCTCTGCCCCAACATATGTTCACGGGGACCCATCTACCCTGGCTATAACACCCCCTGTGCCCTATCCATTTTTCCCACGCTCTTTGGAGAACGGATTAAGTCGGCTTGAGTGTTGGCTCGGGGTAAACACAGAAATGATTAGGTTCTCTCAATCCTACCCTGGCGCCTGCATGTGAAAGGCTAGAATTCCCAGGGCTTTCTAAATTCGTAGGCAATACCCCAATATAACCCAAAAGGGTTGGGTTTCTGTGTTGGCTGCCATAGTGAAGGCCCCCTGATTTTTAGCCCTGTTGTGTGTTAAGGGTCAAATATCAGGTTTCAGGTAAAATGAGACTCTCATCATACCCTACAAGATGTCAGCCCATCTGACCACCTTTGATGGTCTGTTTTGGGAGCGGGGGTTAATCAGCGTAGGAAAATATAATTGAAAGGGACGAGAGGCTTTCCAATTAAAATCCTAATTACAAGGGTAGTGTCAGAGCAATATGGTCCACTCGAGTGGATTTGAGGTATTCTAGCAAGACCCTGTGTAAAAGCAGAGTAGGTGTACTTTGATTCCACGGTGGCACTCTAATGGCACTGACAGTATGGTGGCCTCTCTATGGTTTCGATCATTTGCTCCTATGCATTATCCAAATGCTAAATATCATCAACGTATAGCATTAAGCATTGCCCTGGTTTACTACGATATGGGAAATGTTAACAATAGAGTGTTCCTCTGTGCATTAAGCTTTATCATTGTGATATGTGACAAGGCAGTTATGCCCTATCAGCTAGCCTAGTCTCATTTGAAAAGCCAAATGCATTTGGAAGATATGTACACAATGTACACAAGATAGACATTATTCATGATCGTTGTAGGCCTACATTTAAATGTTCTCATGGTGTTGACTATCACCATAACAAATCGACTATCCTACTAGTCAGCTGCAAGTGCAGTATCAATTGATACATTTTTTTATTTAGAGACACCTAAAGCCATGTTCACACTCAGAAAAGTGAGCGTCACTTTGGCCAAAAACCACTCCGACAGACTTTCAGGTGAAAGTGCTTTCGGCGACAGTGACGCTCACTTTTCTGAGTGTGTTCTTTTGGGGTAAGGTGTTTGGAGGCACTTTATATATACTCCATAAACCCAACAGCCTCTTACATATTTGTAGCCCATATCAAATCAATCAATCAACCTCACCAATCAGTCATTACCCTCCTCAGATGCTGAAGCTGATCTGCTCACCAGAGACATCCCGCCCCCACTGTACAGCAGGGCAGAGAGTAGCTCGCAAGTACCGGAAGGCGTACCAGCGGAGACTGCGCCGTAAGGAGTACACCAAGCTCCGTAACATGGTGCCTGCTGTGGCCACCAAGGACAAGGTGTCCAAGGTCACCGTCATAGAAGAGGCTATCAAGTACATAGAGGAGCTCCACCAGGCATTGGCACAACGGTTAAAAAGCAGTGGTGAGTATTATATGAAAAATATATATAGACAAATTGCACCCAGCGCTGTAGAAGATAATACTTTCTAAACCTCAAAATCAATGGCATTGCCGTTTGATTAGCTGACTTTGAAGATACTAGTCTTTAGAAACACCTTTAAGTGAGTTAATATGTGGAATTGATTGATATACGATGACATTTATTCGGTAAATAGGTGTTAGCATAATTACTAATAAGAATAATATCCACTAATGTAATGCAGTCCGAAACTAGGGCTATAATGTTTAAACGAAATATACTTGTTATAAATACTCATACTAAGTCTTACACTGTTACGTATTTGTTGCTAAAGAATCTACCATTTTCTATCTAGGTGTAGCGGAGGTCGATTTGGACACACGTCGGATGTCGGAGCTGGTACGTCACTTGGTGCCGTACCACGTCATGATGGCCGGGGTTCTGTGTGAGAACCGGAAGAAGGTGGCCACCTGGCAGAAAGTAGAGACACCATTTCACTCATCCTCGTAGCTGTAAGTTGATAATTTGATATCTTTAACTATATAAATGTGTTACCTTAATTATTTTTAATGGTAGCAATTATTTTTTTGTAAAATGCATTCAAAAGGCTGTATAACCCCATATTAGAGCTATTGATGGTAACGGTTTACTGACTAAAAGCTTCTACCCAAACCATGCATACATTTCGTACCTCAACTGATCTACTAGCTAATTTAGAATAGAGGCTGTGGAGAACTCTGGGTGCCTGGGTACAGGATTTATCAAATCCCAGGAGTGCTTTTAAGATTGATTGGTAGCAAGAGTAGATTAGACCTAAGATAAGATAAAGAAACCATCTCCTTCACACCAGGGTCCATTAGATACCAGCCCCTACCATTGTCCAAACTGACACCCCGAGGTGATAACTACCCTCACACGTGACCCACACATTCTGATTACGTCACCACCCATTGTCCCTTACATATGGATTTCAGGTCCCCAATGCTGGCTTAATTAAAATCAAGATGGCTGCTTGGCACACCTGATGGATATTGCATAACCCCTTGTTGTTCCCCTGTCCACCTGAAATGCGCTCCCCGCTGGGGCCACCATTTCCTTTCCCTGAGCTCCCCCTAGTGAGTGAATAGTGCAGGCGGAAGTGTCCAGCCACCAGTTGTGGGGGGGTATAGGAGGGGTGGTTTCTTGATGTGGTGTGGGGTGAGACTGTGTCTCTCACCTGTATCTCAGGTGTGCATTGTCAACGGCCATTATGTACAGGAGGGGGAGGAGATGTGCAGCCTACCTGGGCTGGGTGGTTAATTAACCCTTTAAGGACCGCATGGTACTTTTGATATGCCCTTGGTTATCATGATACATAAATTCAACCCTGCATAGCGAGTCTACTCGCCTGTGCTGAATTCAAACATCATGCCAACCAGATGGGAATGATACACAAGGGTCGACATGATGCATGGATGCACTGGCAAGTAGATTCACCAGGGCTGCATACATGCATCATGACGACCAAGACCAAGGCGCATTGATACACTATGTGGTACTCAAATGGTTAACAAGGGCAGCCAGTAGCACTCAGTTGCCACTTGAAGAGCTTCAGTTTAATCTCAGTGTTCAGCCTACCAAACCAGACACACAAAGAGCCCTATCTGTATAGGAACACTAAAACCAGTGCTATTCCTTACTATTCCTCCTCTCATAGATGTCCTCCTCAATCTTTGTCATCTACTGTTTCATCACATTTTACTGATGTGTATTCATTATTTCCCCTTACTTTGTGTTTTGCAGAGTGGCATCCATCCATCCATCCATCCATCCAATTGTGAAAGCAGGCATCGGCTGGACCGAGAGAAGCAACTGAATCGTATTGGACGGATACATTCCCATGGATTTCACACAGAAACGTGGGCCTTATTTTCAAGGATCTCAACTACATTCCATTCTACAAAGAACACTTTCATATTGATTTAAGCAGAAGGAAAGCTATGAAAGCTTGCATAATCATCAGCTCCTGGGCACTCTCTCTGGTTTAAATATATAACTAACTGCAGATAGCTATGTGCAACGTGTAGTTTATGCACAATGTACATTGATTCATAGTATCATCAGCCAAATTCAATATTAGTAGTACTACAAATCACAAATCACTTCATGGGAGAGGACGTGAGCCCATCTCTACGTGATGTGCAGAGAGCTTAGTGATTTTTGTCCTGACTTAACAACAGTAGGCTCCTTACCATTTCTGCATAATTTCCTTTTTTAGATGTCAATTTTCAGTCTGTGTCGTAGCTACCGAAAACATCATGTAGACATACATTACATATATTTCTAACATTATGCATACATTACATGTACTTATAAAGGAAACAATCTGCTGGACGGAAACATTCATTGTATACACATACATCTTTACACAGCTTTGGGGATGCGTTCAATTTAGCCCTCTCCTCAATGGTTTAACAGAATGTCTTCAAACATACAAATAGTACAACCCATAACATGACTTGTATATTGTTACACTACATTTCTATTGCATTTGTGCATGCAATCATTTCATCATGTACATATTTCACCATGTTCTCATCTGACATTTTTAATGTAAAAATAAATTATTACATGTATACTAATCAGTGCTTGTCCGCTTTTGAATAATATTGATTAACATGAAACATGCAAACTACAGTCTGAGATAGTATTCATTTTATCAAAGCATATAGCTTAGCTACCATACAACAACATTTGACACAACTTACCGGTTTATAGTACCATTATGTTATCTTATAATAAGCCCCAAACCACAACAGAATCACAGCAAGCCAAATCTCCTTCCCAACCCCCAGCATTCCCTTCCCTTTCCCACAGAGCCCTTTGAACCATTTTTCAAAACACCTTCTTTGGCCTAGGTTAAGAAGTACATTTACGTCCCTTTTGTCCAGGACGTAGATAGTATCTGACCGTTACGTCTCACCCTGATATTTACCTATTTACCCTCCCCTTCTATACACCACTCAACCACTGTGGGTCTCATCAAAAGCCCCCAGCCCTTCACTATACAAACTGTCCAGGTCCTCCTCTGTATACAATACCCCCAGCCCTGGAGGCCCCTGCACCCTGTCTACCTCGGTAGGGGTGCTGGAGATGGGGCCTACTCAGGGGGACAATTTTAGCGGCCTCCCCACCGTACTTCTAAAGGACGGGTTTGGATCAGTGATCTGCTGGTAGGGGGTATGGTGGGAAAAGGGGGATGAGGTGGGATGGGGTGGGGGTGCATGGTGGGGTAGATCCACAGGTGTTCTATAGTATTATGTAGGTTAGGATGAAGGTGGTAGAGGCAGTTATTACTTCATACCTTAAGTATATTCATTTTACTATTTGGTATTGGAGAACACTACTATTAAATTGCCAGATGAATGGAGACCATGTGGGGAAGGGTTATCGGGTTCATCATCCTATTATAAGTACAGTCCCCTGCCAACCAGGGCCAGATTTACCCCGCGTGGGTAAAGGGGATCCTCCCCCCGACCCCCCGTGGTGGTCAGAGCGACCAGGAGGTAGCACATAAACAGCTGGGGTTATGTAACTGTCTGTAACCAAGTCTGTATGCATGTCTAGGGTATCAGTAGGTACCACAGGTAGTTTGAAGATATCCCCCCCTGAAAAAAATGTTATCTTGCTTACGAAGCTGATAAAAATTGATGAAGAATGGTGGTAAGTGTGTCAAAATCGGTTCAGTAGTTTATTTTATATGAATTTTCCAAAAATAAAAATTTTAGTAATTTAGCATCTTTGATTCTCAATAGCTCGATAGTAATACACCTCTTTTGGTGTCTTTTTTAATCGATTTTGTGTTCTAGTATTGGCAAATTAATCCATATTTTCAGCCAAACATGTTTGTTTACCCAGAATGCCATGGTACAGAAAAATCTAAATATACCGTAAAACCCCTGCACTGATAAGCCGAACCACCAACTTGAGAAAAAATATATAAAAAGAAAAAAACATATACTTAAATATATATATTGGCGTTTTTTGGTCATCATTGCCCTGCTAAAAAGGGTAATTTACTTTATCTAATTATTTTTTTTTTTTTTGGGGGGGGGGGGGGGGTGGGCTAAGTTCTTTCACCTACTTCAGGGAGGATTCATTATTTATTGCAGGGGTGGGCGTTTGGGAAAACGAATACGTCAAAAATAATTGCCCCCCCCCCTCGGCATAGGTTGAAGAAAAAGGCCCCCCCCCCTCGGAATAGGTTTTAAAAAAAAGCACCCCCCCCTACCCTACATAATTTTTTTACTTTAGGGAGTGTTCATTTATTATTTTCAGGGGGGGTGGTGAGATTTCGCACAGAGGGGCGAAATATTTTTACGCCCCCCTGTACAACAACTATCTGTGTCATAACCACTATCTGTGTCAAACACATATAGAGGTTCACCATCCAACCGCTATCTGTGTAAAAAAAACTCTATCTGTAGTACCCATCCAACAGCTATCTGTGGTAACCAACGCTATCTGTAGTAACTTCTGTATCATTCTGTATAGGGACATCCAACAGCTATCTGTGTCAAAAAACGCTATCTGTATCATACTAACGATATATGGTACATTGTCTGTGTCATACTCTTTAGGCCAAACAAAAAAGTAATCCGTGTTCAGGTAACATGGCCAAAAAAACTAGGGTAGGTAGGTCGATTTATATTTTTAAATTTATTTTTAGGGTCTTGAGATGAGTTGTATGGGACAATCAGATGTTATAGAGTGGTTATTTGATAGTGCAGAACCAATATCTGTCTAGTTAAGCTATCATCCCCTTTGGTGATAACCTAGATCAGGAAAAGTCTAAAAATAAAATCGAAAAAAATTAGGGTCGGGCCAAAATGATAGGGTCGGTCGGGTTACCTGAACACAACTTTTTTTTTGTTTGGCCTTATCGTCATGAGGCATAAACACATCCCTAGCAAGTAACTCGCAAGTGCTGCATTCAAGCATCATGCAGAACATACAGGTTTGATACAACTATGTATGGTTGGCATGATGCACGAATGCAGCCTTGGTCCAGAATGATGAAGGCGTAAACACGCTCCGATTATACATTGACCTTATTTAACCTTGCCTGCATTGCCTGCATACCCTTTCATACCCAATGACATTGTTGATACAGATAGCGGTTATACTACAGATAGCGGTTGCTGGAGCAACTGCTATCTGTGTCAAAGCTATAAAATGTATCAAAGGGAATACTATGCCATGTTATACTGGCCCACCCTAATGTCCTGCCCTCCAATTGACCTACACATGTGCTCCAATTATATATTGACCTTAATTGTCTTTCCTGCATTGCCCTACCCTACCCAACAGTATGGTTGATACAGATAGCAGTTTTATTACAGATAGCGGTTGATACAGCAACCACTATCTGTGTCAAAGAGAAATCAGCGTTTTTCATGAAAATTGACATTTTCTCGATTGTCCACCCGTTTCTTACCAAATTGGCCGTTTTCAAGAAATTGTACTTTCCCAAGATTTTTTTACATTTTCCTCGCAAATTTTCAGCGAGATGCACTTTATGATTTTTCTTATGCTTTCCTTGCTAATTTTGCCATTTTCAGGAACGTCTACTTTTTGGGGATTTATTACCTTTCTTACCAAATTGGTCATTTGCAGGAAAATTGTTTTATTTTTGCTATGTTTTACATTTTTCTCGCCAAGTTGGTCATTTTCGGAAAAGAGAATTTTTCAAATCTTTTTCTAATTTGCAAGTGAATTTGGTCATTTCCCTGAAAATGGTTTTTTTTTTTTGCGATTTTCTATGTTTTTCTTGGCAAATTGGCCATTTTTAGAAAAGTCAATTTTTCCATGATTTTCAAAATAAAAAATTAATTCAAAACAACTTTTTACAGTCCTAAACCTTCTAGGCATCTGTACCAAACTCCCTACAAACCTATAAACCAATTTCGCTACAAAGTCACTACTTACCCAATTTTGACACACTTAGTGTTAAGGAAAACACCAGATATGCTTGACACATATAACACCTTGTTGATACACATATTTTGACACATATAGTGTCTTTTTGATACAGATAGCGGTTGGATGGTGAACCTCTATATGTGTTTGACACAGATAGCGGTTATGACACAGATAGTTGTTGTACACCCCCCCCCCCCCTCGAGAGGGCGTGGAATGTTTTGTGCCCCCCTCACCGAAGGCGCCGAAAATTGTTCGCCCCCCCCCCCTTTGAACTATAGTAACGCGCAGGCTTTTTTGCTAAAAAAAAAATTTGCGCCCCCTCTCAAGAGGGGTGAGAATTTTTTACGCCCCCCCCGGGAAGGGTCAGGAATTTTTTACGCCCCCCCCCCAAACCCACCATTTCCCCCACCTGTAACTAATAAATGAACACTCCCTTTATTATTTTATTATGGCAAAAACAACATTGAAGTATACTAATTGTATGCATGTAAACCTGGGCACGTTTTTTACCTACAATTTACCTACAATTTACTCACTTGCAATAGGCCTAAATACATACATTTGTAACGCGTTTTAGTGTAAAGTCTCGTTAAACTGGCTGGTGAGGGATAATAGTCAAACCCTATACTTCAGACACTCGATCATTGTTTGCCCCCCCCCCCCCAGTGGCGTAGGAAAAGGGGGGGGCCAGGGGGGCCCGGGCCCGCCCAATCACTGAGGAGGGGGGGCCTGAATATGTTTGGGCCCCCCCAAAAAAAATTGTCAAGACCTGTAATATAATACACACAATTTTCAATCCTTACCTCTCCTTCATAGGGAACAGTGGGGGCAAAGGGGGCCGGGCCCCCAAATCAGAACTAAATGGAGCTCAAATACTACTTTTCCATACAGTCTAATAGAGGTGTGTATATGATGCATCATGCATAAAAACCGGTTGGGCCCCCCTGGACCCCCCCAATGAAGATTTGCTTCCTACGCCTCTGCCCCTCCCCCTCTGAATACCCCTAAAAAAATTGCCCCCCCCCCCTCAAATGCTCACCCCCACCCCGGCCATAAATAATGACCCCCCCCCCCCCCCAAGAAAAAGAAATTGCTTTTCTCCAAGACATGCTGCGATCAATCTTATAATTATGTGGGTGTTTTTTTGCCATCATTGCCATGCTAAATAGGGTAATTTACCCTATTTAGCTAAATATTATGCTAATTAGGGGTCTTAAAATGCAAATGCCAGAAGTGTCCAAGCAGATTCTGATTCTCTGGAAAAATGAATAAGAATCACTCATTGTGTATAAGAGTAAGTGAGGCTGGGGGCTAGAATCTGGAGATGGACCAAGGGCAAGTGGTTTCAGATTACTATCTCACCACACCATGTTATCTCAATTACATAATGGGGCCGAGGTGGTTCTCGACCTCATGAGACAGCCTCCTGGTTGACCGGGGACTGAGTAGAGCAGCCAGTAATATTAGAGTTAACATACTGGGAAAGTATTTCTAAAACCTTTATTGACAATCAGATAGGGAATAGTACTTGAATGAGTTGTAGCTAGGATATCAAATAGACGATCGAGTTTGAATATGCCCATAACCTAATTACAGAAGTTACAGGCCTGAGTATAGACCCTGGCTCCCTCATCCCAGCTTCAGAAAATTAATATGAAAGACTGACGTCCCTCACAACCTCAGACACACTAACTATAGATCCTGTCTCCTACCAGTCTCCCCCACTTTAACACAGGTTGAGGGGAGACAGTCTAACACTGTGGAGGCATTACATTTCAATCAGACCCGAGGGGAGATGGTAGGGGTCCTTCCGTACCCATAGATCAGACTCTAACGGTCCTCACCCCCTCTGACTGATGGATTTGAATCTCTACCCCTCTGATGCTGTCTTTGATTGTTGATGGATTTGAATCTTGAGAAGCCTGGGATTTTCTCACGCACTAGATCTAAGCCTGTGGAGAGGTTCACACGAGTTGTAATATATCAAATGTCTAAGCCTTTAAGCTGAGCATGCCATCAATGAACAAACATTCATCTCATGGGCAATCACCTTTTTAAAACCTTTTATAAAAGAGTATATTATACGTTTATATATGTGATGGCTGACCCCAAGTGATGTCTATTAAATAGGTGAATGTCTCTGAATAGTGGAAAATGAAAAATGAAAATGGATGATTCTTTTGAAGTTTCTAAAATGAAGCTCCAGATCTAACAATTGGCAGCCAGCTAAACACTAGATAGCAATTATTGTTGAAATTAATCATTAATTTATTAGAAGAATATAATAATTATTATTCTTCATCAAAGCCCCACAAAATGTACCCTCCAAATACCCCCGTTTCATAGATTTTCCTTTTTTCGAAAGTTCAGAAAAGTACCAATAACAATCTGACTTTAAACTAAGCACTCAGAAGAGCTGCAGCATAATTAACCCCTTGAGGAGGCCCTTGGCCCAGATGCTTTTGGTAATAACACATCTCCCCACTTGATAGGTGTGGGTGGTGTGATTGTGCAGTGATTGGTGCGGCAGATTTAACCCCTAGACCACCTACCTGTAACAGCCCATACCCCCCAGGTATGGCCAGGTATCTGGTATGGTCGGTTGGGCAGATGACCCCTAACCTATGTCAACAGTCCCGGAAAGCCAATGAATAATGGGAAAGTGATCTGACTTGCTAATAAACCCGCGCACATATAGGCTTAGATTCACTCCACTGAGGGAGAAAACATTTATAATATACATGGAAATGCTATTATTAAAGTATTCATGAAGATAGAACCATAGCCATAGACAATAAACGAGTGTATTTTTTAGCATATTCTTTTATATATTATATATCTCAGGGGTAATTGCATAGGAGGATTGGGATTGTGGGGCAAGATAGGGGGTTGATGATCAAGGGTTAATTAGATGTAGCTGCATACAGATTGGGGGTTGGGTGACCAGTGGTCAGTCCTTGTGGGGGAGGGGGAGGTATAGGTATGCCCACCCTGAGATGGCCTCAGGTACTGAAGGAGACTGAGCCTTTCTTCGTCTGTCTCCTTGATTTACTGACCCTCAACGGCTCCCGCCACCCATCACACAAAGGTTTAGGAGGGAAATTCAAATTCCCCAACATCCTCAAGGAGGCTTTGATTAGGGAAATCAGGGTCTGGATGATCAGGGCCAGCTACCTGAATCAAAGGTCAGGATTGCAAACAATATGGGCAACTACCTTTTTGGTGTATGGCCCAAGGTCAGACAGTGCAAGATTGAGTTTATGTAAATTTGTCTTTACAACCAGCTTGAATTTTTACAACAGTTGTGTAAAGTATAGGAGCGCATAGTTTATCCAGATTTTACTTTTGAACATAGTTTTTGTTAGGATGCCCCCTTCTGATAATTGGTGACCATTATGTAATAGCGTGATAGAATTCAAGTTGGATCAATACAATGTGTACCCTCCCCGATTAAGACTCATTTCAAGACAGGTTTCATACCCCAGCAATTCCTTTTGAGGCATAACATGAAGTTTAGACTCTAAGCAATCGGGAAAGCACAAAGCATATATGCCTATACTATTATGTTCAGCAGTTGTCTATTCATTATGAGCTTTGAGTGGAGAACTCTATGGCTTTATTTTCCATAAGACCACTGATAATATTGTTTATCAACGTTTGATTCGATCAAGGCAATGAATGTGCAATAGTTATAGGGAGACTACGTACCCCATAATTCATTTCCCTCATTACATTGTATTACGAGGTAGACCGAAATTGAGATACATGACTCTCCATCGCTGCTATTACTGCCTATGAATTGATCAAAATTACGAAACTTTATGTTCAGGAGCTGAGACATTATGGGGCGGATCCAGAAGAGGGGTCATGGGGGTGGGGCACATCTCAAGGAGTTGGTCTAGGGGGACAAGCACGGTCCATGCAACATTTCAGGACTATGTTTGAGGACCATTTCCCGGGGCAGGGGCTTTCAGATCTATCATCAGACGTTCAAATGTATGATATTGCTGTCAGCAAAATTGTGTGCTGGATGTATAGGCCTATATACACTCGTGTATGTACGTATAATTATTGTATGTGAGTAAACCGCCCGGGGGACTATTTCCTCCTGTGGGTATTCATGCGCCGGAATGGTTGCCATGGTAAAGATACACTCCCCTATATAAGGGAGTGCTCATTTTTTAACGACAGGGGGGGGGGGGGGGGCGGTGAGATTTCGCGCGGAGCGCGTGAAATTTTTTCACCCCCCCCCTCTAGAGGGGTCGAAATTTTTTACCCCCCCCCCCCGGCAGGCCGAAAATCACGCGCGTTCGCACCCCTTTGTAGCATAGTAATGCGCTGGCTTTTTCCCTCAAAACAGGTTGAATTTTTTTGACCCCCCCGCAAGAGGGGTCTAAATTTTTTACCCCCCCCCCGGTCAAGGGGTCCACTTTTTTTACCCCCCCCCCCAAAATCCACCACCCCCCCCCCCCTGTTGTTAAAAAATGAGCACTCCCTAAGGCCACTCAGCCCTGGAGTCGTCAGTTGGACGTCCCCACCCCTACAGTGAGCACCCCGTCGCCAGTGAGGCTCAATTTTCAAGTTTTACCTTTATTGTTAGTATTAAGAGTAGTTCTAGGTACTGAATGTACTTAGGGAATTCACTTTATGATTGACTTATGGTTAATAAAAGGCCAGTTTATCAAGATCAATCCACCAAACACAATGTCTCTGTTATTTACTACATGTATTACTGTACCGCCAATGTACAGTTACTTGATAATTTACTGTACCGCCAATGTACAGCTACTTATTGTTCTATTCACCTCAACTAACTTATACACAGGTGTGTACATTGTACCTGATTGTATATATTCATGTATGAACTAAGATTTTATGGACGTAGACTCTTGTGTAGATATACACATGTGCTATTCTATGCATCGGATATTACCCTCACAGGGACAAGCATTAGTTTTCAGCCAGAATGGCCCACCACAACGATCCTTCAAAATTCCTCAAAGCCGTCCCTATACAAGTTCTATCCCCAAAGTCAAGCAGCTTCCCGTAATTATTGCCATTTACTGAGTGTTTGCCGCCTTTCATGCCCTAATGGATTTTTAATTATGAGAGTCCTTTATTAGAATACAACTCACCCCCCTTCCCTCCCGAATACTCAGCGGGATCCTCAATATAGGGGACACTATAGCCATGAACTGAGTGGGGTGGTTGGCAACCTTCTGCAGGTCCTTTCCAAAATGTCTAACCCTACATCCAAATAGATTGAAAATCCCTCATTTAGGAAGCAGCCACAGCAGTTCTTGCACGTGGTTCCCATCCCTGACAATAGGTGGCGCGCCTGTGGTGGTTTAGATGTGAGATGAAGCTGGGAAGTGACAAAGCGCCACCGTGGCAGCCGGCAGAACTACTGAAGCATTGGGCAGAGTCGGGCTGCTTGTGGCCATACACAGGACAGACAAGGAGATTTACATACTGTTTAAGTGTGTTTTACTCCTGGTGTGGCAAATGATGCCCAATAGCATAATTATAATTGGAATTGCGTCAGATGCCTATTTGTCCATTCAAATGCTGCAGGAAGCAATGATGCCTAATATTATATTAACATTGGAATTGCGCTAGATTCCTATATTGCAATTCTCAACATGAAAGCCTTTTGATAAAACCAGTGAGAAGAGAATGATTTACAACTCAGAAAACACCACAGTCATATACCAACATTACTCTGGTTATCTGGTATAGGAATTGCAGAGGGGCAATGCTACATTATAGCTTATATAGTATTAAAAGTAGAGTACAGCTAACCCTCACTTCCTCAAACATTTACTTCCTCGGATCCCTCACTTCCTCAGACAAAGGACCGGCAACCTCCCCTATATGTTCCATCATATTTGGACTTAATTCCTCGGATAATTTGCTTCCTTAGACATTTTCCGTCGCATTTTCCAAAGTCGAGGAAGTGAGGGCCGACTGTACTATACTATGGTTTAAACTGATGGAACTGGTAGTTGCATGTGCTTTAGACACATCTGTGTTTGCAATGACAGATATCTTATTGCCTGTCTCCAGTTCATGACACGGTTGCAAACAAAGGATAATGGTGACCAGTGTTGAATGAATACAAGGTGAACAACCAATGCCAACCCCCTCTCCAAACCCCACTGTCCACTACCCACTGACCACTGACCTTTGATCTCAAACAGGCACTAGCGGTCAGTCTGGTTCCCAAGTCTTTGTGTCTAAGCAGAATGCCCTTAAGGTGGACATGTGTGGGTCAGGCGGGCGTCCAATACAGGGGGTTCATTACACATTTGGTGATGGACTATGGGGAAAGGTATTATCAAAATCATAATAGCACTCCCATCCGACCTGCAATGCGATCTAATGCATTATTGTCTTGTGTTTTACTGTGCATTCATTTGATCACTTCATATTGGATCTTAATTTGCAATATGCCATCTTATCTATTAGTCGTATATTAGCCACGTACATTGTACAGACAGTGGTAGGATTGTTAACTATTGTTGCTCAGTATCAAGAGAAGG
Source organism: Harmothoe impar (assembly GCA_947462335.1). NCBI lineage: Eukaryota > Metazoa > Annelida > Polychaeta > Phyllodocida > Polynoidae > Harmothoe > Harmothoe impar. The sequence continues at coordinate 37,838,504 of OX381711.1, read as the reverse complement.
TTTCACACTGATACCCACTTAGTAACCATCGTGAGTAGTACATGAATCGAGATGCTGCGTCGGGCACTTTGTATGTACAAACATGTACCCTTACTCATATTATGGCTGGTCAACGATTTCATTACATCGGCTTGTTCTATATAATTATGTGACATACACTAGGAGAAAATGACATTAGTACACCCTGCACTAAGGGCCCTTTTCGCAGATTGTGTCACATATATTTATTCCTGGAGATTAATCTAAGAATAAGTGTGCGATAAAAGGTTCACTCACTCACTTAACAAGAAGAAATATAACAATAGAGTGATGAGGCAGAAAATATAAAGCATCCTTAAGCTTCCGCTCCTTCCTCCACTCTCACTGTTGCGAAAAGGGCAGAAAGACATTGACCTTAAAGGTGGTCGTGAGAGGGCCAACTCACTTTGTACAGAGTAGAAATATCACACAGGTGAAAACAAAGATATTATATATGGCGCCTGGAAGGAAACCACGCCAAAGTTGCGGTCAGAGACTTGTTGGAACCAATGCCAGGAGACCAGTGGCAGGAGTGGGGTCCTATCAGCCACACAATGGTGACAGATAGCAATCAACCCCTCACCCCCACCTACACCCATCACCCCCCCCCCCCCACACACACACACACCCACACACCACCAACTTCTCCCATCACACACCACCAGATGTCGACCTTGACCCCTGGGTGTCAACCACACGTGACCTTCCCGGCATTCCTCGAAGTCACGTGTGTGGGTGTCTATTTCCTGGAGACGCACCCAAAATGGCCCGCAGAGAAAATGAATTTATTATAGGCTCTCCCTGTCTGGTCAAATGGCCTGCATGGGAGATGGGGTTCAGTGGGTAATGGTGGAGTAAGGGGGTGTCTAATTGGTGGCTGTAATTACTGGGTTAGGGAGGGATGAGTGATGGGGAGATGTGCTCTGTGTCATAGTGTGTGATGTAGTGTGACTGTATAACATCATAGAACACTTACCATACAACATGGAACACTTCCATGTGTGTCGTTAGAACACGGCTAATACTTGCCATCCCGCAAGGTCCTTAACATGATGATATATCTATACATGTGGCACTGTGAATATTTAGCAATTTAGTGGCATACTGCCTATACATGATATGGTGATGTATACTATGGACTATAGGATACTGTGTCATAGTATATGATATTGTGTGACTCGAAAAAAAATCAAAGAATGTTAGCACTCAATATGTTACATGAAACACGCCTCACACGCACACTGCAATTTCCTGACATACACCCGGTGTGGTTTGTTTGTTTATTTGTTTGTGTAGTTTAACGTCCCACTGACTATGCAGGTGAGACTTAGAATAGATAAGACTCAGTTAAACTATGAGGTAAAATGATTCTATCCATTGCTTTTTATAGAAATATAGGCACATTGGAGGTAAATAGTTAAGGAATTCAAAGGAAGTCATTCTCTTCTTTCATGTATAAAACAATGAATACAAAAAGAGCTTAAGGCATTGTTTAAGAATGATATGAGAAAATGAAGTAAGAAATAATACTGTAACTGGCACTCCTCCACGTGAAGTCTGGGGGTCTTGACATCTGTGTGCATTGGTAAAATCATCTGTTAAAGTGTCACCCAGTCTTCCATGTTGAAAATCTAGTTCAATGTCAATGTAAATTTGTTTTCCTCTGACAGGGTTATGTTCAGGAACAATGAAATCAGAGCAACACATGACAGGATTAAATAAGAAGAGAATAGGCCTGATGACTTAATCCGACAGCTCCGTGATGCTGCATACGTTATGCAGCTGTCAATAGGTGTCAGTTGATGCTGAACCAGAGTTGACAGTGCTTCAGAGAATATCATATCATGTAGAAGCTGGCGGATTGGCGATTTTATCATGACGATTCAATCTTTACTTGTAGGGCAACTTTGAAACAATCTGAGCAATTATTAGAGCTACATGTGCATAAAATACCATTCCTGGATGCTGCTGGGGCGAAAAGAAAATAGTATCTATACGATCTTGCAGGCAAAATTGTTCAAACCCCTCAACTATTATCTCCCACTGACATGATATAAAATCATAATCTATAAAAGCGGGGATATACAGTAAGGATAACTGCCTTTGTGTCCCATCATCCGTACTGGATATGAAAGCAGTGGCCGTCTGAACGTACATCTTAGATTTGATCCACTATAACAGTCCTGATTTGGCACGGTTTGCCTTTCACAATGAAGGTTGGGGGGGGGGGGCAGTTAGTAGGCACCACTATGCCAGCTGTTACCTAACTACTCCTAAAACATGTAGCTGCACGTCTGTGTCTTTAGATAACACCTCACACTCTTTTAACCCTATAGAAACCCAGTACAACACCCCTGCCACCCACCCATGCCCACCTCCCCTCCTGTGCTGCACCTGATAAGATACAGGTGGGGGTGAGGGGTAGGGAGGAGGCTGGGAAGGGGAGGGAATATGGGGTGGAATAAGAACCCCCACCTCTCACACACTCACACGTTGGTTCGCGGCCACGTGCCTTGGACGGCCAAGTGCGCACGCGCAGTGTGCGTCACGTGACATCCGGTCACGTGCCGGAAGTGCCTCGCCCCGTGTGCGCACGCGCAGTGGGCCATGTGGGGGATTTCAATCCAAGGGGGCCTTTTGTGATATTCGCGAAATATTTTTCGTTTTTTCTGTATGAGTTTCTTCACTGTATGATATAATTATAACTAGCGTGAAAACAGCTAATATAAGATGTTAATCTAAACCACCCCTCTTAATTACAGATGCTCATTAATACGCCATCAAATAAAAGCTCGAAAATGCAGATAACTCTTTGATAATTATAGCCTCTATGAATCAGCTTGGGATGACCATGATATTGAATATGACGTCATTGTCGGGGGCGTGGCCTATATGACTCCCAATTCACTAAGCAGCCCCCATGGCTTAGTTTGATTGACAGCTGAGTGAGGACACCACCGCTGGTGACCATCCTGACATGAGACCATCACAGCTGATGGGATGACACGCCAGACAACCAGCGATCAAATAATTAAACAGAGGCACAGACCCCCCCCCCCCCCCATGCCTCATTGCCAAGCCTTCCTGGGTGTTAACACAGTGGAGGATGCTCCTTTTGTGTCCATTGAGACAAGAATGACCATCCATAGGTCGGGAGAATAGGGGGAGGGGGGGGGGAGATACCCTATGGGCCTGCACTATGCACGGGGGTGGGGGGGGGGGGGGTTGGTAATGAAGTCCTATAAGAAGAGAATACGAGGGGTCTTTATTGCTGCATTTACCATGTTGGGTCGCATGGTCTTCTTTTGCAAGGAAAGGGGAATGTATTCATAATAGTTTCTCTACATCTGGGGTAAATATCTAGTGGGTCAGAATTATGCTGTTTTCTCGTTGGAGCCTTTTTTATAAATCAATATTAAAAAAATGGTGAGCTATAAAAAGGTCACCTGATGTGTAGATTATGTTGACCAGAGCTGTGAACATTGATGTCAGTTCTCACCTGTTCACCCTGCACTGCCCCCACCCCCTCCTCCACCCCCTCCCCCTACTCACACCTTAGTATGGTGGAAGCAGCTGTCCCCTGTCAGGCCCACCCCTCAGCATCACCTAGGTGCCTTTGTGTGAGTGGACATGGGGCGTGGTGGGCCACCCTTGGTAACACCCTTTACTACATTCCCAACACCAGGGTGCCTAGAAACTGGCAGGGTTAGGGGCCTCATACGCTGTCACAGCCCTGTTCCAGCAATGTAAAATGGGGGAATTAGGGGTCATTTAGTAGACGTTAAGTCATCTTTATGAGGTGCATGATATCAGTGGATATTGATTACTATGATATTAAGCAGTGGTTCAGAACTGAGCCCCTCTCCTCACGTTGAACCTACAGTTTCCTTTTATTCCTAGAACCATATGGATACATGAAGCATTTTCACTTAGATTTTCGACAACTCAAATAGTAGTATAACATGAAATAATTATACTTCAAATATCACGAACCTCCATTTTTTTTTCTGTTTACAGAATAGTTACTTATAAATACTACAATTTGTTATAATTATAAATGCCCAGAACACGGGAGAAGATCAGGTTCAAATCAGGCAGGCAAAAGGGGATATCCGGGGGTATTTGCAATTGAAGCTGGTGTCACGATCTTCAAAATGAGATATCATAGCTAAGAAATTCCTGGTAGTTTTGTGGAAATTGTTTCTCAAACATGAGTCTAACTGAAAATGTATCCCATAATCAATAGTTAACATCATGAATCTTTAGATTCATGTTAACATTATGCAAAACGTCGATTTTTATTGATAAAGCCTAATAAAATATGACTTTTTAGTCTAAATTTGGCTCTAGGACTAGTTTTCGTGGTCTGGCTTTAGTTACTGTTGGGATTTCGGGGGAAAAGACCAATATCTCCCATTTAGATTAATTAATGGAATAGTTTCCATGACAACGAGAAAGTGTCATGTGTGTTTCTACCATAGAAAAACGATTCTTTTGTAGTCTAAAAATAAGTATAGATCGTTAGAAACAAATATGGAATAACTCTAAGAAGACTACTTGTATTCTACATAAGAAGGATCCCAGAGCATTTTATCATGTATCTTGCAGCTACACACACAGAAAAGTGAGAGTCATTGTCGCTAAAACTAGCCTCACCTGAGGGTCAGGCACTGCTTGACTCTCAGGTGAGGGTAGTTTTAGCGACAATTACTCTCACTTTTCTGAGGGTGTACCTGGTGCCCCCTGGTGTCCACAAACCTCGATCAAATAAGAACAGAACTATTCATAAATGCCCCATGGATGGGTGCTTTCTCTGGCCTGGTCACATATAATTGACGACAAGAATCATTTTGACATTTCACCAATGATGCAGTTAAGACAGTGGTGACTGCATTATATTATCACAGAGACAGTTCTACATGTTTCACAGTACTAGTTTAGACCGACTGGTTGTTTTCACACATTTACCACTGCAATGGTTCTTTCAATTTCCCAAACTACAGAGGAAATAATATGAAAAAGAACATGACTTTGAGAGCATGAACTGGTGCTTAAGATGAGCATTTATAATAACGTGTCCATTATATTTAAATATCGGGTTTGAGCACTTTAGATTTTCGATTAAACATCCATATAATTGATTAAGCTGATTATTCATATACAAGAAGTCAACCATATACTGCATGATTTCTACAGTCCCAAAAGTAATTGTTTTAAATCAGGTTGCACCCAACACCCTGCTGCACCCTCTGGTCATACACAGGGCGACTTCTACCAGTCTCCAGTGCACCAGATTTCTGACTGGCTCCCAACCCCTGTGGGGTGTTTCACAAGGGGGACATACAATTAATTGTAGAATAAGTGTTTCTATAGCAGGTGTTAATTGTATATAACCACTAAGACCGACATTTGGTTGTATCAATTGTATACTGCTTATAAAAAAGTGTTTCACAAAGGTCTACAACCAAGATGTCAAGTCAGGGTCTTTGGCCTACAATCTAGATACAACTAATGTATAAGTGTTTCACAATGCATATTAGCGTGGAGCTCATACCATGCCCGCTAATATTTTCCTTACATATTTTTTCACGTTTTTTTCATGCAATATATGTGTCATACTGCACACAAGAATACCTGCAAATATCTGTTCATTCAGGATGAAAATAAACTGGTTATACACATTTAAACAACACTTATGTTGATCCTATGTGATCATCAGACAAGGGGAGCGTATTTAAGATTAATGCTACATGGTTATTAAGGTTGACTTACTTTTACCAAATGTTAGTCTTATGTTAGTGTTTCACAAGCCGCATTATTATCTTCAATTGTATTTAAGTATATGACCATAGATACAATTGATACTTGTGAAACACCAAGATAAAATTTACATTGGGTGATATTAAGTCAGTCTTAGAAAACATGTAAAATTAATTGTATCTATTTTCTCCTTGTGAAACACCCCACTGGAGGTCTAATTCACACATGTATTTGAGGAGGACAATGTTAACCACTGATTTAGGACATGGCCCCCTGGAGGGGCACCCCTGGAGGTAATCCCTACCCATATGCCACCAGCCTATTAACGCCCCTGATGTTACCTGCATGCTGCAAGCTGGTTGCTGGTGAGCGCTGGTTACTACAGGTCAGCCAGCTGGGTACCTGCGGGCCTGGACGTTATGGATACCTCCCTAAATGGGGCCCTTTGTCTCCAGGGTCTTAACCGTATGGTGCTTTAATGTGCTATGCCTTTAGTCATCATGATGCATTTATTTAGCCCTGGCGACTAATGCAACTAACTCGCCAGGGCGATATTTATGCATTATGCCGACCCTTCGGCAGTGTCTACATCAACTGCACAGAGTCGGCATGATGCTTGAATGCAGTCCTGGCGAGTTAGTTGTAGTCCTGCGTCTTGGTGGCAAAGGGCATAGCACATTAAAGCATTATGCGGCCCTTAAAGCACAGTTCAGGAGACAGACGCTGGAGTGGCAGGGGTGCCAAACGGTGGGACCCTAAATGATTTATGTCTATAAGTGTTGCAGTGTTAGGAGCTGATTTGTGAGCTGGGGTGCACCTTCTGAGGCGTTTATTGTCTGTTAGGGGTAAGACATAAGATTGTGATAGGGGTGAGGGTGGGGTGATCAAGGGGTGGCGGTGGAGGCATGGGGGCGGCTTAAGGATTAAAGACCAGCTTGACCTTAAGGGTCGGCAGCCTTCAGACGTGTCTGTCGCCTCCTACCTGAGACCACCTGTTGGTGGTGGTGTGCTGGCGTGAGCTATCTGTCAGAATGAACAGGGAAGGGAATTTGTCTTGGTAGCTTCTTAGAAAACATAGTCTTTTCATAAAGGTCTAAAGAGAGGAGGTATAGGGAAAACAGAGTGCAGTTAAACTTTGAAATTGCTAAACACAGCATCACTTGAATTAAATTCAGCTGATAGTAGAGTCCTAAAGAAATATCATATCTACCATCGACATCAGATAGCCAGTGAAGACAATCTATTAGGCATAATAATTATGTCAACTAGAAAATCCCACAGGAGATAATCTCAATAATTCCGTGGCGATTACTCAAATGAGAAAGAGTTCAAACACACAAAAAAAAGAATGCTGAATTGAAATCCAGTAATAGTATTACTCATGATGAGACAAAACCTTAGTCTATTTAGGTTTGAAAAATAATGAGAATATCAGTTATTTTCCTCCATGCAGTTAGAAGCAGGCAGCTGTTGGTTCCAACCTGTCAGCCTTAAATCATCAGACCAACAGGACCAACACTAAAATCAAAAACCCTTAAAGACCAGCGGTACCGCCCACTACAAAGGGACTACTTCCAACCCTAATGATCTCCTCTGATCCCAAGCCTAAAATCCCACCCTCATAGGCTTATTACCCCACACCCCTCAACATCTCCAGTGTCCAAGCTGCCTAACACCGCCATATTTACCCCACCCCTATGGCATCATTACACTTGCTTTTCACTTATTATCGCCCCCTACAGGTAGCCTTCATCAAGAAATCTCAGGGCTTGCCCAGGAAATTGGCCACTTTGGGTTTGAGTCGTTAACCCCTGATGACAGTGGTCAGAGGCAGAAACAAGGGTGGGGTAGGGTGGTTAGGCAGTGGGGTCGGGGGTTAATGGTGGTGAGAAGGGAGCTGGTAGGTCATGGAGGACATTCCAGTTACACCATTCACAAAGGTGTGTAGGGGTAGCATAATGGCAGGTGTGGGGTTAAATTGGGAGTCTTTAACAGTGGACAACGGGCTGTATGCCTGGGGTTGTATTTCCATTTCTTTTTCGTCGAATATCAGGCATTAACTTATGATCACTTATATAAATAAATATATATATATATTAAAACATGATAATAATTGTCATCGAATATTTGACCACTGGATATGATAATTTCATCAATGGCTTTGTGTAGCCAGGATATCAATATGCAAAGATTCAAATATTGAATTTGCACAATAAAAAGGGAATGACCCACTGTTGCAAAATAGTTGCTAAACTCTCGTTGTCTCATTTTATCTACATCTCTCTGCATATGTCTTTCTCTGTCTCTGCCTCTCTCTCCCTACCCCTCTGACGCTCGGTCTCTGCATGCAGTGTGATAATATCATTCTGGTCTAGGAACATCTGAGGTGGCTGTTCTGAAAAATATATACAAAACTCAGTGACATAGACTATTACAAAGTATAGATGACATATGTCATGACCATCTAACATCAGCACCTTCACTACCAGCGTGCCTCCTGGGCCATGGCCAAGCGGTGCCATTTATACGCCGCCTTTTCCCGCGCTCTGACTGAGACGGCGACATGTGGCGGGCGAAAGTCGTCTGCCCTGAATATTTCATCATCGTTGGGGCTTACGGCGAGAAATGACAGCCAGCCAGCGTCAGTACGGAAGTTCCTTTTGTCTATCATTCTTGCATGTTGTATTGTCAATGGTCCTTTTGTTTATCCGTATTGTTGTATTCTCTGACAAACACCATGTACATAACCATGCATGTACTGACTTCCTGCCAGATCTCAATGGAGGACAATGAATTCCGCCAGAATTGTGCTGCGTGTATCCTATTGTTGTGAGAAAAAGGTGTTGGGGGTATGTGTTGTGGGATTATTTGCTGTGAACTGTAGCAGCTACCCAGAAATCCCTCTTGGTGAAGGCAAGGAATTATAGAACTATTCAGATTCATATGAAGGTTCGATTTAATGTTCGTAAATGTTATTTACTCTATGGGTATTTGCATTCCGCCTAAGTCACTGCCTGGTATTGTTATTTTCTAATGGTACAAGGAACAGAGAAGTTTCCTACTGTCTATTACATGTATCATGTGAGGTGGTTCGTTGTTTCTGGCACCTGTTGAAAGGCTCTACATGATTCTGTTGTTATCTGTTGCCAAATAAAAATGTCCAATACTCAAACTCATCTAAAGATTTTATCTGCCCCGACATAGAGCACAATGATTTCCAGTACGTTGGTACTTTAATAGTGCCCCAGCTGACATTAGAAAATGTACAGCTTAGCACATTGAATAGACACAGTTATGCAAATATAATAATTGAATTGTCCCAGGACAACATTGTGGTACTTTTTTATTAATGATAAGCGGATATCTTAGCAAACAATCGAAACAAAAGGTTAAACTTGTTTCTGCATTACTTTGCTTGTAAAAATAGGGGTTTGTTCACAACATCAGCGATCCATATTAACAATTGTGTCCATAGGAAGTTGTATTATGTCGTGCATTATAGATACTGTTTCTTCAAAAGGAATCTCAACATCATGATTCTGTTTCTGGAAATTAATTATATTCAATTGAAACCAAATGACCAGTTCACACCTAATTACAAGTAAGCACACACTACAATCAACGTGATTAAACTACAGCTGTTTGACGTAACCCCTGTCCCACAGGGGCTTCTCACAAAGGGAGTAAAGGACCAGCAAATCAACTGTCTGTCACTGGACCATGCAGTGGTGATGTATTCTAATGTAAACCTGGAGGTAATAGACCAGGTGCCGTTAGTAGAGTGAAGACCCTCCCACCTGTACCAGTAGTGATACTTTGAACACCCCTACCAACAAACGCAGCTGCACGCTCAACCATAGTTCCACATGGACAGATTCATTGGTCACTCAGTTGTGCGTTTCTCTGATCGTCGCCGCACTGTGACGTAACTACGTCAATGTATGGCATCACTAATGACTATCCGACATCACTATGACTGATCCGACACAGTGACGGATCACGCATGCTGGTCTTGGAGACTGATGTGACAATGTGCGACCATGTCAAACAGGATTTCAGGGCAAGTGGAAATCACTGCTTCACAGAAACCCTTTGGGCATATTCTGTCTTTTCAAAATTATTACTTAATATGAAAGCTACCCAACCCATGTATCCCCCACCATGTGTCTGCACCATGTGTCCGCACCACGTGTCTGCACCATGTGTCCACACCATGTGCCAGGAGCAGACGACAACACCACGTGTCTGCACCATAAGGAGGGGTTCCCTTTACCCCTTATTATCGCTCACTCACTCACAGCGCCATCTGGTGGGACGCTGCGCAGGTGACGGGCACAATATGGCGGCCATGCAACAAAGGGCGGGAATTAATCCTGTAGCAGACGACAAATCATTCACCATTATGCTGTACTCACAGTGTGTACATCTTGAGCTCACTATTAATGCCTACTTAGAGAGAGGGTTATATCTAGTTGTTACAGCAAATTGGGGGAGGAGATGGGGGATTATAACAGGGCATATATTCTATGGTAAAACCACACGGCACAAGGTAGGCCCATATATATTTGTAGAGTATGTGGACTAAGCAACATCAATATAATGTGTTAGTATGACATGTATGGAACTGTGTATTTAGTGCATGCTTTTTACTGAAGTTTGGTATTAAGTGTATGCCATTCCATGCGCGGCTAACACATGGTGTAACAAAAGAAGAACAGAAGAGAAAAACGACATTATCTCCATTCCAGAATTGAAGCATAATCATAGTGTTTTTTGTAAAGACACCCTGGGGTCAATTATTATACTTTAGTAACAGAGTGTATACTGAGTAGGTCCTAATGATATGAAAAATAGTAAATCTTGGAACAATTGTTTGAGGATCATATTTTACTCTCCCTAATCTTCATTTTGCCAGATTTTTGTCCCTATTCTTAGAATGGCGCTCATGTCGTTTTGAATCGAAACTCGTCAAAATTTACTACACTTCAGATGTATCTTCCTTCTTTTTTTAGTTCTTTCTGAAGTATCATGCCACTAAAGCTTTAATGTAGAATACGATTTAATTGCAACGATCCTGTTTAATTGTAAACCGACCGCTCGAAGAGAATGCCTGTTTTACTTTTCATCTGAGCTGCAACCTCTACCAACAATCATCCCACCTAAAGGTCCGTTTTTTCTGCTACAATGCCACCCAAACAAATTGGACAAATCAGATAATCAACACCACCTTTCATCTCCCATTGCCCGCCGGGTAACTAACATATTCCCAATACGCATGCGCAGCGGGCCGGTATCGCCCCCTATCGGCAGCTTACGGGATCAGCAGCAGGTAGGAAATGGCGTCAACTTTTGTTGTGGTTTTGTTCTGCTGCAGGGTGGCGGCGCTTTGAGAGCAGGGGCATCAGTGGGCACCAGCTTGCTGATTTCACCCATGGAGGGCGCTCAAAGGGCGCCACAAAGACAGCCTTATCAACAGGCGCCCATCTGGACAGGGGTTGTACATGGGCGCCACCTTGTGTTTTTGTTGGGACAAGGTTAGAAGTTGCAATCTGGGGCTATACATAGTACAGTTTTTTTTGTGTGTATTTTTTATGAATGTGTGTTCTTCTTTGTTATCGGGTGGATAGTTACTTAGAGGGTTAGATACCCGAATTATTAAATCGCCAAGACTGATGAGTGATAGTTTGAGTTTCCTAAGAGCACGCATATCGGTTATCAATTGGTCAGATACATAAATACCAGGGACTCATGTTAGAGGTATCATTTTATACATATATGATACAACACTAACTGTAGATTCATGGACTACTAGCTAGATTCACACACATAAAACAATTTTCAAAAGAACTGGATTAGCAACATTAAAACGTACACAGGGATGGAATCATTATACTGTCAAAGACAGAGATTATTAAAACCAATAGTGCAGAGCCTCTGGCAGATGCGGAAGGATGCATGCAGGCCTGGAACATTTTGTACGCGTACGAACACCTAAAACCGTCCACATCATTGTACCCTCAGTGGTAGACATACAATCATGGACATGCACCCTATTCTACATGCTTACCCCTTTACTAAGAACCACGCGGAGGAGCACCTCCCTTAAACTTAGAGGCCATACTCAACTTTTGATTTTGGCAATTAAATGTGTATGAGAAGCAGATGGTTTTTGATATCAAACACCCACTCAGTGAGGCCTCCAGGACAGGTGATGGGGCACAGTCTGCCCACCTCCCACCACCTCACCTCCATCTGGTGGTAGCCCTTTAAGAGCAGCATAGTGCTTTAATGTGCTTTGTATTCTTTATCGACAAGATGCAATGAATGCAACCCTAGCTAGTAGGTCCTCCAGGGCTGCATCCATACATCATGCCGACCCTTCGGAAGCATACTTAATTAAAAGCATTGAGTCGTCTGGATGCATGAATGCAGCCTTGATGATTAGACTCACCAAAGCTGCATTCATGCATCATGACAACCAAGCACATTAAATCATTATGTGGTTCTTAAAGGGCTAGTACCCCTACTCTTCTCAAGCCCCTTTGTTGGTTCTAACCCGTATGCTGTTATAGAAAATAGGAGTTGGAAACAGAGACTGCCACTCGCTATAGTACGGGCTGAGTGGGCTATCCATGTACAAAAGACCATCTGTGTATGGTTATATGGCGCTTCAGGACTGGAATAGAGATTGACACACCCAAAATGTTTAAAGGGGGTTTCTTTGTTGAGTACATATAAATTTGCATTTCGCAGTGCACTATCTTCCGATAGAATCAGTTACTGTTGTATTCACATGCGCAGAATGGATTATTTTAATGGGTTGTAAGTTTGATAAAAGTGTCTATATACAATACTATACAAGTGGGCTATTTCAGAACTTCAATAACATTTCTTGAGATATAATCAATAGACCATACTACATGTTCAATGGATACCATATGTTGGGTTTTAGTTCAAAAGACGCAATATACCACGTTGGTATTGCATGGATCCTGCAAACCCAAACTTAAACAGTGCCCCAACATTCAAAAAGAATGAAAACAATAGAGAGAAAAAATGGGCGTGTTTAACTTTCTGTTGTCTCCTATGTGTTGAATAAAGGCGAATTACCACGCACTAATGACCCTAATATCGCTCAGAACCCGCCGCCCTAGGCACCGTAAGGAAGCACCCGAGCGAGCAGCGGAAGCTGTTTCCGCGAGCCGGTCGCACATGCGCAGACGTGGACTTCCTGGCAGGGGTCCTTTAAATGAAATGGAAACCCCCGCAGCGAGCGCGTGGCGGCCTGGACGCAGGTCTGTGAGGAGACTGGAGGGGTGTGTGTAGTGGTGGTGCCAGATGACGGGGTAGGTAGGATTGTGGGTCTGAACCCTTTAAGGATAGCTTAGTGCTTTAATGTGCTATGCCCTTGGTCTTCATGATGCATGAATACAGCCCCGGTGAGTCTACTCGCCAGGGTTGCTTTAGGCAATGTGCCGGCCATTTGGGAATGTACCAACCACGTAGGATCGACATGATGCTTGACTGTGGCGCTGGCGAGTCACCCGCCAGGGCTGCATTCATGTATGATGTCGAAAAATGGCATGAAACATTGAAGGACTATGCGGTCCTACAGGGGTGTTAAGAACTCTCCTCCAGCCTTTGTGGGGCTGGGATTTAACAGGGCAGTTATGTGCAGTAGAGTTCATTTAGTGATGGGGGTTTAGGGTCTGTCTTTGTCTCAAGGATTTATTTGTAGCTACTAAAGGGCACTCGGTGCATTAGGTAGTGTTAATAACGGTGCTCATTAAACTAACTGATGTTGGGTCCCATATTATATGTGATATAATTGTATTGAATTCTAACGAAAGCTTCAACTTATTAACATGCATATAATCTCCTAGGCCCTAAAATCGTAATATGAAAATAGATTACTGATAATATGAAAATGTGAATATGTAATATGAAGTGAAAAGGTGTACCTAAACTAACCTACAATCCCTCTCATTCTCTTCATTCTACAATTGGCCCTTGGTATCTGCATGTACACAGCACACGATTGAGGAATGAAAATAAAGACACCAATAAAGAAATGATACAACAGCACGGTATTTATGGCCCGCACTAAGTACAATATTAAAGCAAGACTTTAAGCATCTTCAGTGCTTTCTCACCTGCTTCCCTGGGGTCAATGTGATTGTCAAGAAGCAAACTAAGCCACAAGAATTTCAAATGGGTTCAAGCCATTCTACAACAGCTGTACATCAACTGCCGTATTAACATGCTTTAGCCCTGAAGTCACTCTCCAACCATGCATGTAGTGTCAATACAGCAGCCTCCAGTTCTACACAAACTGTGGGAGGAGAGCGTGTGAGTAGTATATAAATGTAGGCTTATTACGGGGTGTTTAGCACCCACAGACACGCCTGGTATGCGGACACGGGAGGTTAGTTAAACATTTGAGGACCGCATTATGCTTTAATGCAATATGTCTCCTTTATCGCCATGATGTATAAATGCGGCCTCAGCGAGTCTACTCTCCAAAGCGGCATTCACGCATCATGCGGGAGCCTTAGGGGGTGTAGCAACCACAAAGGGTCGGCATGATGCATGATGCATTTATGCACTATGACGACAAAGATTATAGTACATTAAAGCACTATGCGGTCCTTAAATGGCTAAGACACCCCTACCTATCAGCTCTGGCAGGGTAGGTGTCGACAGACTGACATGTCAGCACTATCAGGGCACAAAGATTACAGAGAGATTACAGAGGGCACAGATTAGGGTTAGTTTCATGTGGTCCAGCGTCGTGGTGGGTCCCTATTGCAAACCTCGTCCTTGTCTCATCCTGGATCTGGCTCCTGTCACCAATCCTACTACCTCTGTCTCCACTAGGTCTGTGTAGAAGGGCTGCACATTCTTGTCGATCCTTTATCACTTTGTAAAGAAGGAATTGGTTCTTAATGGATAGCAGCTAATTTAACATGCAAAGGACTAAAATGGGTCTGGGGCCTAGAGAATGTGCCCCAGGCATACTGTTCTTAAATCCCTTTTCATAAGTCTTAGTTAAACGTTACTGTGCATGTTACGATCTTTCAGTAAAAGGTATATTGCGGTTTTTATCTACCCAAAATTAACTGTGGTAATTAAAGGTAATCTCCTATTTCACCTATTTTACATTATGTTTGAAAATAAATTAAGGGGGGGGGGTAGTTCAGCTTGTTACTGGAAACATTTCCAATGTTAGGCCTATGTGCTGCTGCATGAGACTAGTCAATGATGCTCCAGGCACCACTGTATAGGTGGTCTTGAATAAGCATTCTTATCAGCAAAGATCACCAATTGTGCACCATTCTGTTATCAGGAATCAGCAGCACCGTCAGGGCATCATGACACCAGGCAGCTATATAGAGTAGTTCTTGAAACCTTGCCAGTCACCCCTCCATGACCATTGAAACAGTCAAATGCATAGATGATGGGACAATACATGGAATTCCCTGAATTGCCCACCTTTTTACCTTTAGTGGGGGTGAAGTATGTGGCTAGACCACAATTGCTACCTTGCCCAGTATAGGGAGACAGGGTTCTTCTGGTGGCTACATGTGTCATCTGTGGGTGAGACACCCAGGGCCTGTTGTCAACACACACCATCACACTTTGTGGTCACACCCACACACACTGCTAGTGGGTTCAGCTACTATCCCTTTAAGGGCCGGAGAGTGCTTTGATATGTGATGCCCTTTGTCAGCATGCGGTTTGCAAGCAGCTTTTGTTAGCCCACTTGCCAGGGCTGCATCTATGGACCATGCCGACGCTTCAGTATTATTACAAACTAGAAGGGTCGGCATCATACATGAATGTAGCCCTGGCGAGTAGATTCACCAGGGCAGTAAATGCATCATGCGACGACAATAAGTGGGTATAGCACATTAAAGCACTATGCGGTCCTTAAATGTGTGATATATGGTGCATAGACATGGGGAGGTTGTGGAACAGCAGCTGCCCTGTATGCATCTATGTGGTTGACCTGAAGCCTTGCTGGAAATCGTGCTAATAAGGGACAGGAATGCATTGGAAATTAACGGGGGTTAAACCTCACTAAGGGCCTTATTCTGTATTTGAAAAGAAAAAAACATATACTTGATGTACACTCTAGTGCCCTACTACGTTAGCTACCCTTTGCATATTAGCAGGTTATATGCATGCACGAAATGAACAATTAAGTATTTCAATCGCTCCTCAAAGTAGAAAGAGAAAGAAATACAGAGAGAAGAGAGAGAGAATAGTTTAATTAAACCAACACAGGCGACGGCAAATGGACTGATTCGGGTACACAGAGAAAAGAAGTAGAATCACTGTGACTCCTGACTCCTATGAGAGTTACTTCGGTGAAGTTGCCACCATCAGCACCCTACCCCATTATAGAAGGATTCTGTATATATAGGGTAAGCTCACCTATTTCCGACCTACTACCATGTGTCGACCACCTACTACACTATACTGTCATGTTCCTATGCCGAACATAGTATTAATGTTTTATTGGGAGGGAAATTCAAGTGTTGATGCATTCTATTATATCATTATCTTTTAGACATTTTCTTTTTATAATGTACATATAATGCACTGAAGTGAGACTGTATGACCTGTTTTTACATCAGAGGAGTCAGGAAGTCTCCATAATTGTCTGACTTTAGAGCTTCTTTGTTTCAATTTGCTTTCATCAATTCACTTCATTATGATTTTATATGAAAATCGCTGAAAATCTTTTTTAGAAGTTTTTCATCCAAACCAAGAGATTTCACCTTAAAACGACCATAATTTCACCATAAGACGACCTCTGTCTACAGTGTGTTAGCCTGGCCCCCAAAGTAATGGTGATTCTATAAGGATTCCTACATATAAAACCTACTTTTTACATTGTGCACAGATCAAGAAAATCAAGAGTAATGGGGAAATAATGAATCAACATAACTCTTCTATCATTTCTTAAAGTAAATCTAGTTGGTCTGGACATAGATTTAGATGGCTTAATATTATTTTGATTGATTTAAGACTCGTCGACTCTAGGTCAATTTTGGCCGACATTGAGTGAAAATAGACCATCTGAGATTTTCCAATGTGAGGGCAATAATCTACATAATGATATTGCTTATAAAATTATAAAACATAATCATATGAGATTTTTGAATCATAATCTTCTGTCTAGCACAGCATGAATGTTGTCAGAGATACAGAACATAACATTATTAACTATCTTCTGATGGTCACCGAAAACTGTGACGGGAAGGGTCGACTTATGGTGAATCTACCCTACATTATCAGGACCCTTACCTAGTGGTAGCAGGGGTCTGAACCTGTACTAGACCTCCTCAGGACGTCTGAGTGGTGAAAGATCTTGGCCATCATTCAGGGGCAGAGTAAGTGGCCAGCCAGCCAGCAAGTGAATCCCTAACATTAACAAGACTCTATAATAACTCTATAATGACTCCTATTCTAAGACTCCCTAATGATTGGGAGTCGCCTTAGAGTCATAGAGAGAGTTACCTCAATGATCGAGTCCAGACTCCCATTTGGGAATCACCGTGATTGTACATCTTTTCTCTGTGTACAATAAAATGGGATGAGGGACAACAGAGCAGAAAATAATGTAATAATTCGATCTAAGTTTTTCATGAATACACCTATAATAAAAATTTCAAGATTTGAGAACTCAATGAATCATGTCAAGCACACTAACCACCACCAAACCCCTTGATGACTGCAGGTACACGTACCTGTGTATACCTGAGGGCCCCCTTGACATAGCACCCATACAGGTGACTAGATGACAAATGAGCATGCTCCATGGTCTACAATTCCCAGGTATAAAGGTGAGTTGTCTGCCTGAGGCCCAGCTACACCCCCTCACCCCTCACCCTGAGTCATACCTCACCTTCCCCACACTTCACCCTGGAGACAGGAGGTGACAGGGCCACCCTCACACTGATTACAGGTGAGGCTTACCTCCAGGTAGATAACTCCAGGGCCTTACACCCTGTTACAGTGATGCTTTAAAACTATTTCATGGAGGTTTATACTTTGCCAGAGGGATTACCCAATACATAGATACACTTTTTAAACGCATTGTCCGCGGGAAAACTTTCTAAGAAAATTGATATTGTCAAACCATATTGTTTGAAAATGGTTCATACAACACTTTCCAAACGGTTTCTTGGAAGGTTCATTTGAAATACATTTTGAAGCGGTGTTTCCTATTCTACTGCTGTAAAGAGAATGATAAAAACGACAAGGTAGCTATACAAATAGCAAGACAAGTAAACACTATTTCTCTCAGACATCTAGAGATTTTTGTGTATTTCTAACTTCAAAGCAACTAATTATAATCATTATGCTCCGTGTACTTTCACGTGCAAGTTAAACCATGTCACTGTAATATAGGCCTGTATACATGTACATCAATATTGTGTGTATTATAAATATTTGACGTCAGTAGATTTACGTACATGACTACCCTCTCCTTTAGTGGAACACTGCCCTGCAATCTGTGGGCGGTGGGAATCTCTGTACACCATAACATACACTCTACCACAGGCTTGCAAATTCATATCTCCAGGTCATATATAATAACCACTTTTACCAAGACAATATGTCATGTGGCTTGAGCGATAATACATAGCCTCTGCCCAGGGAACTGTCTCAGGATGGCACCCAAGCCGCCCCCAGCATATCAGTTATTGCCCAACCACATGATAAAGATAAGTTCACCTTTTTGTCTTTGTTGCTTTATGAGAGTGGAGAACCACATGGACAAGTGCCTCCTGGGTATAGCCTCCCACATTAAGACAGGTGTCAATCAGTGTTGATGGATGAGGTGTAAGTCCCCAGGTAAGCTTTGTTAGTGTCAGGTGGGCGGGGTCGGTGGGATCAGGAAGGTTCCAGCCTTAGAGCGCTAGCCCTTTAAAGGCCGCATAGTACTTTGTCGTCATGAGGATGCATGAATGCAGTGTTGACTAGTTGAGGAGGCTACTTGACAGGGATGCATGCATGTATAGAGTGTACCAGCCCATTGGGCGTTGGCATTCATGCATCATGGCGAAAAAGAGCATAATCATAGTATTAATGCATTATGGCATCCTTAAAGGACTAGGTTTCTGTGTGGTACCTGACCCTCCTTACCTGCTTCCCTGTACGAGGTTACCTGGACCAGCCCCTGAAGTGTGCCTCCAGCATGATAGATGGCGCTGCGGCCAACGCAGTGGGACCGGGGTGGTACATGTGTCCGCTGGCAGGGGGCGGGGTGATCGCTATCCTTCACGTGGACCCCTTCACTTTCCATGCTGCACAACGTGCTACATTTGTACCCCTCCACCAACAGTCGGACAGACTTGAAGAGTTTGGATGCAAAACGACGTAAATCCATCCCAGAAGTAAAGCATATATATGGAGAGTTTGGATGCAAAACGACATGCAAGCGCCATCTTTGAAAAAGAGACAAAAATCTGACAAAAATATGGGTTAGGGATGGTCAGATGCAATCCTCGCACAACCTTTACAAAATTTTCCATTTTTTGCCATATACATGTACTAGTAGGCTTGTAAGGGATACACTCTGTTACCAAAATACTATAACTGATCCCATGGTGGCTTTCCAAAAAAACACCATGCTCCATATTTTGGATGGAGATATGTTTATTTTACTTTTTGTAAAGACATCCTGAG
The DNA here is from genome assembly GCA_947462335.1 of Harmothoe impar. Classification (NCBI taxonomy): domain Eukaryota; kingdom Metazoa; phylum Annelida; class Polychaeta; order Phyllodocida; family Polynoidae; genus Harmothoe; species Harmothoe impar. The sequence goes on along the minus strand of OX381711.1, from coordinate 37,819,025 downwards.
GTCAATTATTTTACTTTGTTAAACAGAGTTTGCATCCAAACTCTTCGACTGGTACTCATGGCATTATGGTGGGTGGAGTTTAAGGTAAACGCCTGTATTACCTTAGAATACAAATCATAATATGAATATGCATGAGGATAAAGTCTTAATCTAATGAAGTCTTGCTGCTCGGGAAAATGTACTTTGACTGAAATACATTTGAAGCAAAAAAAGTGGTAATTCAAAAATGTGAATCATAAAAGAACTACATACAAAGACATGTTTTTACGTGTACTGTTAAGTAGCCCATCCTTGCGACAAGAGATAGAAATGTATTTGCGCATTGAATTTTAATTTTATCTTTGGCACTTCATGGCTTTTTAAAAGTGCATAATTATACAGAGATGTGCAACTGTGGTCACACTCTCACCTTTATATCATCTTCTTGGGAATTGTATATATTAAGCAGGATGGGCTATTGTACATATCCAATGGAATATCCATAAATTACATGTACCAACTTCACTGAAATTGTGATGCGCCATTGTTGAAATGCATACTCCCAGTAGTACTAATCAGTTTCTAGGTCCTCTAGATGGCGCCACTGCAGGTTGATAACATTGTTGTACATTTCTTTTTCTTTTTTGAAACTGATAACAAACTATAACCGAACCCATTTAGCTTTAGTTTTGACTGCTGTGTCCAGTCTAAATGATAGGTACTATTGTCAGTGGATACTGAGAAATCATATTACCAGCAATCTTAGAACAGAACGGTGTGCAAGTAGTTTTATGGGGGCACCATTAAGATAAATTACCACCCCAATCGACCCAAAATTAAGTTATGAAATTAAGTCAATATAGATTTCTATTAGGAATTTACTTATCAATTAAAAGGCCCTTTATCATGAGAAAGCCATTTACTATGAAATCTATATGAAATACTGAATTGAGGGCTCTTTGGTACACCTATGAATGCACTGTGAGAGCATAACGTGTACATTGTAAAGTCATTTGTGTTGGCTCTCACTTATATATTTTGCATGCTATTATGGTCGTATTTACAGATTAAAAGAGAAATATCAAACTCCAAATTCCTTATAGTAGACTTACACGCACATACTATATGGAAAATAAAAAGAATCAACCACAATTAGTTGGTAATATGTCTTTAAGACTACTGGTAAAAATTAATGATTCTTTAAGGTTAAGGGAAATATGGACAGCGTCTATAGTCACTTGCAATTGATGGATTCTTCCCTTCTTTCGAATAGGTCATGTCTCGTGTTCGTATGTATTTATTCCCCAAGACATTAAAGTCCTAATGATAATCATGTGTGATACCAATTACAAAGTACATACATACATGTTTTTATACATTATTTAAGTCCCCATTTTAATTTGACATAATACGATTAACACATTGACTAGTTAATTCCTGGTTATCCCAGGGCAGCTATCATGCCCTTGAGCATGACAGAATAGGGACAGGCAGGAGTGATTGAGATTGGCAGTGATGGCTTAATTAAACACATGCGTCCGTTAGCTTTGATTATAACAAGTACGTATACCACAATAATTGTTATATATTAATCCAAGTAGTTTGTACAGGCGTATACTTTGAAAAATCGTCGCGTTTGGAGCTGAATACTAGTAGTAGCGCAGATCACGACAGACCATCCAACCGTGATCTGCATCAAAGTAAGGTTATCTGCATCAAAATGATGTGATCTGCTACAACCATCTAACCGTTATCTGCAGACTTTTTGGCCATTTTGGCCCCTGGGTATTGGGAAACAAGCCCCAAATACGTCCTTGAGGCATTATATATATATATGTCCCTTTGCACAAAGTAATTAACACTGTTTACTTCTAAGCTAGGCCTACATGTTTTAATCGAGATAGTGTGAGGGAGAGGTGGAGTTCTGATGATGCATGTACCGGGTAAGTGATTTTTGTACATTTTGTATCACATAAATTGATGCAGATCACGTTATTTTGATGCAGATCACGGTTGGGTGGTTTGCCGTTATCTGCACTACTGCAGATCACGTTAGTTACTGCAGATCACGGTTCCACAGCCTCCTTTAAATAGAAGCCGCGGGGATGGAATGACTTTGAAACTAATAGTAGAGGGTGTTAAATCGCTAATTTTGTCGTATGGTTTCAGGGACAGGCTCAAACTATGCATTCGGGACCCATAACTCGGGAAATCACAAACAAATAAAAAAATTCAAACCCCCTTGACCCTCCCCCGCACAGGGGTCCGAAGATCGGCCAAATAGTGAGTAAACAGCCAAAATTTAGACTTTCAGATTCCTACTCAAACCACACCATGCCTTTGGGACCAAATCCCCGGGCATTGAATAGGCACCAGGTGCACCTTCTTAGACACTGTATACCTGGACCAAAAAAGTGGAACCTTTTACCATGTTTAACTTAATTTTGATATCACAATTGGACTTTTTATATGGACAGATGGATGTACATATGTGTGCTTGTTTTATACTGCTTTCTTGACAGTAGAAGCAGAACATCTTACATGTGTAGTTATATAGCTAAACGAGCTATAAACAAAAACAACCATTTAAGGCCGTGGGAAACCTACGGTTTAGAGAATATTTGGAAGGTTCAATTAGTGTGATACAAATTAGCTTGTTAATTAGGAGCATGTAATTACTGTGAGAAGATACGCAGCATACCCTTGATTATCACCCATGGGTATGTTTGTCTGTTTTGATGTCTGATGGATCCTCTCTACCATGTCTTATACCATCTGTCCACTAGCATAGGTACCCAACTTTCCCACGGTAAGACGCGGGAGCTGCTGCAATTATACCACATGTATCTGTTTGGTTTAAATCTGTTGGTTTGCATTTATTATATTTCATCATTATACGATACCATAATACATTATAAGGCTCAAAATCAGGCGAAATGATGTGTAAATTGATAGCACAATGATCGTTATCCTAGCATTGTCAGGTCTGAGGTAATATGACTTTTTTGCCATTACTGTTACGACAGAAGCACGTTAAAGATCATTTCTACAAATTCCAGGAACAAGCATTGAGGAGCATAGATACATTACTCAATACATATTCTATAATACATTTGATGAAAATATTGGCAGAATCTGGATGCATGTCGTAGTAACAATTTAATTAACAAAGGAGGGTGCAGTTGGTATTAGTATAAGTATTTCGATCCTATTCTCACCTGTGGTTGGGTCCCTGTGGTTAAGGTCACAGCATCATGTCAACACTATATAATCTGGTGATCAACACAGACCTAGTTAGTAGGACATAAACCTAAATGGCAGGTGTAATCTATTACAGGTAATTAGAGAGACAGGTGTCTCACTGTACCTTTGTAGGACATGCCTAAACATGCCCTGCGGTTGGATTCAAAATGTGCACTCAAGATCTATAAAAATAAGCACTATGAGTACATTTATATAACCTGAGGGGTCGACAGCTGCAATAATACGTTTATTTTTCTTGCAATACCTACATACAGTTATAAAACCCTGCGGGGAGTACCTTTTCTCCTTATAGCTGCTCACATGTATTGAATTCACATTACAACACAGCGCGTCATAACTGCAAAACTCAATCTGTTTTCTATTTCACTCAAGGATCCGAAAAGATTATAATGAATTCCTCTCTCCACCCTTGTATAATGTCATACTGCTCTAAAGCATTCCACCCCTCCACACTGTACCCCAAACCCTATACATCCAGCAGTTGCTGCCTAATAAAAGGCACAAAAAGCAGATAATTCAAATTAATGACCACATATGGGAGCTCCCCCTGTTCACACCCCTACCCCACACAGTAAGGCCTCCCCCATCTATATAACCCAGAAAAAGGCAATTGTGGGGGCTTGTCAGCTTGTCATTGTGCACCTTTTACTGTGCAAACATTACTGGCATACCCAAGGTAGTATAAAAAGTGAATGGAATGTTTGGGCTGAATGAATTGAAAGGATGATGGCACACCATCCTCACCCTCAGGGGTAGGAAGTTTGGATTGTGGGTGTGGTGTGGTAGGGGCTGAGGGTGAAACATGATATGGCTGTGTTACAGGTAAATTGGGATGCCTTCAATCCACACCTGGACTTCTAGCGGTGGGATGCATGCAGATGGGAAGGCTGCTGATGTCCTGTTGATATTTATTATAGCGGAAGATTGAAAATTAACTTACCTATCATCTTCTTTATTTGGTAACGCAAGACAGGTAAACCTAAAATGGAGCTTTACAGATTTTTATCCAAAAGCCTGCTAATTCATTTACTAGTATTGTTGGTTCTTCATGATAGGAAGCACATGCATGTTTTACATACATGTATATATAGGCCAACTTTTTGCGCTCAAATGACCACAATTCACAAAATACTGAATGCTTTATTTTTAATGTACAAGGGATGTTACCATCTATAGTTAGGTAGATATGCAGTCAGTGCCTAAATTGTATATCCGGATTGCTGTCAGTGGAAGTGAGATTAATTTGCTATAACAACCTGGGTTGAGAATAGCGTTTGAGTACAGAGCAAGTTATCATTCAGAAAATCTTAATACAAAAAAAGAAGACTACATTGAAGACCCTCCCCTAGTGAATCAACCCCAGCTGCTACTATCCCCCATACCACCACCATCCCATTCACAGGACGTCCCCATAAGATCATCACAGGGCCCTCCGTTATCATACACCCCTCTATAAAGCCCTGTGTTGTCATTTTCACAGCAGGCCCCCTCCCTGTTCACCCCCACACCTGCCCAGCAGAGTCACACCTGCATCTAGTGAGGGGACACATAGGGCTCCTCCACCTCACCCCTTTAATATCAACCCTTTTTGGGCAGCTTAAGGGAGGGTTGTCATGATGTATGAATGCAGCTCTGGCGAATAACTCGCCAGGGCGGCACTTATTCATCATTGCGATCTTACAGGTTGATAAGACTCCCGAAAGATCAGCACGATGCACCAATGCAGTACATGTACCAGTAAGTTACCAGTATTGCATTGGTGAATCCTGACTACAAATGCTTCTTTAGCATACCATCCTTAAAGGGCTAATCGTTACTACCCACACCTGAACCTTTCTACACTGCCTATTGTGGCCCCACCTTCCGGGGAGTACAAATATTTTGCTGGCGTTTGACCCCAGAGTGTATGATGAAGGGATGGGGGAGTCTTTTGGCCAGTTGTCTCTGCCAGTAGGGGGTGGGTGGGAGGGGGTGAGGTTGTTAAGGTTTGGAGAGGTATGAGTAAGGGCGGTGTAAATGGTGAAAATGAGATGATCACAGAGCAGAGTGGTGGGGAGGTAAATTCACCTACAAGTCCTTCCCTACTGGAGACTCTGCTCACAGGTGTGTGAGAGCTATCATCTACATACCAAAGTATGTTCTCAGAAAACCCTCTTAATTCCCACCTCCGTAGACCTCAACAAAGTCAATCTTCTTCCTCTCTCCCCCGCCCCCTCTCTCTCCCCCCCCCCCCCTCTCTCTCTCTAATCTGAGCCATGTATTTGATAATACAATTTGAAAGCATAATAATGAAGCTAAGAATGTTCTGATGTAAATTAATTCTGAGCCTCCGAGGTTTGGTAATTTTCCATATAAGCCTATGTATGTATAGGCGTAGATGAGAAATGTGTGATGGTCTAACGGACAACATAAGTGTATCCCAATTGCAATAATCCAAGTCCCGATAAAACTAAATTGATACTCCCGCCAAGTATATCTAAAATAGCAATAACGGGATCGTCTATTATTCCCCTTAATTAAGCTGGAACTGCGCCATTCTCTTACAAAAGCTGATACAAAAGATATACGACTATAATAAATTGCGAGAATGGATTAAACTTGAGAACACCTAAGATGTGAAACATTCCGAGCTGGTGGATCAATAGCCGATCAACTAACTGGCGACTACAATGACCTATGTACTATGTACTAAATATTCCTGATAGCTAGGTGTACCATATGTTTACTATTGATATGCCTTCAAAGCAGTTTAATGCATGATCCGGTTCACACCATATTGCCCTGTGTGTTCATGCACCATACAACACCACACATGTATAAACATACATCTCCAGGGAGTTATCTGTAACTCCCCAACACTATCCATAATACATCACCACACTAATACAATACATTAGGAACACTTGACCAATTCACACATCATGATAATATACCCTTACACCAGAGAGCACAGTGCTTTCCCTCTTAATTAACTCCCAGCTTAACTTCCCTGTGATCTGTGTTTGTCCTAGCGGTGTCTTGTAATTACCTCACCTTTATGGATGTGTGCATCCCCTTTGCACACCTGACCCTCACCTGGGGGAGGGCCCTCCATCTGCAGGGGTACTCATTTGGAAACAATACCTCATAACCAAGCTCCCCAGCTGACCCTTAAGCTCCATACACTTAAGGTTTAATGACAAAGGAAGTACATAAGCAGGCTTCGATTGATTTATTCGACAATTGGTTGGGACATCAAAGCAGCCCCCATACCGTTAATTAACACTTTGACCGCCAGGTGCGCCCTTAGCGCTGAGCATGAAGGTGTGTTCAGGTATGCGGGGGGTCAATCACTTCTAGGTATATACAGGTAGAGTGTTTGATCTGCTATTGGAGTTAACCCTATAAGGGCAGCGTGGTGCTTTAGTGCATTTATGTCCTTTTGTTGATCTGATGCATGAATGCTACATCCATGGATGCATCATGTCGACCTACAGATTTGATACAAACCAAAGAGGTTGGCATAATGCACCAATGGATCATCGACGAGAGTTACATGTTGCTGCATCGTGCTGACAAATGAACATGAGGTTGTCCTTAAAGGGTTATGTATGATGCTGTAGGGGTGGGAGGAGGGGCTGTAGTGGTAAAGGAGTAGGGACTGAGGGAGGGGAGGTGTAGGGGAGGGGTGTGAAGTGATGCTGAACAGCTGCCACACCTGGCTGAAAGGTGTGTGAACAGGAGAGATCATGTACTTGTACATATACAGGGTCATATATCAAAGGGGGGGGGGGATTGTGCGTGGTTTACATAGGGAGGTGGATAAGGCTTTTCTGATAAAGTAGCCGATTTGACATGTATACGGGACCTTGAAGAATGGTTCAATTTCAGGATAGAGAGACGCAGCAAGAATATTGTGGTTGCTCACGTGAATAGTTGGCCTGCTTAGTATAGTGGTAAATACCATTTTGTGTGTTTTAAAATAGAATTATTCAGAACGAAAGGTCTTTAAATTCAATGCAACTATGGACGAATAAAAACGTCAAAAGGGCATCATACCCCTTATAATGTGGTTGATGCAGTTCTACTTTGTCATCACTACCGGGGTTTACTTACATTAAATTAGCTATAACATAATATACTCACATTGACTTATAATTTTAACTAGACTGTATTTAGCCACCGATGTTAACTTACTATTGGTGGAATGGGGTTGGGTTGGGGACTACATGTATACATTAATGTTGTGCAGGTGGAAAGAGGGAGGGGGCAGGTGTGTAGGCAAACTGCAGTATAGGGTATGGGGGTATGGGAATGCGGAGCTGCTGGTCGTAGGCTTATAGTATAGGAGCCAGGTGATTACCCAGCGCAGATGTTACCTGGGTGCCTTTGATGTGACCGCCTCCCACCTCCAGCTACTTAACCCCCTCAGTCTATGATACTTAGTCCTCCCCTTCTCCTGTGTACACCCCCCATGAGCCGCCCCTCCCACCCCTACACCATCAAAGGTGGGCTGGGCACAGGATCCGCTGTAGGGGAAGCTTAACTAGGAGAACAGGTGTCGGCATGTGATATGCCCCACCCCCGGGTAGATGGGGCTTAGTCTTCGATGACAAAAGATATTTTTTAATATATTAAAAAAATATGTTCCAGGTTCATCCTTCATTCTTTGTTATAGACTATAGTACCCTGTAGCTATCACGGCTTCTGTTACGGCTATCAGTGGGGTTTGGTTTCTGGTCAGGTGGTAGGAATGTGTGCTATAGAGATGGTGCTGTTGGAGGATTTTGTAATAGTCCGATGGTCTTCACTACTTCCATTATAATGTATCTGGAAATGTATAGCATGAGAAAATTTTACGTTATATTAGGTCTTGTTCATCAGTCTACAACTATCGATAGGTAAAGAGGTAAAATGGATTGGAAGTAGCTGGGAAGGAGGAAGAACGAAGGTATCAAATAGGGAGGGAGAGAGAGGAGGCAGAGAGAAATAATTTGTATGAGATCTTCGAGTTCTGTATAAACTTCTCAACTATCTATGTTGGGAACTTTGCTCTTGCAGAATTATCAAACATTAAAGAAATATAATGCCAGAATCGTCCATGATGTTATTTGGGAGTTCATACCTGATATTCCAATAACAATAGAATTATGATTCAAATCAATCAACGACCTTACGCTATTGTCACAGCTATAACAAGAGAAACGATCTTCTGCTCTAAGGTGGATCTATTCTGTTAAATTTTCAAATACAATATGATAAAATAGCACGAATTTTAGCAGTAAAAGCAGTTAATGCTTACCTGACAAACTACCAACAAAAATATGATCATATCAACCCTAAAATCTAAGCTACACACTCAGAAAAGTCAGCGTCATCGTCGCTAAAACCACTCTCACCTGAAAGTCACTGCCTGACATCTGTACATGTATATAGGGAAAGTATGGACGTCTGGTATAATTATTTGTTTGGGCATTGAAGAAATCCGCGCCGTCATAGATCGAAGATATTACGATAGATCATAGATCATTCTTGTTACATTTATGCATTGAAGTTATTGCAAAATTGCTTTACCTGCATCATAATCTCCACCACCTGTTTTATCTCCATACCATCTGGTTTATCTCAGTAGAAACTGTGAAAAATTTATGAACAACAATAAATTTAACCCAATTAGATTCTTACGGTCGCACTAGGCACATCTAGTGACGCTGGGGGGGGGGGGGGGGTAAAGGAGGGGGCTGAGTCGGGGTGGGGGGGGGGGGGGTAGAGTAGGGGTGTGTCTAGGCAGGGTCCAGGAAGTGATGTAAAGTAATAACCACCTAAAAGGCATTCCTGTGTCGGCTTTGGCGGCACGTGTTTGTTAATAATTCTCTGCCATCTCGACTTTACACGGCTCGGTGCGTGTTTTAACACAACCTATAGTGACCATGCTGAGCGGTAGAGCCCCTGCCCTAGGGACACCACAGGGGGGTTTGATGACCAATATGGGTATAATGTGGGTCCTACTCTCACTTGCATTTTGTCCAATACTGCTCCAATGTGCTACATTTATCTTCTGTGGCGTCATGATGCATGAATGCATCCCTGCCGTGTCTGTTCTGCGTTCATGCATCATACCAAGCTCTGCAGACTCATGTAGCAAATAAACTGATAAAAAGTATGAGATTTGTAGAACGCAAGCTAATAGATGAAGTCAAAAACGCTGCAACACAAAGAGAGCCGGTGGAAGAAAACAGAGAGAAATATAAAAGGAACCATGACGAAGGAGAAACATCAAGCAGAGAAGTGCAATGTCAATCTACCACCCAAGAATCGTCAGGATGCGAGTCCGAAAGTAGAAATGACATGACTGAAGACAGAAGAAGGCAGGGAACAGTCACGGCCACCCCAATCAGCAACACCAGGAATCCTGCAAAGAGAAGGAAGAAAAACTCTAAAAAACAGTATACATGCAACAAAAATAAATCAAGATCTATATCTGGCACGACCACCGAATCTTCAAACCCTACCTCTAGCAGTTCCGAGTCAGCTACAACATCCAGTTCCATTTCCAGTACCAGCTCCAGCTCCACTGCCCAGACTGACAGCTGCAACGAGGAGTCCGGGAATGACTCGGACACAGTCCACAGAAAGGAAAGAAGATCAGTCACAGAGAGAATCCTACTTGAAAGGATAGAAGACAGAGCACTGCCAATAGACACGGCTCTAACCCGAGAAATAACAGCCAAAGATACCTCAACACAAACAGAGGAACAAGAGCAAGAAGAAGCGCAGATCCTTGCAGCTAGCGTCATCAGCATCCACAGAAAGCCAAACAGAAATACTGATAGAGAAATACACCTTCCTCCCTCAGGAACCTTCCTCACTCCACAGGACTGTGTAAAAATCAAGAGACATAACAAAAACCCAACCATACCCGACATGGACCCAGAATGGCTACCAGTAGACATCGTTCAAAAAATATACATCTCTGTAGATGCTGCAACAACCACGAAACAACATGAATTGAACGGCACATTGTTAGAAAGAAGACATAGATTTAGTCAACCAGAATCCTCTCCCAAAGAAGCTTAGTAAGGTATGCCTCGATCTCATTTGTAATATGTGAACTGTAAATGAAAGCCCGTCGGGGCTACACTAACACTAACAGACTCAACCTGATTGACTAAATCAGAAAACCCAACACCCGTCAGACAAATTAGTAGCAAAACACTGAAAGACGGGAAATAATGCTGACAGCCCGCAGGAGCACTCTACAACATACAGCAAAATTTCTCTACAGCATAGCCCACTTGGTCACATGAAGACCTCTACACAACATAGCCAACTGGGCCATATCCTACACCTCCGCACAGGATGAAGTATAGAAAAGATAAAAGCCCGTCGGGGCCCTAACAGCACGTCACCCTCAACTAACGCCTAAACCAAATCTGCAGAGCCCGTCGGGGCACATGCTTTCTGGATGACAAGCCAAATGAACACAATACATCTACACAACATAGCCCGCTGGGGCAAGTGCGAAACCTCTATGCATCAAGACCTCGCCACAAGCATAGCCCGTTGGGGCAAGTGCGAAACCTCTACGCATAAAAACCTCTACACAGCATAGCCCGATGGGGCAAATGCGAAACCTCTACGCATGAAGTCCTCTACAAACATAGCCCGCTGGGGCAAGTGTGAAACCTCTACGCATGAAGCCCTCTACACAGCATAGCCCTGGAGCAAGTGTGATAAGCCTGGACACGAAGACCCCTAGACAGCATTGCCAGCTGGGCCAAGTACGATACCCGCATCCATACAGCACGTCACCCTCAACTAACGCCTAAACCAAATCTGAAGAGCCCGTCGGGGCACATGCTTTCCGGATGGCAAGCCAATATCTACCCAGCATAGCCCGCCGGGGCAAATGCGAAACCTCTACGCATCAAGACCTTGTCACAAGCATAGCCCGTTGGGGCAAGTGTGAAACCTCTACGCATAAAGACCTCTACACAGCATAGCCCGATGGGGCAAATGCGAAACCTCTACGCATGAAGTCCTCTACAAACATAGCCCGCTGGGGCAAGTGTGAAACCTCTACGCATGAAGCCCTCTACACAGCATAAGTCCTGGAGCAAGTGCGATACACAAAGACCTCTACACAGCATAACCCGCTGGGGCAAGTGCAATAGCGTAGCCCGTTGGGGCATGTGCTGCACCTTATACCTCAACACACAGAATAAAGTAAAGGAAAGTCAACAGCCAGATGGGGCCCTCACAGAAAAGCCCGCTGGGGCATGTGCTATACCTCCCGATACAGGTTGAAGTGCAGTCCTGATAGGGCCCAAGCAGGAGCCCGATGGGGCAAGCGCACCACTCATAACAAGGTTGCAAAACTCTATCAGAGCACCTGCTCTGAACAAAGACTAGGAAACTTTAAGCTTCATTAAGCCAGTGATATCTCACATAGATATCCATACAACACGAACAGATCTCATCCTTGCCTTTCGCTTTTTTATTTTTATTTTTACTGGCTTCACTCAACATATAAATACTCACTATTGGATTGCACACATCCACTCTACTGTTTATACTGGATAACTTGGATACCTTCATTACTCCCACATTCAATCTACATTGGCATAAACACTCCCCGCCCAAATTTTACAATGTACTCAACAGGCTCAGGGGTCAAGGTTGACCCCTGGGTGACGATAGGAGGTGAGACCAAGCCGGATTTCAGAAAAATTGTACTGTGTCCGGCTGTCATTTTAGTTTTCATCATTATTTTTGATAAGTCTGGTATAATCAGATTCACCAAGGGAGCATTTAAGGGAAAGCTGGGATATCTTACCCCCATACACTACTATTTAAACATTCTTTATAATGGATTATAGTAAGGACTTCCAGGTTCCTAAAACTAAAGGTTTCTCAGTGGCCCATCTTAACTGCAGGAGTATCAACAAAAAGCTAGAAGAGATAAAACCAACACTCAACAATGTAGACTTTGTCGCTTTAACAGAATCTTGGTTAACTCCAAGTTATGATAAAGCCCTACTTTCATGGCCAGGTAAAAGCTACCATCGTATAGATAGAAGTGGAAGTGCTGGAGGTATTATATGTTATCTTACTGATAGAGTTTATAAATATTCAACAGTTAACAAAGAGCTGTCTTACATATCAGATGATATTGAATGTTTATCTATAGATATTGATATTCCTAATAATCGTATGATGACCATGTCAACCGTCTATAAGCCACCAAGAGGGAAGGTACCCAATTTTATAGAAGCCCTTAAGAAGCTCTACACAAAGAAAAGAGAAAACTGGTTCCTGGGCGACTTCAATGTCAACTTTCTAGATAACGCCGACCCAGAAACTGAGGCGCTAAAAAACTTTTGCCGAGACTACAACCTAAAGTGGCTTTTTTCCGAAATAACCCGACCCAACCCAGAGGCTATACTGACGGATGGCACTGCCATAGATAATATTCTTACTAACTCCAAGTATGTAATGTCTAAACATGTCGCCCCTATTTTGATAAGTGATCATCTCCCCATTTATGCATGCAGAAAAAAGGCGAAAAACCCAAAAGAAATTGTGTCTTACGAAGGAAGATCATACAGAAACTATGATAAGGATTCTTTCCAAACCTTCTTATTAGACCAGGATTGGGATAACCTATATACAGCTGTTAACATTAATGATAAATGGGACATGGTAATTGTAAAAATAAAGGAATTTCTGGATGAACACTGCCCAATAAGAACTATAAAATATAGAGACTATAAGTCCCAGTGGATGGACGATGACACCTTAAAAGTAATAAAAGAGAGAAATGATTATATGCAAAAATTTATTAAACATAGAAACCTACAGGACTTAAGAAAAGCCAAAACCCTTCGCTGTAAAATAACACCTATGGTTAGAAAGGCCAAAGGAAAATATGTCAAGGAAACCCTGGCCAAATACAAAAACAACCCGCGTAAATTCTGGGAGGTGATGAACTCTTTCTTTAAAGCACCAAAAACTCACCCTCCTCCAGCCCTCATTGATAAGAGCACTGGAGAACTGGTTTTGAACAATGCTGAATACATAAATGACTTCTTTAGTGAAATTGGTAAGAAACTTTTCTCTGCTAAAAACATAGTTGTGAGACCGTACGAAGATCCTGCTGAGGACTATCTCGATGTACAACTGGATGATACACATGTATCCTTCAATTTGGATGACATAAGAACACTCTCTAAGCTAATCGATACTACTAAGCCTTCCGGGGTACCTCACATGTCATCTAAGGTTGTGAAAGACGCCATGTTGTCATGTACGGATATTTTTCATCACTTGTTTGAATACTCTATAACGTCTGGAACCTTGCCCAGTGATTGGAATAATGCCACTATTACACCTCTGCCTAAGTCTGGAAATCTAAAAGAAGTGTCAAATTGGAGACCCATTTCTATACTTCCCATACCGAGCAAAATCTTAGAAAAGCTAGTACAGAATTATTTCATGAAATTTTTGAATGAGAACTCCTTATTGTCCAAATCACAGTATGGTTTCAGACAAGGGTTTAGCACGGCAGAAGCCATATTTGATTATACAAGAGACCTGTTCACAGCACGCAATAATCATAAATATGTTGCCGCTATTTATATAGATGTGAGGAAGGCTTTTGATTGTATAAGCCATGACCTCCTCCTGCATCACCTAAAAAACTCAAAATTAAATAGAACTATGTTAGTATGGTTCCATGCATACCTATCAGACAGAAAACAGAGTACTAGAGTTGATGGCGTCACTTCCTCAAAGAAATCAGTCCACTTCGGGGTACCACAGGGCTCAGTATTAGGCCCCACCCTCTTCATCTTCTTTGTAAATTCACTTATGGATGCTCCGAAACATTCCTCTATTAAGATGTACGCAGATGACGTAGTCCTCTATACAGAATCCAGCTACCCCGCTGTGGCACTTCGAAATCTACAGGAGGACGTAAACAGATTAAATGAATTCTGTGATGGTCTAGGTTTAACAATAAACCATGACAAAACAAAACTAGTATGGCATTGCGCAGAGCATAACCACAAATATTGTACAAATCGCAAATTGTTCATAGGAGGAAAAAGGATTATTGAGGTGGACTCTTTTTCATATTTGGGTGCTATTATTGACAGAACTCTAAGTATGAAGCCTTTTGTTACTAAGATGTCTAATACCACAAATTTCATGTCGACGAAATATGCAAAGCTCAGGTTTCTATTATCAGATTATGATGCAACTCTACTGTTTAAGCAAGCAATCACGCCTCATTATGACTACTGTAGCTTTTTAGTGGATGCCTGCATCGAGGAATATACAAGAAAGTTACAGGTATCACAAAACAGAATGCTTAGGTGTATAAGACGTGTCAGGGTTTGGGAAGAATCGGTAGCAGACCTACATGACTTATGTGAAATCCCACTTTTGGCACAGCGCAGAAAAGAGCTCCTCATGTCTCTGTTCTATACTAGATCTAAGAAATCGCCACCCCCAGCCTCACGTAACAGGACTAGAGGTGACAACAAGCTAAACTACCCTGTTCCCTTTCCCCACACGTCAAGGTTTAAAAGGTGCCCTCACTACAGAGGAATCAAACTTTGGAATGCACTCCCACATCGTATTCAAAATGCAACAACAAAGGCAGCATTCAAAGTCAGAACCAAAAACTGGTATGGTACTAATATGGCAGGCAAAAGGGATACCTTACTAGAACTTAGAAATAGAAGGTGAAGGTAAAGACAACGTTACTCGATTCATAATACTACGGATCCATGTTACTACTCATTCCAATTACTACTCATTCATGTTACTACTCACCACTCATTCATGTTACTAGGGTTTAAAGAAGTCTAAACTGCTTGTTGTACAACTCCAATGTTCAAAGAGTGCCAACTGAAAACCACTAATCCTATCTACTCTACTCATCATGTATAAAAGGGAGGGTATATATTTTAAAATTTCCTCATTTCATCTGTAAAAACTCATTCTGTAGAAAGTATACAAGTCAGCTAACCTTAGCAGTCTGTGACAACTCTCACAGCTAAAAGTCGGACTCTATGCATGAACACAACACACTGTGCTACACTCAAGTTATATTATGTATGATTGGTGCAGAACATGGATTGGACACATGTATGGACAAGACAAGAATTTTATTTAAAGAAAAACATCCCCCTAGAAAGGTATGAATTTTAAATAAAAAAAAAAAAATACTGATCATTAGGGGGGAGGGTATCAATCCCTTGGGATTGGCATTAGGATTGCATGCAGTACAAAACAATTAACTTACGAGTTACTCGCCAAGGCTGCATTCATGACGACAATTAAAGGACACAACAAAGTACTATGCTGCCTTTAAAGGGTTAGAAGAACTATTGAGCTGTCAATAGCAATATGATAGTGGGTCAACTATATACATTGTATTGGCAGTTGTATATTCTCTAATTGACAGTTGGAACTGTCAATACTCGCGACCATTCCACCTAGAGTGCCAACCCTGAACAACCCGTTAGTAATGAGCTCGCCCTTCACTTCTAGGAATCCACAAGAGCGTCTCTCTTAAAGATGTTTGTTCTCAAATCGTATAGAGGAATGGCCTATACATAATGCTGTTCAATACCCGAATATCAAAGTTTAGGGTTAATAGAACTTAACGTACACTCTACTGGGTTATATATTGTGAGTCAATTCCTGTAGTAGTAAATGAGAAGAATTGGGGAATGAAAGACAAAAGATTGCACTCACTGAAATTTAGAATAAGGGAGATACATGAGTAACACCAGGCAGAGGAGCTAACCAACATCCCATTTTCCCTAATCAAGCTGAACATGCAGCAGGGGGTTACGTTTATGTATTTTGTCACATGTCAGATGGGTGGCTCTGTTGTGACAGTTTTGACACACGTGCATTCCACACGTGTATTTACACGCACGTATTACCTGCGTGACGCTGGGCTGACACGTTGTTTGCACTGAGCATTTCCAGTGTCACTCCTCATGTGTGGGGGATGAGAGACGTTGATTGGGTCAGGGACTGGGCAGGGGAGGGGGGGGGGGGTCGTATATCATTGGAGCAGGGATTCCATGTCAAATTGACGCTTTTTTACCAACAATTTTACTATTAGAGGAAAAGAGAGGAAACACTCTCCAACCAGAGCACTGCTAAGTTACTATATATGTTGTATTATGCCCACACCATGTATAACATCTGCTTGGAGAGTACATGACGAACCGACGCGAACACACCTCTTTTGGAACCGAGCCATTTTCTGCTCTGTTAGCGGAAAGGTTTAGATTCATTAAAATGTCTGTTGTAATTACTAGACATTCGTGATGTGGGCCCCATGGGGCTGTGTCATGCACGGGTAAGTTGTGAGTTCTGTTGTGTTATGTTACATTTAATTCCCGCTCCAATATTATCTCAGAGAAAATCTAGTTACCATTAATAGCCTCCAAGGTACCAAGTTAAATAAACCACTCCCGAATTATCTGAGAGAAATGTAAAAAATATCTAGTTACTATTATTAGTATTAATAGCCTCCAGGGTCCCAAGTATAGTATAACTGCGCATAGAGAGGATAGGCTATGCCATCAGAAGTGCTTAAAACGTCCACACAAGTCCAAAACGTTCAACTTAGCCATAGCACCAAATCACTTAGTATAGTCCCCATCCCCCCAGCCGATAATACAAAGAGGAGGGATAGGATTTGTTATCGGAGCATTGTCTGTTCTAGTGTAAAGCTGGTTCCCTATAGTATTATGTAGTATAAGGCAAGAATAAATGAGAGGCCAATGTTGTACATGATCTAAAACATCATTAAAATCATAATGTTTACAGTAACGTTTTTCTTCAGGATGTAAATGATTAATTACAATTATGCACGTTTACATCAATATTGTATGTATTTATTGCATTTGAAAATCACGCTGGAATATCAAAAATGAAAGGTGGATTAATAAAATAATAAAGGTGGATTTCTTTTTGAAATTCCACCCAAATGAATAGCAATTGTAGTGGGTTGTCACCATAGTAACAACCGCATCTTTTCACCTGACAACCGGAAACGGATCCGAGGGGCGCCAAATGTCCCCAATGGACACCCCGCCGCTTCGCCAACCCGACGACAAAACACCTGAGCGATAATGGGTGCATCGGTAGGCTTATATCTCATATACCCAGAGTACATCCTGGTTCTTGGCGCCCACCGTCCATCGTTGGTGGGCGGACAGGGGACGAAGAGGGTGGACACAAAAGATGACCAGGGTGGGCTCACTATAGGCTGCTGCATGGTGGTTTGTTTAATTGACACCTTCAGGTGTTTGTTAAATTAACGTGGGAAAGATTGGGGGTCTGGTATGTACTGAGTACAGGGTGTGCGTTTTAGAGTTGATATGCCTAATTTACATCCATGCGCATTATCAATTTTCCTTTCTTCTCAGATGTGTTACAGAACTTGCAACTCTATCCCATTAGTATAAAGGCCCACCTATGGGGTGGATGGATATATCTCCTACATGTTGGATTATGGGTATTATTATCTGGAAAGGTCTATTTGTTTTAATGGGTTAAGAGCTCGTTCTTAACCAACAATTATGTCAGCTAATCTATATATAGTTTACTGTTTAGAGGAACCACATCATGATAACCACAAGACATCTAACAAATAACAGCATACACACCGACCTGCAACCTTAGCACTGAAAGGACTACATGTATAACAGTGGGATAGAATAGACTTCCAAGAGTTATGGAGGCCACCAATACCCTGATGGGCGTTAATGTGAGGGCTATTGGGTGCAGGTAATGAGGCGATGATCATCAATTTAAAGATGTAGGGGTAGAGAGTGGTAGGGACAGAGGGAGTGAGATGTGTTGTCCAATGATTTCAGCCTTTAAAAACACCATTAGGTGGAGCTTTGATGTCCTGTGCTTTGACCTAGTGCTTTACATACTACATTGTATCTCTGCTTGAATGTAATATATAAGTTGGTTAATGATGTATGCTTATTGCCGCACACTGCCTGTACGTAAAAAGAAAGGTCAGGTTATGAAAACAGGTTACCAGTAGACTAGATTGGCTTTATAAAACCTTCTGAAATAACACATTTGAAGGGTGAATGGTCGACCAAGTACTCCATAATCTTACACAAGATTAAATTTATCAGAGCTAAGCTTTAGTTTATAATGCCAGGAAATGTTGCAGGTACACATTTCAGATGTTCTACACTCATTACTGGGATTCAATGAACATTCAGGGAAGCATTTGGTACACTTGTAAGTAGGCATCAGTGCAACTTGTACAGTATTAAATCATTTCTATGAAATTATATCAACACGTTTTATTTTCACATACATACACCAGAAACTCACATATTTTAAGTCTATAGTTTCATCATTACTTGCAAGTATCTGCATTTGTCTATGAAGCATTTGATCATCTGCCATATTTCGAAGATATCACTGATAGCATAGTACAGCCGGCAGTAATAGCTTCAAACGGTTTATTTGAGGCGTTTAAACTTCCATATATCACAACGATAAAGACCCCCAGAGGAAGTGGGGAAATGGCACCTGCTCTGAGAGTGACATTATCAAAAACCAAAGAGACAGAACCAAGGCTGTCTGAATGGCGGGAGATGTCTGCATGATAATACCTGCTAGAAACCAGTAGGGTATAAAGCCTGGGGGTATGGATAGTTAGTGAAGAGAGTGCTGGCAGGTTAAGTTAGGCTTTAGGAGGGAGAAGAGATAAATGAGTGGGTTATACTGTGAGGTCCATCTATCCCACCCGCTGGTCCCACCAGTCTCTATGAACCCCTACTGAAGAGGGTAAGTGATTATAATAACCTGGGCGGGGTTGCATGAGGGTGTGTAACCATCCATTGTCCTTAGCCTCTTGATGTATCATGCAGCTACGGTGGGTTAGTGTCTGGAGGGCAGCTTCAGGGTTTAGGGGTTACAAGGGTTATGGGCCAGGGCAGGGTTTCAATACCAAATACCTATGACCATGGCGGTAGGGTACAGAAGGTAGAGATGTGGGGGGCTGGACAACGGCTCTGTTTACCCCTAGAGCCATACACTGTTGGGGGTGGGGCAGGTGAGGGGATGGGTCAGGGAGATAAGAATCTCCTGCTAGATTACCAGGTAGCCTACACCAACAGTTTACGGGGTGGGAGGCCATGGGAACTGCATACACAGGTCCACCCTGAACCGCCTCCAGCATATGCCAGGAGGTGGCTTATCTGTGAAGAGGGGTGGGGTGAAGATGAGGAGGGTCACAGAGATAGCATTGTGTTGGATATCAGGGTGCTGCCTGTTATAGGAAGAAAGTTTTGAGAGGTTTGTGATAGGAAATGACAAGTAACTGAAAGCGCCAGCCTTCATTCGGACACCATTGCTCTTGTTTCAAAGGAAGAATTTCCAGTTGGCATTATTCCTTTTGAATTCATATTCTATATAAATTCATTGTTTCCCGCTGTCAATTGCCTGCGCTTTGCCCACTCAACTCGCTCTTTCTTTCCCATTTCAAGTTGTATTCCTCATATTACTGCGGACCTATGACTGATTATTACTGAGAACATAATGATACAAGTAACTTGTATTGTGTCTGTTCTAATCAACGAATATTTCCATCTCATGTTGGCATAATATTTTGTCATTATAAGTATAGTCTTCAATTGTCTGCGTTTTCAATTGTCTGCGTTTTCAATTTGCTGCTCAAAGCTGGATTCAACATTTTCAATATTCAAAGAGTACCCTATACAATGAGCAAGCTGAACGATATTGAGTATCATTATAATTATAATTATATAGCTATTATTTCCAACAGTTTAACTTGATACCTTTCTCCTCCCCCAGAATTCCAAACAAATACAAGTATACGTTCATAATGTTTCTGTAAAGATGCGGGAACCATCCCTTATTCTAAAGAGAAGTAAAAACGCATTATATTAGGAGGCAAAGTACACTTGTAAACCAAATACTAGTAATCAGTGATTTACAATGCACCTGCAATGTTGAAATTTAATGAGATAATTATGAACGATTTCCAGCCTCTCCAAAACAGCCGTTGGCAGGTGAGTCCTATGAGATGAGGAGACCCTCGTGATTTCTCGGATGCCTGCGAGACCTGGTACTACTTTGGATAGCTGGCGGTGGTGGTGGTTGGGGGTGGGGGGGGGGGGGGGTAGGAGTGGAGGGTTGCAGCTGCAACGGGCAGTGGACGGACCATCTGTACTACCAAACTCCTACCCACTCCAAAATGGGGATGTGGGTTTGCACCTGCCCCCTCCCCTTCCTACCCCCTCCCCTGCCTACCCCTCCCCTTTCTCGCTATACCCTCAACCATCCCCTCTTCGAGCTTCCGCCTACACCCCCCCCCCACACACACACACACCCTCCACTCATCAGCTGCCCCTATAGCCCCTCAGGCCAGTAGGGGTAAACAATGCTTCCTGCTTGCTTAGCATTGTCTCTGGTGTCATCCAGTTTGCCCCCACAGGTGCATCATCACTATGCCGCTAGGGGAGGCACTAGTAGGCCCTAGATGACACTGTGCACATAGAGCTTCACAGTCGGTGGTAGGGTGGTGGGTGCAGGGGTTTCCTAGAAGTTCCAGGAACTCTCACGGTGTCATGGCTTATGCTGTGGGATCGATATCCGGGAAGAATGGTGGGAAGGTTATCCCTTTAACGGCCGCATAGTGCTTTAATGCGCTATTATACCGTTGGTCGTCGTGATGCGTGAATGCGGCTGCATTCGCGCATCATGACACCGCTTTGGGAGTGTATCAACCCTGTATGTTCGGTATGATACTTGAATGCATCCCTGGAGAGAAACTTGCCATTGCTGCATTTATGCATCATATGGTGGCAAAGGGCATCATTCGGCCCATATTGGTTTAGAGAGAGGTTGGCGTTGGATAGAATAGCACTTACTATGGTAAGGTTGGCCGATGGGTTGCATGGTTGGGTTGCACTGGTGGGTGCATGGGGTGGGGGAGATTCTAGGCATTAGGGGTGTGGCAGGCACCTACCCCCTGTATTCCCAGACTAATTTCTAGGAACTGACACGTCGCACCTGTCCCTAGAAGTGGCCCCCACCCCAGTTCACGTGACTAGCATACAGGTGTGAGGCCAATTAATGGCGCTGAATATAGGGTGGAATTATGATAGGGGGTAAACGCTACCCATCCAGAAATTACCATTAATATCGTGTTCACCCCCACCCCCACCCCCACCCCCAGCACACCATACCATGCGCCCTCTTTCTGGCATGCATCGTTATCGTTGAACGTATGTACGTGCATGTACATGTATATCCCGATGTATATTTAAATAACCCAGTACATGCATGGACATCTGATACC
Source organism: Harmothoe impar (assembly GCA_947462335.1). Lineage (NCBI taxonomy): Eukaryota > Metazoa > Annelida > Polychaeta > Phyllodocida > Polynoidae > Harmothoe > Harmothoe impar. The sequence goes on along the minus strand of OX381711.1, from coordinate 37,797,415 downwards.
CAAAACGCACAATCCTCTCCTTCCCAATTTTAACAATAGTTTTCCAAACCTAATAATTGAAAGCTCCAACTCATTACCAATATACTATCAGTAGACTTACAACGTGTGTCTGACCCCGTGATCAGACCACATTTCAACCCATCATCTGCCAACGTACATTATCTGTAGGTTAATCCGACTATGGCTTAACGCATCCACAGTTCTATAATCCGGTGCCACTAATCCCAATCCCACATGGTCCATGCACACCTCTCCCAAACAGGGCCTATAAACCACGTGTCAATGCCATCTCATTCCCAGGAATCATCCATGAAAACCCCTCCCCATCCCCCACCCCACCCCCATCACCTCTTCCCTCCCCACTACCTCCCACCCTACATCCACACACAGTACATCATCACCCCCCCCCCCCCCACACACACACCTCCCCTTCACCCCCAACCCGTGACATGTGTACGTGGTGAACCGTGACGGACCAGGGGACAGGTGACACTAGTCAGGTGCCGTCATGGGTCATTAGACCCCTAACCCCCCCCCCCCCCCCGCCTTCCCAGCCCCCTACCCCCACCCCTCATACACCCCCGGGGGTGGACAACTGCCCTGATGGTTAGAGAGCGGGAAGGGTGAAGGGGGGGGGGGGACTCCCCACCTGGGTTGGCTGGATTTGATAATAACACTGCCATGAAGTGTAATCTGAGGTAGGCAGGGGCCGTTATCAGTCACCTGCCTGCCCAGCTGTATCATAGGGAGGGGGGAGGGCATGATAGACTGATATCATGTGATAGGTGATAGGTCCACAGACAGGCATGTAAAAACACACACCCGTATCTCCACCGCAGGCTTTATAGCGCGTGAGTAGTATAGCGAAAAGTGGCAGCGACGCGGGCGATATGATTTGGTCATGCATGTGTGTATATGCTTGGAGGATTTGACCCAGGGGATTAGACCAGTTGACACTATAGGGAGATTCTTATCTTTACTGAATGCTTTAAGATAGCAGGAGGTAGTCTGTGATAACGTTTTGTGAACTATTCGGCCAAGTTCCATGTAACAGACAGGCCAGGTATGTATCAGTTACAGTAGGATGATGAGTTTAAAACACAAAGTGTCCAACCCGTTATGACAATGTGAAAAAGAAGCAATACACTCTCATCCTGATCGCTGGTTATACGTGAATTAATGGCAAGGCAAATTTTCCTAATAACCAATACCGAATATAGAGAGAATGGGCAGTTTCAGCAATGGAAACGTTTTCCTTATAACAGGAAGTCCCTTATACCAGTCCTCCTTATAACGAGATTTCACGGTAAATGGCAGAATATCTCTGCTCTGAAGCTGAGGTTGCTGGTTCTCTGAACCTGGAGGGTCAGCAACACTTACTGATTTCAGCATAGCTACAGAGGATACTTTCAAAATTATTCTCAAAGGCCAAAATAACTATTTACAATTCTAATAAGTAGCTTTCAGGTTTGCAGACGACATATTACTCATTATTTCCAACCCCCACACACAGAGTGAACTCCCATATTCAACGTTTACCACCCGGTATTACAGTGTAATATTTATGAATATTATATATGCCTACTTATTATATTGTCTGTGCATTTTCTTGCAACACCTGTCTCTTGGGACCTCTATTGTCATAGCCACTGCCCAGCCATTCTATATTAATCGCCTTATACTGAAAGGTAAATATTACTCATTGAAAGTTCAAAAACTATAATTTCCTGTAATAACGTAATTACCCCCACATTCAAATAGATTTAGCCGCCTGATACCTATGGAGAGGAAGAGTGAGATTTCCGGGTTATCACCCAACCTAGACGTCGCGATTGCCACCAAATTGCTTCAACAGTTGGCTACTGTTAAAAGATGGGTGCCATTTTGGGGGTCTTATAGGTCTTAGGTGATTGAATTAAACCGTAATCTACAGTGTCTGCCCTTAAATGGCCGTCTGTGTTTTGTCCTAATCTGCCGTAACTGGCTGTGATTGCTCAACAGGGGGTTTGGCATTTATAGAGATGCCAGTTGAGCCTGCCAGACCTGTCGATTACCTCGTGACACCACCACTCCAGGCGAGTTCCCCGCTCAGGCGACAGATGGCGGGAGTGAGCATGCATGGCGGGGAGGCAAGGCCAGCAAGGGTTACGGCCGCAGCATGGCAGCCCACCCCCAGCCGTGCGCCCGCTGCAAGACGCGCTCTGATTGGTCGACGCCTTGGGAGGATGACGTATCGCTGTTGGCGGCGGGAGTGGGAGGAGGAGGGTGGGGGAGTAGGGAATACCTCATCTCATGCATATTCATGAGGTGGGGGATAAATAGCAGCCTCGCCCAGGGTTGGGGACACAAACCAAAAGGGACCAACACGTTAAACACTACCACACACACCACTCTCTCACTACCCGGCGGATCTATACTCCATCTTATACTACCACACCTGACAGCTGGGACTTTCCCCATTCTACCACTACCTCAACACAAACACACACTACAAACAAGGTAGGTTTCACCTCATATCTATCACAGTTTCTGTGGGATATTCCTGCAGTATTCAGCCCCCATTCTTAACAGCTGTTGTGTCCTTATGCCTGCTAGAAGGGTGCTCTGACTTCGAGACATGCCCCAGTCTATGCACCAGATGGTACCCTTTATGGGTGTATGCCATACGGCTATACTACTAGAGGCCGTGACAGCAGGCGTTGCTGAACCCTATACCAGGCAATCTGCCACTGCAGCAGCAATACAGGATGCTGTCACCAAGAGCTGCTATATACTACCCTCTTATATGTAATAACATGGGTCTTCAATCCACAACAGCACATATGGTAGCACACACAGATGGACAACGCCCATGAGCACAGACTCAGACATGTTGCAGTGAATGGAATCTGGATGTGAGTGCAATATACCTGCAGTAGTCAGTTTTAAATGGAATCGTTTTTTATTTGTTTGATGAATTGAATACTCTTAACATTAAATTGCACCATATGGAGGTCTGACAAATGCCTCCAGGGTCCCTTGGCCTGACCACTGTGTCCACCACCACATGGGTCTGGCACCAGGCCCCTGGTAGGCTGGATATACCTCCACCCACCAGCTGTCTGCTTCCCCCGGCGGCAACAGGAGGAGGGCGGCGGGGGTCTGACTACTGTGGGATACGCTACACCGTCCTTATGGCACGTCTGACATATGGTACCTCTAGATTTCAGCCTGAGGGAGTGCAAGGCTGCTGCATTAAAATGTGAGGTGACGGGGCGCCCTAAAGGTTGGCGGTTGGTGGTTTTGGTTTGCTGGATGTGGGAATGTGAGGGGGTGGCTGCTTAGAGATGGTGGTGGTAGTGGGGGTTAGGGTGGGATGGATGTGGCGCCATTCTAAATATATGTCAACTATGACATCATTGCTCCCGCCTGCAACGATCCCTGGCTCGCTGGGTGGATGGGTGGGTGGGTGGGTGGGATCCACTGCTTGCCAGGGTCTGGCACCAGACTGCTAGCCGGGGGTTGCTTCCATATGGCTGGTTGAGTATACAGAATGATATAGAAGAATAGGGCATACACACAGCATCTAATTGCCACAGTATAATGCAGAAACTACTACTGCGTTCATAGTATGATGAATATGTACAGGAGTTGGTTGTGGTTTGTTGACATATGTTGGAGATTGCATCTAGACCAAGGGGTTTGTGTGTGGGGTTGTAGCGGATGACAGCATATGGGAATACACATCCGGTTAGCTATAAGTGAAAGATGAGCTCAGCCATACCACTGTTATGAATAATATAGCATATGGGGATATGTATATTGCTTATGTCAGAGTTAAATATAGTATACTTTTTGATATATATCCTTGTTCCATGCTCTCAGGGCAAGTCTTAACCTGACACCACCAGTGGTAAATGACAAATGGAAAGCTACCAACAACCACCACAACAGTCTGACCACTATCCATACATCCCTAGGCTGTAAAGCAGTAGGGGGTCGGTGCAAGCATGGTGTCTAGGTGTCCTATTACCTGACCCCAGTGACCTGCTAGATCCCAGGGGGTGGTGGATCCAGGTACCTAGAGATGGGGTCAGTAGTGGTCAGCCACTGACCCTACACTGACCTACAGGTGTATTTATGTAGGATCACCTGGGTGGAACCCCCTGACCACATCCAGGTCACCAGCTCACTGACCCCTCCTCAAACCCCCTTCTCCATAGCCTACTCCACTGACAAGAGCTCCCTTGTAAGTTGCAGTTGTATAGGAATCTACCCCCCACAACCTACAGGGCATCAATAGGTTATCTGCGGGGAATCTTATCATGCAGTAGCCTCTATCTATCTGTATATAGTTTGTTGGTAACAGACCTTTAGAGATGCTATCATATAAAGCGGGTGGATTCTCTTTGTTGGTGATGGCCACTATACTAGACATATCCTCCACCATATGGCGAGACGAGGATCGAGCAGACAGGGGTGAATTAAAGCACACAGCCCTCTCCACCATGCCTATTTATCGCCCATTAGTTTGAGCTGGGGACTCTTGTCTGTGGCAGGGTAAATGATGCTGGATGCCTGTTGTGGTGTAATGGTAGATCATGGAGGTAGGGGTGATGAGACTAGGTGGGTGAAGGGGGGGGGGGTCTATTGTAGGGGTAGGTGGTGGTAATGCCAGTTTAAAGTATGTTCACTAGATTGTGCGGCGGCTTGTGTAATGCTTAGGACCTATATGATATGCGGTAGGTGATGGAGGAGCTGTCAAATGATAAGGATATTTAGCTGTTTGAAATATGATGAATGGATGGTGCTCTTTCCATTAAACTCACATATCAATGAGACTGACCATGAATCCGACACCTTACAGGATACATACAATAGTCAGGAGCAGCGCTTAGTGTGATGGGTGAGAGGGGACAGGATAAGGCAGGGGTCAATGTTACAGTATATGGGGCGACTTTCTGCTCGTCAGCCATATGCTGTCTATGTGCCCTTCTCCTGTAACAAGGGGGGGGGGCAGGGTGGTAGGATGAGGTCTCCAGTAGATGGGCCCCCTCCATCGTACTACTATAGTATCCCTGAGAGAGACAGGCAGAAACCCAGACCCCATAAATTACCTGTCCTACATTTACATTCAGGGGGGACTTCAAAGGCACCGCCGACACCAGGTGACGGAGACATCCAGCGACATGTAAGTGGGCGGCAGGGGCTACAAAAGGGGGGTAGAAGGAGTAGAAGGGGGTGGGGTCTGGGGGTCCCCTGTGCCCCCTGAGACAGGGGTCGGGGAGCATGATGAGACCGGGGACCTGCTGTCCCGTCCTCCGTCTGTTACCCTGCGACCTCCGCCCACCTGGCCTCCTATACCTGAGGATAGGGATGTACAGTGTACCAGCCCATCTCTCAAGGCCCCGTTGTCAGAGAGGGGAGAGAGTGACATATGGCAGAGTTTTGGAGAGGGATAATATAATAGTGGTGGATAAGGATGGCGTTTCTCCTCCTCTTCAAGGAAATAATTTGCATGCAGTTTCATGATGGCACACCGGATGTTGGGTGGCCATTTAGCAAACACAGTTGCTGTAGGTCCTCAACATTCCATGAAGGGCTTTGAGAAGTTTGTGGAATCACAATGAGAAATGTGTTTCAGGAAATAGACAAGTTAGGCAGTGCCATGGCCTGAAGGTGTAACAATCTCAAGCATCCAAAGTCACAGCTATCTAAGGTCCAATCTTAGTATAAGCCATCTGCCCAGCTTGTTCCTGAGAAACCTCCTCCTAGTCCTACATGTCTCTAGAGACCTGCACATCAATCAGTCCCACAGCCCCTGGGCTGCCCACCTCTACCTGGGCCAGGTGGGCTGGGCGGCGGTGGTGCTGGTGGTGCCTTCTGTGGACTTCCTTCTGGGACAGGTGGTGCTATGGTGGTCTTTGATGTTCCGCCGCCCCTCATTTCCGCCTGTATTAAGCTGTCCTCAGAGGTCCTAGCCTCCAGCTGGTCGCCGCTTCTCATGGCTACAATGGCGGCAATTATAACACTTATCAGATGTTCATACAGAGGGGGAATTGTTAATTGTCACACACGCCCTCTGCAGTGGTTGCTGCTTTGCTGCCTAGAGGCAGCTGATACTAGGTAGCGTCCTGGGCATCCCAGAGGACATGCCATTCTTCCTCGACCCATGTAGACTCCTAGAAGTAGCTGGAATGCCCCCCAGGGGAATACCCATATGTCCCACATTGATGAACAATATGTAATTTGTGAGATATTTTATGGATGAAGGTATTGAACACCCCCCCTTGATATTAACAGCAAACTTACCCAGATTTTTCAATTGTATTTTCCAGATGATCAAGATCGTAGATATCCGTTCTCCAGTCAAGGGACACCTTTCTGCTGGCCAGAAGGTCTCCCGAAAGTACAAGAAGGCTTACATGAAGAAACTCAAGGCTAGGGAGTTCTCCAAACTCAGGGCTATCATCCCTGCCACTGCTAAACGTGACAAAGTATCTAAGGTATGTATCTTCACGACAATATGTATAATATCCTTTCTCAGTAACACATCGCAATCGACACCCATGTGATGAGTGATATGATATATCTGATTAATTACTTTGAAAATGGTGTGTTAATGGGCTCCAAACACCTTGATGAATCAGTATATATATAGTTATTCATTTCTTTACTGTGACAATGGTATCTAATGTTTGAATTTTCATTCATTTTCCTATAGGTTACAGTCGTGGAAGAAGCAATCAAATACATTGACGAACTCCACCAATCTTTAACACTTAAACTACAAGCCAGAGGTAAGTTTCAGTCTTGAAGCATTCATTTATGGTTGGGGACTATAATTATAGTACAACATATTTAGATAGTATTATATGGGTTAGAAATAAAAAAGGCTCTAGTCAGAAACGACCATATGGTACCCTGTGTGTCTGCAACATTCCATACCAAACCCGATACCCAGTTTACAAACCTTAGCACTTAAAACAAGCAGCTCCCAAACAGATAACAGTTGGTGGGGCCCTGCCTACTGTGGTATAGCTATAGGAACCAGTTATAGCCCAGCAAAGCCTTTCAGCAAGCACCTGGTGTATATATGCACACTGTGTGGGGTTACACCTCAGGGACTACCTGTTAAGCTTACAGTGGTATCAGGGTAACGGAAAACCTGAGTTTGGTGAATGGCAGAAAACATACCTTCTCCCATCTTAGATTCGTTTTTATTCTAAACCACAGTGATGCGATTGTGAGCCACATATTCGTGCTGTGATGCCATGGCCTTATATCCTGCTGAGAAAAGCTGGAATTTCCCAGATTCATTTTAAAATCATAGATTGCTTAACAAGAAACACACATCCTAGTTGCCACCTGTTGGCTTATATCTACCTGTATAACCTTTAGATTTATATACTTTGGGGGTGCTATAATATAGCTGGCCGACACGGGCCCGCGTGGGAAACGCTCGTCGCACCATCTGCCGACGCTGGCCGTCAATGGCGCTCGGCCAGGGCCAAAACCACGTGACCCTGGTTCCGCCTTTGTGCGCATGTCACGCTCCAGTGACGTCACGAAAATGGCCGCGCTGCGTCCGTCATGCCAGACATAGTTTGTAGAGGGGGGTTATTGTGTTTGTGTTAGGGGGCCCACCTGTTAGGGGGTTGGGGTGTCCATGGGGGTAGGTAGGGCTGTCAACCTTACCCCGTAACCCGTGTCATGGGGTGGGTGGTGGGTAGAAAGGTTAGGGAGAGAGGTGTAGTTGGATACACAGGGGGAAATTTGGGGGAGTGGGGGCGGTGCAGCTGGACCTGTAGGATTGCTAATTAGCCAGAAATTTGAAAATGAATCACAGTCAATGGCAATATCAGAATCTAAGCGCAATTTAAAAAGTTGAGAAAGAAATTAGGCTATTTCGCAGTTCACATACTGCCATATCGACTATTTTTTCAACAATAATCATTTGCACCACTGATCACTTTACTAATGTCACAATTGCTTTCTCTCATTCTAGGTTTGTTCGGTGACCAAATTGACCAACGCACAATCTTCGACTTTGTACGGAACATGTCCCCCTTCTCGTTCGGAGCGCCCTCGTTGTGTGAGAAACAGAACCACATGCCCACCTACCAGAAGAAGACAGAGCGCAGACTCAAGGGCAAATCCTAAAGACTTTTAAGGTGAGTTACTGACAAATATAATGTGTATGATGTTTTAATTAGAGTATCACTTATTGATTACAATAATAATGGTTACTGCTAAATTTCCAAAGAGAAAAAGATGTACACCCCAGAGACATTTAATAGACACTCCTAAGTGATTAATGGGTCATATGGTGCCTTCTTTACTGAGTGACGGTGCAGGTGGGGGGGGGGGGGGGGTAGGGAGGAGTGACTTAGCACCATGTCAAGTGTCTCCCCCTCCCTTACGTCCCCCTCCCAGGGGGTCCGTGCAGGGGGCTGTCATCCCATGTTTGTCCAGCCCTCCACGGGGCCCTGCCGGCCCTAGGAGGGATCAATGCCGACAGTGCTGAATTAGCCCGGCCCCCTCGGGGTAGGAGCATTGAGAGGTGTCACCTCCCGCTGTCACTAACCGCTGTCAATGCGTACTGTCAGTGGCGCCCCGCCCCTTGACAGCAGCCCACCCAGCCAGTCCCTCCGCACCTGCAGTGACACTGACAGATGACAGCAACCTCCCAGAGTACACCCCTCAGCCTTACATTGCTTAGATTCTGCACCACCCCGAGAGACACCTCCCCCTTCCTGTTAAACCCACGCCCAGACATTGTGCTAGTCTAGATGGTTTGTTGTGATAGACCATCCCCTTAATAAACATAACAAAGGGATCCTGATCTCGTGTTGACTGATGCTCTTAATCTCTTGACAGCTGAATTCTAAATATTCCCTCCTTTTTTCTCTTTACCCAGGATTCCACATGGTACTATCAAGACGACGTCACGTGGTGCTTCCCAGGTGACAATGCAGCTTCCGGTCACGTGACTGACCGCCGTAGGGGCGCCCCCTAGTGGCGCCCACAAGTGGCACCGGAAGTCGTCCCAGACGCTGCGACCCGCGTGGTCGCTCAGAAGGACGGAGAGCGCATGCGTCAGCCGGCCAGGCAGCCTCGTTCCTGAATCCAAGATGGCTGAATGAGCGCCACCCACCAACCGTACAGAAACTGTTCAAAGCAATATGTGTAACCATATCCCCTGAGCAAAATGTCCATATTGGACATGGTGGGGGTTAGTTCATGACGGTGGGTGGTGACATCATAAGCAATGACGTAGGAATGGCGGCTGTCCTGGCGGCGACGTCGCTAACTGCAGACTAACAGAAGATACAACCCAAGTAGAAGGAGGACGTACAGGGATCCAACTCCCTGTTGTAATCACCCTCCAGCAACGATGACGACCGTGAGATGACGTCATAACGTCATTATTGACGTATTAGAATGACGTCACACGCAGAACTGGACTCTGATTGTTGACAACGTCACGCAGCCCGCGTGTAGTGAAGATCTGATATTTATAGGACTAACATCCAGTATATATCCATACAGTATACAGCATCGTATCCTATTGTAGACTCTTAAGGATAAAACCCCATCTTACAACTATCACCTGTGTTATCACACCAGGGTGCAAGATGACGATAAGAGGACTAACTGCTTGTACATGTTGACTGTTGGCCGACATGGTTGATAAGAACAGATGACCAAACTAGACCCACCGAACAGACCCAGGTCTTATTAGGAGGTTATGTTTTATAATACATACGCAATAATAAAAACAAATTACAAACTCAAAAGAATATCTGAACATTGTTGTTGTTTATCGATTGAGTATAGCCATGATGATAAAAGGTCATATGCATGATCATATTGTCCGCGACCACAAACTATAGCATATAATTATGGCTGATTTTATTTCCCCGTAACGCCAAAATCATAAACACATCTTAGACATTTAATATGGTAATCAAAGATATGGGATACCCGACTCCCTGTATGTATTGGGCATTTCAGGACTTTAATTAGACTGTACTCTTCGACTTTTGACCTCCACCCCCTTCACAAATTAACACAACGGGAGAGGGGATGTAACGACTTACACTGGAGCCGGTGTCTGAGCTCTGAGCTCTAGGGATTCTAGTCCAGTAGGCACCGGCTCCAGTGTAGCAACAACTAGACTTTAAAGTGTAATGCAAACCTAAAATATGACGTTTATTATAATACAGCATACCAAAAAAATGTGACATTTGCTATAATCAAAAGTTTGGATGCAAAACGACATATATAAACGAATTGTATCAATGGTTAGATGTAATCCTCAAACGATCTATTTCTCTAACATTAACTATTTTCAAGTCATTAGGGCCCATTAGGGCCTGTGAGACTCTGTTACTAAAATGATACAACTGACCCAGGGATGGTTTCACAAAACACCATAATGTGTATGCTTTAATTCTGGGATGGATTTATTTCGTTTTGCATCCAGGCTCTTCAACTTGAAGTCAAAGAATAATTCTCAATTATCCAAAAGAGCCTAGTGGTCGAGCATCCCACATTTAGGCTTTTTACACCTACAGGCTCGACATTTAGGCCTATCTCTGTAGAGAAATCCCCTTCATTGATGAAATTATTTGGATAGCAAAAAGGTCACCGCACAAAGGGAGGGCATACGCTACCTTTAATTTAGATTATGTGACTCAAAGGTGTTTATTACGATGAATTTCATCAGCGCACAATACAATGTAGGGGGGCCTATATATTTATAAGATGATGATGATGATGATGATGATACCCGGTAGTCTATGGGTTAACTATTAGAAACGTTAATGCATTATACAACCACTATGATAATTGTAATTGCAAGTCAGACAATAACACCCCCATCCTGCTTACAGTCCACAGCCCCAGCCCACCCATATCCTATAGTCCCCCACCCACCCCTACCAGACGTCAAGAGGGATATACCCTTTCCCCTTTATTTCTTTTTTACCTGGTGGCATTTTCCGGCTGGTTGATGCTGGTACCGTTAGAGCGTTCAGCTCCCGTTAGCCATCTGTTCACTGGTGCCCTCCCCAACCCTGCCTGAGTCCCACCATTCATGCCCTCCTCACAATAAGTCAACTGTGTCCGCTAGCCAGGCCAACTTAACAACGCTGTGTTTCACGTACTGGAAACATTATAAGAGAGTGTGACTTCAATATCTATCAAAGTATTGCAATAGTTTGATCATGTTTGTAGGAAAGCTTGCTATGATAGCAGCCAGCGGCGGATACAGGGGGTAGTGGCACACCCGCCCCCTAGACCCCCTGTAACGACCCCTTTGCAGGCTCGGATTTAGAGGGGAGGCGGACCTGGCGTGCCCCCCCCCCCCGGCACACGTTTTGAGTCTTTTTTAATGTAATAATATTTCGGGACTTTTTAACAAAATATTTTTCAAAATTCTGGATCTGCCTCTGCTATGCCCCACATCAAACATAAAAGAAAAGTAGCACAGGCCATGCCACTACCTACCATACAGCCCCCCCCCCCGACCAATCCATTCAGGATCCGCCCCTGGCATGCAATGCTCTTTGGTGAAGCCAATGGTAATAAATTCTCTAAAAGTCCTCAATATTTCAAAATAAATTTTTCTCGAGGCTATTATGTTGATGAGAGAGGTCGGGCGACGCTGAAACACAGCATTTACTGGGCCTAACTGAAGCTGCTTCTGCGGGAGGAGGCAAGGCAGGGGTGCATGGTGGCAGCATTCAGGAACATACCAGCCGATTCTTTCCGCTTGCATGTCCATACGTTAGGCCCACCCATAGAAATGCTAGACGTGAGGCGGAAAAGAGCGACTGAGCATGTGTGCTGGGGCTCTTGTGTCTGTACAATTTCCATGCAAGGTTTCAATGGTGGTTCATTGGGATGGAGGGAGTATGCCAATGACCTGCTGACCCGAGCCAACTGCCAGCAGCTAGCATGTGTTAATTTAAACAATAAGTGTTATTCTGGAATATGGAGGTATTCAGCTGTCATTTGAGGTTGTTATGTACATGTACTGACAGTTATCTTCAATACACAGTACAGCTATAATATGATGGCAAACCTCTTGATTTCTATTGGTATGACAATACAACTGTCAGGGAAAAGGCATTTGAGAAGTACATGTAGTGTTGATATGAAAGGGCGTATAGGTGAGAAAGGGCAGAGAGTGAGAGAGGGAGAGAGGGAGAGAGGGCCCCCAGCAAATTAGTGTGAAATTGTTTGATACTGTTTGAGGCCTTCACACAGTGTGAGAAACGTGCATATTGTGTGAATCTGTCCCATGGTGTCTGTGTCAGTGTGTGTGAATCTGTCCTATGGGAAAGATCCACACACACTGACACAGATTCCCAAAGCAGAAAAATCACATTTGTGTCAGGTTGTTTGAATTTAAGTAAAGAGTATATGAGATTCATCCTGTGACATCTTGTATGAAACTTTTGATTTCAAGTTTTCTATTTTGAGTGTGACAGTTTCAAACCTACCTTGGCAAATGTGTTTAATTCTGTGTTAACTTACATCTTCCCTCGGATATATACATGTGATGTGGATTTTAACTGCTTTGATACAATTGAACATAATAAAATCACAGTTTGCTCCATGTTGTGCCACATTGTTCTACTGAAGTCCTTGTTTGTCCACCAGGGGTCTGCACCACACAGCAGTCCACTATTGGCAAATAGTTCATTAATACTTTACCTGCTATCCACAGGGGGGCGCATCAGATCCACTTTATCACATCCTACCTGATCATGAGTTATTTTGTGCCATTTTGTGTGACAACGCTCCGGAAATGTCCCATGTTTTTACCATGAAACAGAACCACACATCATAGTACAATGTTCCAAACAGTGATCAAACTTGTCCCATTTTGTGTCACTTGGTTTCAGTTCCAGCACAATGTACTAGGATTGTGCAAATTGCCCCATGGCTGTCCCATGGAACAGACCCACACAGCTTGGTACAATGTTCCAAACAGTGATCACACTAGTTCTATATTGTTTGACTTAGGTCCACTTCTAGCACACTGTGCTAGAAGTGTACAAATTGCCCCATGGCTGTCCCATGGAACAGACCCACACAGCTTGGTACAATGTTCCAAACAGTGATCACACTAGTTCTATTTTGTTTGACTTAGATTCAGTTCCAGCACACTGTGCTAGAAGTGTACAAATTGCCCCATGGCTGTCCCATGGAACAGACCCACACAGCTTGGTACAATGTTCCAAACAGTGATCGCACTAGTTCTATATTGTTTGACTTAGGTCCACTTCCAGCACACTGTGCTAGAAGTGTGCAAATTGCCCCATGGCTGTCCCATGGAACAGACCCACACAGCTTGGTACAATGTTCCAAACAGTGATCGCACTAGTTCTATATTGTTTGACTTAGGTTCAGTTCCAGCACACTGTGCTAGAAGTGTGCAAATTGCCCCATGGCTGTCCCATGGAACAGACCCACACAGCTTGGTACAATGTTCCAAACAGTGATCACACTAGTTCTATATTGTTTGACTTCCAAACACTGATCACATTATTCCCATTTTGTGTCACTTGGTTTCAGTTCCAGCACACTGTGCTAGAAATGTGCATATTGACCCATGACAGTCCCATGAAACAGACCCACACAGCTTAGAACAAATAACACGCTTGTTCCATACAGTGTGACTTAGTTTAATTTTAGAAAGATGCAATTTGTCCCATTATCGTACTATGAAACAAACACACTTTATTGTAAACATTCTGTCCTTTGAAACAGACCTAGATGTCATGGTACAATTTTTGAGAAAGAGACCACACTTATCCCATGTTGTGCAAGTTGGTTTCAATTCCAGCACATTGTACTAAAAACATGTATATTGCCCCATGATTGTCCCTTACTACCCCCCTCTTTCCAGGCAGAAAATACACATTAAATGATCTATACCTTGGTGAGTTTTTGTACAAGCATTACTTATTATACACCATTATGACCATATGAAATGCCCTTTTCAAATTTCTTGGACTAGAAAGGTCGTTGCTGGCAACTTGTTTCATCCTTTTTGAGGGGTTGAATCACATGAGAAATATGACCATTTGGGTTATCAAATATGAATCAAATCATGGTTTGCTAAACCTGCATCGGCTGCCCATTAAAATGATGTATAACTTGCATCAAGGACGGTGGTATTTCCAAATAGAATGATCTTTGATATACATGCTAGGTCTGTACCTTTTATCTCTAATCACTCAATGTAAACCTTTTCTGGATATTATTTATGACCTGAAATACAATTAGGTTTTACCAATATATGGCAAGGGATCCATGCTGATAAAGACAACAAAAGTTTTGGGAATGTCTCATAATTTATATAGACTTTGATTAGAGCCTAAAAATGGCCAATTTGCGGCCGTCTGTGGCCATTTTGGGAAAATGAAGCACGGCCGTTTGCAGCTGTTTTGGGTCTAAAGGGTTAAACATACCCACAGAAAACAGTGCAATATTGTATATATATATATATATATATATATATATATATATATATATATATATATATATATATATATAATTATATATAAAGAGTTTGGATGCAAAACGACCTAAAAACATATTTGTAATTTTGATGAACTGGTGAATAGAAAATCACCTTTTTCAAATACCAATGTTTAATGGGCAATGAATGAAATATCTAGAAGTTGATTTTTGAAATCCTTGATATCTATTAAGTAAAGAAAAAAATGTTCAACCCTTACGATACATTTGTCAGTGTGAGCTCTGTGTCAACATTTTACATTCTACTAGTGGTAGTTGAGGCAGTGTATCGTGGAGCAATGCTGGCAGAGGTTGTATATTGTAATAGAACTGGGAGGCTAGGGCTTAACCAGTCTTATAATTCGGAAAGAGACAAGATGAGAGGAAGTAGTAGCAACAATAGTAGTATATTATATTCCAAAGGCATCAACAGTTACAAAATATGTGATATGATATGACATCAGATTAGCGATAACGCGACCTGCTGCGGCGAGCTCTCAGACAGAACTGGCACGACGCCTCCACATGCCGCCTTATATAGCATTCGCACTGAGAAGGTGCCACCTCGCTGCGCCGGGCCGAACTCCTCATGCGGAGGAAGCGCTGGCCGTCACCCAGCCCCGCTACACCCTTCCCTCTCTAATCTAAACCCTCCCATGTTTTTAGTACCCGTAGAAAATAGAAACTGGTGGCCCCCGACCACCACATTACGAGGGATGCAGTACTCATTAGAACATAGACTAATGATTCCCATGAAACGAGGCAATTCTCAGAAGGAGATGCATAACTAGATAATAACATGAATAACTGGAGAACTATGATGATGATAAGCTTGGTGAGCTCACGGCCGGTGATCCGACCCCTCACAGGGGGAAATCTGATGAGATGAGGTCCTAGTCCTAGCGCACAACGGTGCGGGAAGTCCTTAGTGCTAACACAACTGGCCAGCCAGGCTGGAACAAAGGATGACGAGTGATGATTGGTGGGCGCCCGACCGGCGGACGCATCCGCGCCACCGGCCCCCCACAGGGTGACGACTGATGAGATGAGGTTTGGGCAACAGTGTGGCCCATGGCCAGGCGGAGCCTACAGGTACCGGTTCTCATGCTGCAATGGAACGAGACAGCATGGATGCACCGACGAGTTGCATCCCAACGAGCCCCACTTGTCCTCGCGGGTGCAGGTACGGTGCTGGTGGCGGGTGCAGGTGCAGTACTGGTGATGGGCACCGCCACGTCCACTTGGTGCTCGCTACGTGGAGAGGAGCTGGGGGGTGTAGGACTACCAGCCAAGGGCACCACCTCCGTATGAGGCCCCCTAGCTCTGACAGCGACACCCTCTCTTCCTTAGCTGGATCCCACACGACCCCCTCCTGGTCTGGCAAGTGAGAGTTGGAGGGCCCCTTGTTAGGCCCTTATCCTACAAAATTGCCCTTATCCTACAAAAATATATAGTTTTGTAGTATAAGGGCTGTCAGTCAAGCCCTTATCCTACAAAATCGGCCCTTATCCTACAAAAAAGTGCCCTTATCCTACAAAACTATGTATTTTGTAGGATAAGGGCAATCAGTCAGGCCCTTATCCTACAAAATTGCCCTTATCCTACAAAAGTGTCCCAGATGCTTTAATTCATTTGTAACCAGGTCTAGCCCAGAGGCATAGGGCCTATAGGTATGCTGTGGGATCAAGTTTATTTGATTTCCGTGTGTAGTCCAAAATGGCCCCTAAGATGGGACCCAAAATCTCACGTTTATTAGATTTCCTTCTGAAATATATGAAAATAAGGGTTGTCTGGGTGTAGTGCATTTATTAGGCCTGACTGATACCCCTTATCTTACAAATCCTCCCTTATATAGGTTTTGTAGCATAAGAGCAATTTTGTAGGATAAGGGCTTAACTGATTGCCCTTATCCTACAAAAATAAATATAGGTTTTGTAGGATAAGGGCAATTTTGTAGGATAAGGGCCTGACTGACAGCCCTTATCCTACAAAACCATATATTTTTGAAGGATAAGGGCAATTTTGTAGGATAAGGGCCTGACAGGTGTTTTGTAGGATAAGGGCAAATTTTGTAGGATAAGGGCTTGACTGACAGCCCTTATACTACAAACCTATATGATTTTGTAGGATAAGGGCTTAACACCCCTCCCTGTCCTCGGTGAGGTGTATAGAGAGGAAGGGCTCCCCCTCCTCTGGTAGCGGCAGCAAGGGTAGTGGGGAATCGGGGGGGGTGTCCCCGTCGAAGGAGAGCTGCGGCGCCACCTTGCGGCGCCGGGCCGAACTCCTCCTCCGCACGCCGTGCAGAGGAAGCGCTGGCCGTCACCCAGCCCCGCTACTATATCTAGTCTGTCTCTTTTCTTGCCATCCGCCTTGCCTCCCTCACTGCCTGTGAATTCTGTGCTTTCTTATGCTGTTTTTCTGAGAACGCTTTTTTTGACATTGACCCTTTTATTTCTGCCTTAGCCTCTTTTTCTCTTATTCTTTTCAGTCTCTGATTCAAATGATTAATGTAATCTTGCATTTCAGTTTTCTGTTTCTGCAAGGCTTCCTGTGAGTTTACATCCGGATATTGGCGTGATCTATATGCAGTGGCCTTCATGACTACCTCTGCAATCTTTGTCCCTTTAAATCTATGTTTAGTGTCAATTGCGAATGCACCAGGTTTTCCAGCCCAATTCTGATTGTAATTCTACTGTCATAAACCGGTCCATCACCTGGCCCAACATCATTCCCCACCTATCACTACCCCCTCTTGCATAAATTGGCCTCTCCTTACTCCACCGTGCTACCAGTACATCATATATACAGCACTGTTTGCCTCCAGACATCGAGCCTGAAGTCCGGGGGGCCTCCAGCCCCGGCACCATGGTTTTACAGATATTTGGTTCATAGCCTGTCTCTTCAACGTCAGGCACCCCTATAGGATCTGCCCATACCTCATCTACCTGTGGAATAGGTGGAGGTGGCAGAGTTAATTCCTCAATGGGAGGTGGCTCAGGAACCTGCTCCTCTAGTTGAGAATTGCATAGGGTTCTCATACGTTCGGAGACCTAAACTTGGTTTCTTTCGACAGCATTGAGCCTCTTGACTACATCATACAGCTGTCCATTAACTTTTTCCAGCTTTTTGGAAAAGCTACCCACAGTAATGTTCAGGTTATTCAAGGACTGCACCAGTCCATTTAAGGCAGATGTTAAGTCGCCTCGCCAAGCCTTGGCAGCAGAGTCTGCACCAGGACCGTCTTCAATCTCCTGAAATTTAGTTATAGATTGGGATTTATTACAGCATTACTGCAACATATCATTATACTGTACCCTATGAATTCAATTGAACAACAAAACTTATTAATTTCATAATTTCCTACAATCTATCTGAAATCACTTGCACAAAAGATTAGTTCCTTTCACAGGTAAAGGTATACTTTGGGGTGCTCTTTACAAGTACATATTCCAATGTTAAACCTACCTTTGGTTCCAAATTGTCACCACCATCTCCTGTATATCCAAATTCATTCTCCTGCAAGTAGACGAGATTTTGCTAAATTATATGTAACATGCACATTGCGGTTGAGATAGGGCTGAGATTTGTAAGATTTGTAAGATTTTTATTTCAGACAAGGTCATGGTTCACACTACGATGTTCAAGAGCTGAATTGGAAGAGTTATGTACATATAGGTGCAAACATATAAATACATAAACTGAGTGCCAGTCCAGGTCTGTTTAGGCATAGCAGTAGCAGATTGATAGAATTCTTCTTACTGATGAATGATAGTAGAGTGTTGGCGACTCTGTGTGACTCTGAGATGAGGTTGATATAGGACTGAGACAACTCTAAAAAAGATTTAACAATAATGTTGAAATCCTATCTTTTCCAACAATCTCTCAATAATCACTTAAGGATCATTCGGATCATCTCTAAATAGCATGTAAACCCCGTGAGACTTCTTATAGGTCATTTACAACATATATTCAATGCTCAACCCAAATATGGACGTGATTGACCACACCATATGGATACTGCAGCCTTCCACAGAATGGGTATCTCTACCTTGAAAATGACAGAGTTCTGTCCTAATGACATGACATTTATTAACCATACTTAGTCATAGGTTGGGGACATATCCATACTGTAACAAGTCAAAATATCAGAGTTGCTTATCATTATGATTTCTATGATATCTTAGGAATGAATAGCCAACATGTTATCCATATGGAACATTCTAAACTATAGTCATGAACCATGGATTATCTCAGCAGTAGACCATACTGACACTTGCCTGGTTAGCTCAGTCAGTAGATAGTCTGCCTGTAAATCCGAGGGTCGAGGGTTCAAGGCTCTCTTGGGGAAACTTACTAAAATGTTTTCAAAAATTAGCCCTGAACAAACACACACCAGGGGAAGTATGTGAATTTTCTAAATATTTAGAGAACGTCCACCAGGTGGATTTAGTGAGTTTCTAAAGGTTCTCAACATCTCCACAGGGTCCCGCCACCAGTTTGTCCGAATTATCCTTGAGGTGGTTGCCTACTTTGTATCAAGAATTTACCCGATTTACCCCAAAACCTTATCTAGGTACCTTACACCATTCTCAAATGAAAGGCCAAAAGAGATATGAACGGTCCCCGGCTACTTTTTGAAATATTGACTTTTGCAAAAATGAAAGTGTTCTGCAAAGCTTAAGCAGGAACTCTTCTTTTGTGTAGGGTATGGTAGTAAAAGTATTTAATTTCCTTAAACTCCCCTAAAATGTACTTCAGATCTTTTCTGAATTCATAGTATTACTTTTAACAATTAACAACTAAAAAATAAGATATAATAATAATCAACCAAAAGAAAGTCAGGCTACAGTTTCCAATACAACTAGTTGCACTATATAATGAGTTAGAAATGGCCTAAAAATGATTGAAAATGCACGCATTGCCCAAAGGGGGTAAAAGAAATATTGATAAACAAAAGAAATTTTAAAAATGGGGAAAATAGTGATAAAAACTTTTTTAATGTTTGTCTTTTTCCTGGAGATTCCAACTAAATTGGTGGTATTCTTTCACTTTCGATATATATGCCCTCATTCGGATTAGCAAAAGGATGTTTACCATACCAAATTAGTCTATTCCAAACTAAAAGGGCCCTAGTTCGAAATATTAACTGTTTTTACCATATTGTTTAATACTAGGAAAATAATGTTTCTGGTTGCCATGATAACCCGAATTATGACATTTGCAGAGGTTCTTCCATATATTAGCTTTCACAAAATATAATATATAGACAAAGGTTCACGAGTATAGTTCCCCACTGAGGGTTATTTCACGAGGCAAAGCCGAGTGAAATAACCCTCAGTGGGGAACTATACGAGTGCTCCTTTGTGTTTATTTCATGTCATAATTAACAATATTTGTCAAAATCTCACTTAATTGGTCTGAAAAAGTAATTTTATAGTGTTTAAATCATCAATTTTGATGATTTTAAAGGCCGTGAAATACGAGCAAGGGTTATTTCACGGGGGGTGTTAAATACAGCCTTCCTTGGTTAAGTCAATGGGAGTGTCGTATTCACCATGAAATAAAAAACATATCTCAGCTCAAAATATTGAACTGTTACACAATCCACAAATGATGTTGTGAAAACTCCCTTTTGTCAAAAATGAATTGAGCATGAAAGGGTTAGATGCCCCCAATAAAGGCAATTTTCAGTACCAAATATGTATATATAGGTAGGGTTGGTAAACACAGGCATGCATATTTTCAGAAGAGTGACCCCTTATATGTGTTTTTTCAAATGAGAATTATGTGTAAAAGTCCTGAGAGTGTGGTGAAGCGGCCCATTGAGAGGTTTTGTAGTGATAAATTTTACAAGAAAACATGCCTTTGATATAATTATAATTATAGACACTTCAAAAATTGGGAGAATTGACATACATATATACATACATTTAGATACAAATACAAATATATACATATATATACATACACATACATAGTTTCTGTACAGGGCAGGATCAGGATGGCACAGGAATTACGCCGCATCCAGATAAAGAACTTACGGTTGATTTAACTCTGTGTATTGGTAGATTGATGTGTGTGAGATTCACTGACTGGTGAAGCTGGCCACTGGCGCTGGATAATTTGTTTCCCACCTGACTTCTATGACTTTTTCAATATAGTCTTACAACTGAAAGGAAAATAAAGAGAAGCGTGGCATCAGGAACCATCAATAAAAAAACAACAAATTCTATTTGATTTATCTTCATGAACAGTTGGCACCCCATAGATTCAAGATAACTATTGAATGCCCCGAAGCTTGAAAGGCAATCTCAAATTGTAGCTGCATTTAATTAAAAAAAAGAATTCTTTTTAACTTTTCTTTCATGAACAGTTGACACCCCATAGATTCAAGATGGCCACCATTCATTGTATGCAACAATGCTTTAAACTTAACATAGAGGTCTGCTACGTCACAATGTGGTCAAACAAAGCCTACACGTGGTTAAGTAACCTCACCATGATAGGCACACACCAGAGGCATTATTCTAAACTATATTTTTAATTGTCCTTGGTCGTATTAAATCTGCAGCCTCCACCATACACAATGATATTACATGTATTTGATCATATTTTTCCCATACAAGACATATCTAGCCATAAGTACACGTTATAACTGCCTAAATCATGGTGCATATACCTAGGGTTCACGGTCCAGTGGTCTGCTTGCTCACCGCAGCTCCCATATGAATAGAAACAATTAACTATATGTCTACATTTTAATGCAAATTGTTTCAATACAGAGGTTCACTGTATAGTTAACGTGTCTGTTAGGGGTACCAAGTGCTCCTGTGACACCCACACACCCACCAGATCCCGGCAACGCTGGCTAATTGGTACATGGCTATCTGCAAGGGCGTCCTCACCACAGAGGACGCCCAGGGTGTGAGTTATAGCAGCGTCCTAGTGTATCACTGTCATCAAGGATTTGTCTTAATAAGCTCAGAATTTAACCACATTATTGTTCTGCATGATTCTTAGAAACCCATCCAATGCAAGGAAAATTATTTACTTTATATAGTGCCATGTTTTTCAAGCATTTAAATCGCATCAAAAATGGGCAAAATGTCTTTATTTGACCAGATGAATCGAAAATCCATGAAATGTGAAACTATATCTCAATTGTGATTTTTTTGACAAGTTTTGGAAAACCTTCACTAGTATAAAGTAATAGATACATATCTCCTCTATGTGAATCCAGAAACACTAAGGTCTCCTCACAGGAGCAACTTAGGAATATCGAGTTCAATCATAGAGCATCTAGACACACTGAGTCGGCCTTGATTGGCGGTACCTAGCGCTATGCACCCCCCACTGGCATTGTGACTTAGTGCGCCCCTGGATGCCGAGGTGTACTCCAGCAGTCCAGGTGGCCAACACCAACACCCCCACCCCCTACCCCTCCTCTCCCGAGCTGCTGACAGTAAGTTACCCCTAGCAAGTTACCTGCTAGCAACTGTCCAATGGACAGGGTGGCGGGGGGGGGGGGTTGGCAGGGTGAAAGCTGTCATACCAGTCAGGAGGGAATGAAACCACAGTCCACACGCTAGGCCCGGACGCTAGGCACCTAATGCATGCATACTATTGCTGTCACACTTGGATGGATATATGTATATATATATATATATATATATATATATATATATATATATATATATATATATATTTAATTAGTCAAGGCCCCAGCAGTCAGGCTTGTCAAGGGGCCATCCATAAATTGCGGTGCACACATATGTTCAACACCCATCAACCACTCATCACTTTTTACACCATATATATACATCTACCATTGTATATCACAAGCCGACCAAATCCCCTACCTCGAACCCCTGTGGCCCCAGATGGGTCAAACATGACATGGCGACCTAGGCTATTTTCAAGGAGACCTGGTGCAATGATAAAAGCGACCTGGCGACTTTTCGAAAGGTTTGACAATCGCATAAGTGATCCAAAAAAGCGGAGGTGCCTTTGTAAATCAATGCTACATAGTTGTGGCATTCAGAAGGAGTTATAAGGGTAGCCATATATTTTGATTCCTTATGATAATGTATAACCTAATGCTGGTACATGCCCCCCCCCCCCCCCCGGACACACACACTCCACCAGAGAAATATTCATTGTACGGTACATGTACCAAGGATTATATAGGGTCGTAGGTGCTGACGCTAGTGTGTGTGTGTGTGGAGGGGGGGGGTGTGAGGGCAGCTCAAAGGGACGCCCCCGGGAATGAGGGCGGACTTTCCCAATAGGCCGTCCTATTTTGAAGGTCGTTGCTTAGACCTGCCCACACAATCCCACACAGACAGTGGCCGCTGCCGTGTCCAGAAACAAGGCAGTGTAGTGAGGTACATACAGTAAAATCTCGTTATAAGAAGCACCTTTCGTGACTGCACATTGGTTTTCGGCGACCTGGCGACCTGGGCCGTTTTCGGCCGTTTTCCAGGCGACTTTTTGGACCTGGGGCAATAATTTAAGCGACCTGGCGACTTTTGCACAAAATTGATTATAGGATAAAGGGTCTAAAAAAACGACCTTGCGACCTCACTCTAAAATCTGGGCTAGCTAGTCCACTCACCCTCATAGGGAATGTAGGCTATATCAATTTTTACCTTATTTCAATAGAGAATAAATCATTATCTTGAAAAAATGTCCTCCTTATAAACGATTTTTTGCTAGAAATGCTCGTTATAATGAGGTTTTATTACTATAGAAATGTATAGAAAAAATTCTGGCAAAGCTAATCTGCTCCTTTTTTGGAGTAAATCAAAAAAATAACACCCCTTTCACAGGAAACATAAGAGCCCTTTCATAGGGTCCAAAAACATATCCTTTCCCTTGGAATCATGTTCACACATAGCATGGAGTGTACTCTGTAGCTCCATGCACATAGTAAGCAATGCTAAGGGAGTGCCCCCCCCCCCTGCCCCGGGCATACACGTGTGGTGGCTCAAGCATGTGTGAAAAACAATCTCTTATTATGGCTGTGTGTTGACTGTTGTGAATGCTAGGAGTGTGCTGTTGAAAGGGGGAAGGGGGGTGGTACGGAGTACAAGGGTTGTACATGGCTGCCCATGTTACCACACTTTAAAAAGTAGTTCCCCCAATGTAGCCCAAATAACCTTTTTGATTCGATTTTGGGCTACCAAATGATAATAAATCCACAAACATACTCGTTGTTTATGAAGGGTGTAGTGATATTATCAGCACAGCCCGCAGGGCGAGGCTGATAATATTGCTACACTCTTCATAAACAAGTATAGTTGTATTGGAGACTCGTATGTTAGTGTGTATGTAGATGTAATTTCCTAATTCAGAGTTCCCTTACCTAGAGGTCACAGGCCAGTGGTTTACTTGCTCACTGCACCTCCCATATAAATAGCTATAGACACAATCACGTATGTCAGTGCTCCCTCTCCCCCCCGGGGGGGGGGGTCACTTGGTATATTTTGTATACAGGGGTGTGCGGCTGGCAAGGTGTTTTTTTTTAGCAAAATCCCCCTCAGCAAGGGTCCACTTTCACGAAAATCCCCCCTCAGCAAGGGTTACTTTTCACAAAAAAAAACCCTCAGCAAGGGTCACTTTTCAACAAAATCGCCCTCACCAAGGGTCATTTTGCGGAGATTTAGAAAAAACTTTTTTTAAAAGGGTCACTTTTTGGAGTTTTCCTCAAAATTTTGACAAAAGCGTCACTTTTGACCAAAATCACTGTCACCAAGGGTCACTCCTCCGGAGAATTTGCTAAAACCTAGACACTTTTGACTAAAATCCCCCTAACTAAGGGTCACTTTAGACCACAAACCCCCTCACCAAGGGTAAGGGTTGTCAGAGGCCCAGCCGCACACCCCTGTCAAAATAAAATTGAGTGTCCCCCCCGGGCTCTCCCCACACACACTCCCTGCCGCGGTCCCATTCGGACTGCTAGTAGTAATACTGGAGTGACTGAGAGAGGGTTGGAGGGTGCTGAGCCCCCAGGGGGCCACTCTCACATTTATGGATACCATATGCGTACATCACCCTGAATTTTGACCCCTTTTACCGTGACAAAAATCCCCCAAAACACCCCCCTTTTGTTGGGATAACCCCCTTAAAATGGCCAGAAACGGACCCCCTGCGGGATCCTGGGGGCCTCGTGGGGTGGTGGGGGGACCAACACTCCACCCCCATTGTAAACACATAGATTTCACTGTATATGTCCTACCCCCCCCCCCCCCCCCCCCCCAACACACACACACAACACAGCCTCGGACCCCAGCCGGACTGGCGGAGTTTAGGGACTGGGTGATCGAGGCCACAGGGGGGGCCACTCCCTTAGCTTTGTTGACTATGTGTGAACACGATTCCAAGAGAAAGGGTATGTTTTTGGGCCCTAGGCCAGGGCCCGCGAGGGTTCTTGAAAAGGGGTGCTTTTTATGCAATAATGGAGGAAAAGGGTGCATTAATTTATGATCAAAATATTAGGATATGGTTCAGTCCTACAACTTGTGAGATATTCTCTAATATTTTTCTTGATTACCATTGATAATGGAAGTTCTCCTTGGTCCCCCTTGATAAGGGAGTGTTCATTTATTAATTACAGGGGGGGTGGTGAGATTTCGCACAGAGGGGCAACATTTTTTTACGCCCTCCCCCTCGAGAGAGCGTGGAATGTTTTGCGCCCCACCTCGCTGAAGGCACCGGAACTTTTCACCCACCCCCCTTTGAACTATAGTAAGGCGCTGGCTTTTTTGCTAAAAAGGGGCTCAAATTTTTATGCCCCCCCCCCCCCTGAAGAGGAGTCAGAATTTTTTAGGCCCCCCCCCTCAGGAGGGGTCCGGAATTTTTACGCCCCCCCCCAAACCCACCACCCCCCCCCTGTAACCAATAAATGAACACTCCCTAAGGGTATGTTTCTTATGCTCAATCTCTTGTTAAAAGGGTGCTATTTTGTTGATTTTCCCCCCGTGATAAGGGTACAAAATATGGGATGATGTTCACACATAGCTACTATAGAAAAGATAGGGACTGGCCCCCCCGGGTCGAGGCTGCACACATTCAGGCCTGACGTTGTGTGTACGTGGGGGAGGGGGTGGGGTCACATCTGACTGCCCTGCTTCACCACCTGGGTGTAATCTACAACTCTAACCTCTGCTATAGGAGGAAGTTTTACATAACGTACCCACCCCCTGCTCAGCCTGCAGGTGGACATCAACATTTGGGGGGGGGGGGGGGCCACTCCCTATATGATCTAGAGTAACTATGTGCGTACACAAAATCCCGCCATTAGGGGTCCTTTTTGGGCCATTTTGGGGCAATAGGGGTTTATTAAAAGTTGTTTTTCATTCATTAAATGGCTTCAAATAAAGAAATAAACACAAATGCCAACTACATTGATACCGCTCTGATGTATTTCACTCGTGGGGGCTCGGGCGCATCCCACTCAGCCTGCGGCTTCGTGGGATACTGCCCCAGCCGCCACTGGTTAAAATACAACAGAGACGGTATCAATGGGCGTTGCCATTTGTCTATATATTTTTAGGCCAGGAATATCCAACCAAAGAGTCAAAATAAATCATGTAAAAAGGGGTATATTTTTCTTGGATTTTGGCCCAATATAAGGGTGGAATCCCACCAAAAGGGGTCCAATTTTGGCCAATTTATGTGGGTATCCGGCTAAAAGGGGTTCAATTTTGGCCAATTTAGAGTATCCCTTCAAAAGGGGGTTGATTTTGGCCGATGAAGGGTGATGTCCCACTAAAAGGGGCGTAATTTTTTCACATTTCAGGGGGTTATCCCGTCAAAAGGGGGGTGTTTTGATGAATTTTTGTCCCGGCAAAAGGGGTCCAATTTCAGGGTGATGTACGCACATGGTATCCATAAATGTGAGAGTGGCCCCCCCGGGATCAACATGTACACAGAGCCCCACACGGCAGGCTGCCTAGAGAGGACCGAGGGTCATTGAGGTGTGCCCCATCCACCCTAGTGGTTAAATTAAAACTAGTTTCTGGTGACCTGGTTTGACCTCCCCATGCATTGACACCCCTAACAAGGTTATAAGCAAGTATCTGCACTTGCTGCCCACTCTGCCCCCATGTCTCTCTCTGCCCATGTCTCTCTGTCTGTCCATGTCTCTCTCTGTCCCCATGTCTCTCTGTCCCCATGTCCCTCTGTCCCCATGTCTCTCTGTCCCATGTCTCTGCCCATGTCTGTCTCTGCCCATGTCTCTCTGTCTGTCCATGTCTCTCTCTGTCCCCATGTCTCTCTGTCCCTATGTCTCTCTGTCCCCATGTCTCTCTGTCCCCATGTCCCTCTGTCCCCATGTCTCTCTGTCCCATGTCTCTGCCCATGTCTGTCTCTGCTCATGTCTCTATGCCCATGTCTCTCTCCCTGCCCATGCCTCTCTCTGATCATGTATCTCTCTGCCCATGTCTCTCTCTGCCCATGGGTCTCTCTGCCCCCTCTCTATCTCTGGCCCCCTCTCTAGCTCTCCATGCCTCATGTCTGTCTCTCCCTGCCCCCTGTCTATCTTTCCCTGGGCCCTGTCTCTCTTGCTCTCTTGGTCACCCACTCTCCCAGGGTTAGGTATAAAAAACATATATCACCAATCCAAGGGTCTGTCTGTGTATGATACAAAGGACAAATCATAATGATGCAGTCAAAACACCTTGACAATATTAATTCTTGCACTAACAGAGAATATATATTACTCTGCCCTGAAATGACAATAATATTGAACTATACTCACAGATTCTTCAAAGGTGAGAGAGGCTTTCCCTAGGCTGAATTCTGCTGCTTCATATCCCTCAGAGGTCAAGGAGTCTTGGGTGAGGCATGGGCTGGGGGGGCCACTTCCTATACTTTCTATAGTCACTATGTGCATACAAAAAATAGTGGGAAAGGGGTACTTTTTTGGGCCCATTGGCGGTTTGGCTGGGCCCACCAATAGGGGCCCATTTTTGGGCAAAAGGGGGATATTTTTTGCCAAATATATCCAACCGACTTGTCCCAAAATTCCTCCAAAAAGGGATATATTTAGTGGAAATTTGTCCAAAATTCCTAGTAACATCCCGCTAAAAGGGGTCCAATTTTGGCTAATCTAGGAAGGTATCCTGATAAAAGGGATCCACTCTTGACCAATTTAGGGTATCCCTCCAAAAGGGGTCTGAATTTGGCCAATTTAGGATGAAGTCCCAATAAAAGGGGTATGGTTTTATCCCATTTTAGGGGGTTAATGTGTGAAAAGGGGTGTGTTTTGGTTGAATTGCCCCCGCCAAAAGGGGGTCAATTTCTGAGTGATTTTTGCACATGGTGTCCAATAAATTAAGAGTGCCCCCCAGGGCATTGGTGACCAACCAGGCAGAGCAGGTGCCCTCAGTTAGGCCAAGGCTATTAGAAATCTGGTGACATACACATCCAACCTAATGCAGGTGGGCTACATTAACTAGGAATATGTTGAAGTGTTACAATAGCAATATATCTCAATGATTTTCTATTCTCTACATAATGTGTAAAGCTAGATCACATCTAGAATTGCAATATAAGAGAAATATTGTGGAAGGAAGGAGTCTGTGTGGCCTGCTACCCAGAAGCAAAAATGAAATTAGCCCAATTCCCACCCCAAGGACATCCACTCAAGGACATTTCAATCTCCTGTGTACAAGTCATTCAGGCTTGGCACAGTTTAGAATAGAGCACTTGACCTCCAAGGACCTTTCAGCATTGGGAAGTCAATGAGTTCAGGGCAAGAAATACAGTGTAAAAACAAAATATGCTTACCTTTCTTGTTTGTATCTTGATCAAATTGCCTCAATGATACGTCCTTCACATCTTGTGAAAACAATGGAAAATCTCCAGCAAAAGCATAATTATAAAGGAGGGCTAGGCAAGAGGGATGGATAGAATAGTTACAAATCATTAATTAGATTATGGAAAGGGAAAGAGTTTAATGGTAACTGTGTGACACTAGTAAATTTTGCATCATACAAAACCTCACATATTTTGATCTTATACGCAAATAGATGAGATGCTATAGCAAATAGTGTGGTATGTATGATAATCTTCTAATGTGTGATAGAAGCTAAACAGAGTGACACAATCTCAAACTATGTGCCATAGTACATGGTGTATGGTGTGTGGTGTTGTCCTAATGTGTTATGGTATCAGAACTTTCTTGCACAAACCCAAACTAAGTGACATAGCACCTTTTGTATACTGTGTGATATTGTGCTAATGTGTGATGGATACCAAACGAGGCGACACAAAATCAAACTGTATACCATGGTCCTTTCTCTATGGTGTGTGATGTTGCCCTAATGTGGGATAGAATCAGAACTGGGTGACACAAAATCAAACTGCATACCATGGTCCTTTCTCTATGGTGTGTGATTTTGCCCTAATGTGGGATAGAATCAGAACTGGGTGACACAAAATCAAACTGTATACCATGGTCCTTTCTCTATGGTGTGTGATGTTGCCTTAATGTGGGATAGAATCAGAACTGAGTGACACAAAATCACACAAGGTCACACACAAGGGTGTATATAGTGTTTGAAAGTGTTTCAGTCTGTTTTATATCTGACACTTCATGAAACACAATGACACAGTGTCCCATGGTCATTAGTGTTATGATGTCCCAGCATGTTTCAGTGTAAAACTGCCTCACACAATCTCAAACAGTATACCATGGGGACGAAATCTCTTCAAACAAGACCACACAATCTGAAACAGGATCACACTAATTTGCTGGGGGGATACTTATTGAGAAACAAAGAGAGAAAGAAGAGAGACAGAGAGACTTGGACAGAGAAACGTGATACAGAGATGGAGACGGGAAAAGGACAATTCGACAGATTTTTGGGACTATTGGACAGAATTATTTTTTCCGTGAGACAATTCGACAGATTACATTTTTCAAATTATATACCAATAATAAAATGTCTATTCTAATTCTGGCATGTCTCTGGCCTAAAGAAAATATAATGTCGATAGTTGTAAATGCTCATTTTATTGTTGAAACGTTGTATAATCAATGCCCTAGGATTCTACTTGTTATTTGAAGAATATCAAGATATAAAGGTGGCTCCAGAGGGATAAAAGGCGACCTGGCAACCAGTGCAGTTTTCCAGGCGACCTATCGATCTGGTACATTAATTTAAGCGACCTGGAGACATTCGGACAAATTTGGCTAAAGTAAAAATGATCTTTAAAAGGCGACTTTGTGACATTAAGCCAATAATTTCAGCGACTTTCCAACCTGAGGAGGGGACCCGAAGTAAACATTCTAAGTATACACGTGTGGTCTGTTAAAATTGTACTGGTAACTCAAGTCCCTTAAATTGATTATGAATATACGTCACTGGAAATAAAATGCCTTTCAATAAAATAACGAGCAATTATTTCATATTCGAGCAACATGGGACGTTACTGGCGATGACATCAATTTCAGACAATAAAAAAAAGAATATAATTATTTCTACACTAACAAAAACACTACTACCGTCACAAAACACTACTACTGGACATCCACTCCCCAATCTAGGGCCTCAATATAAAGGGAGAAAGCAATCTGTCGAACTGTCCTGTCCAAAATAAAAATCTGTCCAATGGTCCTGTCGAACTGTCTTGGAAATGTGGAAATTCTGTCGAACCGCCAATCTGTCGAACAGTCTGCCAGCCGATGGAGACTAGGATGGAGATGGAGATTATAGTAAGTTTAGGAAGTGCACAGAATAGATATTATCAAAGTAAGAATTAAGCCAGGAGAGCAATGGGATCAGAAATAGCAATATTATACTCGCAGGTCACACACAGACTATACAACGCCAGAAAACCCATGCAGGAGACGCAGCAAGGGTTAACGGGATCAGCACCAGCACGGTCTGACACTGACAGGCTGGAATTGTTTCAGAGAAAAGACCATCTGGTCTGCGAGGCTAACAAGACAGCGGCCAGTGGAGTGGTGGTCATAATATAAAGGAGTGTCTGTATGGGGGAGGCCAGCACACCCCACTGTGCATGCAGCTTGGTGGACTGCCATATACAGACTGTGCCAGACCCATGGACACGGCCAGTGGCACCAACAACAGGGCTAACTGTGGACAGAAGGGGACCACAGATGTGACTGAGACAATGTCCCAGACTGTCCAACCCTCATAGAGATCATTAGTATTTTTCCTGTGCTAACCCTGAAATGACCTCGCTGCATGCTAAAGGGCAGGATGTGTCGAGGCAACAGATATCCCCTATACCTGGAAGGAATGGGACCAGATTCATTGCATTACAGTTGTCCTGGTTTATTGGTTTACTCAGTGGCGTAGGAAAAGGGGGGGCCAGGGGGGCCCCGGCCCCCCCAATCATTAAGGAGGGGGGGCCTGAATATGTTTGGGCCCCCCCCAAAATTTTTCAAGACCTGTAATATAATGCACACAATTTTCAAACCTTCCCTTTTCCGCATAGGAAAAAGTGGGGAAAGAGGGGGCCGGGACCCCAAATTAGAACTAGAGGGGGCTCAAATACTTCTTTTCCATACAATCTAATATAAGTGTGTATATGATACATCATGCATAAAAATCGATACTTAAAGTTAGTAGGAGTGGGCCCCCCCCCCCTGGGCCCCCCCAATGAAGATTTGCTTCCTACGCCTCTGTTACTCCAATACAAGCTTTCTCGTAAGTTAAAAGTGCAATGCAATTTAATATTGTAGGATAATTGATAATTAAGTCTTGAATTCAGCTCATTTATTTTCTACACAATTGCCTTTCTCTTTTTTATTTATATAAGGCTATTGCCTATGGTGATAAGCAGTGCAGTTTAACAGAGCAGGGATATGGAATCAAGCAACTAGAAGATATGAATGTATTACCTTTAATATAAAACAAAATGAAGCAAATTAGATTAAATCATATTACATGCTATTGGTATTGGCGAAAGTACATGAGCAAAGTGGCTGAAATTTAGTAATCGACCATATGGGTTATGAGAATAGACAACAATGAGAGATACTTTTGAATATTACAAATACTTGAGCTCTATGTCAATGCAAACACATAAAAATGCAGATAAAATGAAATGGGATGCTTCTGGCAGAGGTTCCCTGTGGATGACCTTTCCCACGAGTAAAGTCACACCTGGTGCAATAGCAGTGAGTGTGTGTGGGGAGGGGGGGGGGTTGGCGGCAGGTGTGGACGATCCAGCCTTAAGGGGGTGCTGGATGTGGTTCTTAACTGTTATACACTGATTTACACGTATGTCTGCTAGTGTAGATAAGTGCAGTCCTTTTTATTACAGTGTAGTCCTATAATGTATGCATTGCAGCTGAAAAGGAACAGTCTGTTTAACTGTAATTTACGATGCTAAACACTTATCTAGACTGCTGTAAAGGATAGGAGGATTTCAGGAATGTGAATATATAAAGGTTACTTTCTTGTGTTTGTTTGATACCTTTTTGGAATGACATCGGAGTGTTTGTGGAATGGAAGACTGGAAAAAAGGGGCAAGAGTTTAACAGTTAATCCAATGTACAAATGAGATTTATCTGTTTAGATGGATGTTGTGTAATGTTATTTTCCCACAAATCTCACCAATTCCCGTTTGGGCAGGTATGTCGGATTAAATTGTTTAAACTACAGGGAGATTGACTCATAAACAACAGTAGTGACCTGGGTCTGCGGTCTCAACAAGCAATAGCCCCAAAATGTGCTGGGTAGGGTTGGGTGACCTAAAACTCACATTTTTTTCTTTTGACTTCGGCCACTACCCCAGCTAATGCAAATACGTTATTTTACCCAACCATTTTTCCCTTTATTTTAATGTAAAAAAACTCCCCCTAGTACGGCCACCCCTCTAATGCGGCCACCCCGCTCTGCGGACACTCTTTTTAAGTCCTAAATGAAGATTTACTCCCTCTAATGCAGCCATCTGTAAAAAATAATCAAGGGAAATTTTGACTTACATTTCCGTTTATTGAGTAAACATGTGGATTCAAGTGACATGAGTGTAAAGGTAAAGCTGAAGGTAAAGGGATACCGGGTGGAGGGGGGTGGGTGGGGTGGGCTGAGGTCTAGCTTTAACACCTCGCTCTCCCATCTAGCAACTGCCCCCTCCCCCTCTCCCCACCCCCTCCCCCTCTCCCCCCCCCCCTTCCCTGACGCATTCCGCTCATGTTCTGCTTGACTGAATGGGAGGTGATGGACAAGGGGGGATGGGTAACACCCAGGATGGCCCCTTCCTCAGCTTTTGGAACCATGTGCGTACATCTACTGGAGGAAAAGCCCCCTTTTCTTTGATTCCTATGACAAGGGTGGAGTTGGCAAAAAAAGGTCAAAGGGAAAGGGCTATGTGTCCTATGATGACCCGCATTGAAGGGAAAGGGGTAGATTTTTGCTGGATTTTGACCTCTTTATAAGAGTGCCAAATTCTGGGTGATGTACACACTTGGTTACCGGTACTATAGCAAACATAGGCAATGCCCCCCCCCTCCCTATTATACTTTATATATCGATGGGTTTATATAACTTGTTTTCACACTACTCTGGGTCACTTCTAGTTAAAGGATATAATTGAAAACTGTTATAATTGACACCTCTAGCTCTAAGCTTGCGTTCCATGTACCCCATTGACTTAGCATTGACTCCCTCCAGTGCAGCCACCTCGCTAATGCGGCCATTTTTGGATAGTCCCCAGGGTGTCCGGATTAGAGGGAGTTGACTGTACATACAAAATGTATACTGTGTATTGTACACATTCATTTGACACAGACTTAATCTTGGTCACGAGAAGAAATTATATACAGGTCTACAAAGGCCATGCATTGCTCCACCATAATACATCACCTGCAAGTCCCGTACTTTGGATTTAACATTGAAGAACTTGGTGGAAAAACGTTAACATTCAAATAGGTTAAAGTCAACAGACAAGCCAGATTTGTGGTTTCATAACCTGTATATTCATCCATACTCATCCATTTAACACAGCTTATCTTTTTATCTTTAGTACATGAACATTGATTTAATGGTTTCCCAGACCATTGCCAAGTTCGAGTTCACTTTTTCATATGGTTAATTATCTGATTATGCGACAGCCTTGCATGCATCAAACCCAAGCATGCAACATACAGTTCAGTACAGATCTACCTGTAATATCTCATTTGTAAAAAGCGTCATAAAATTGAAAAAAGACTATTTCAGGACTTTGATCGTAAAGACGTATGCCCTTCATTGACCCCTGTCGTTGAATGACGTTAACGTCATTGTTACGTCAGTGCCAAGTCTTGTGTAAAGTAAATACGGGAGACGCCCTGTTGTACTCCAGTCTCTACTCCATGACCTTTAGTACAGAGTGTACGCCTTCATCTCGTTTGTAACCCTACACCTTGTTACCTGTGACTACAGGTGAGGAACCCATCCCCCTCCCCCATTCTCCATCCCCCGTCGCCTCTATCAGTCACCAGACTCCTGTTTCCATCAAAGCACCGCCCTCACATGACGACATAACCTTTCACCCCAGACTGGCCTCACAGCACACCGACCCAAGCCAATTAGGGAATTGCCGCCCTGCCAAAGACGACATGGCGATGATGACGTCACAGCATTGACGTAGATCAGACGTCATGTCAGGGTCTGGGTGAAGGTGAAGGGAAACCTCCCAATGCAACCATCAGAGGACACCGCTGCGCATGTGCCATGACCTCCGACCTGGTTTGGAAACGAGGCAGAGAGGTGAGGGCTTTGATTGGTGATGTGGCTTCTCTTATAATGAGTGGGGGTTTTGGCTGGAGTGGGGGTGAGGGGTGGGGGTCATATTAGGGGCGTGGTACCTGTGGACCTTTGATTAATGGGGATATATTCATTAGTACACCCTCATTAGCATAAATACAGAAACAGCGCGGCCCGACTGCTCATCCTGCCCATCTGTTATGGGGGTAATTTGTCTGCGATTACTGCATAAATACGTGTAATTGTGCAGGTTTTGTGTGTTGTGGAAACTACAGAGGCAAGCCCCGGGTTGTCAAGTATCATGATTGTGGTTTTGCAATAATAGCAGTGTCTTTGCTTATTATCCATGATGCCCACTTATAAGGGTTAAGGGCAACAGATAGGGGCCCTTTATGCATATATTAAAGATGATATCATCTAATTTGCATGGATATCTACTAAGCTATCTTATTTGTTAATATGGCCTCAAAGAGGAGCAGACAATCTGTCAGCACTTGCTGCTGTTAATGAGGCATAGATTACATCTTTGTATTCAGATAAGTAGAATTAGCTTTATTCCTATCTGACTCCTAGTCTCATCAAGTATTCACTTGTGGACTCCAGCCATATCTCGCCGTATGTGCGGCCGACTTTTTGACTTTCTGATGATAATCTAAAATGTAAATTAGGATGGATTTTCAAAGAAAATATTTTTAAATACAAGAAAAAAAAGTATAACACATGGCTGACGCATATATTAAAAAAAATCCAATGTGTTAAGAGCTATGATGGGCTTTAAGCACCCACTGTGCAATTGAACACACAATCAACATTACCAATAAAAGTGGGGGGAAAAGCACGTCCAATGGCAAAACCACATGCACATAGCATAGACATAATAATAAACCATCTAACTATGCAACTACAGTTGTGTCTAATACATTTCCCAAAATAAGTTTTTAACGTATATTTTGCTCACAAATATTCATATATTTTGCTGATATTGGATACATAATTACGATGTTTTATGAATATCGGTATAATTCATATGACATGCAACGTTTCTAATGAAACACATCAGCATATAAAATGCCTTTATTCTTATTTGATTATATTTAACTAAATAGAGAAAGTTTCATGAAATACAAGACCATCATAACTTCTCTTACTCTACCCATTGCTATTACATAGCATGGGTTCTATCCTCTCCCCTCTCTCTTCTTAATGAAGACACCATTATATAGAACTGTATACTAACCTACTTTGATCCAAAGAGATCATTAGCTCTAGAAGGGAATTCCAACCTTATTTTATAATGACCACCTAGGTAAGTAATACAAGGCAGTAACATACACCCAAAAATGTTTTTTCCTGTTATACACATATTGAGTAGGCTTAAAAGCCTCTATTATTCCGCTCATCGGAAATGAAGGTGGTGTTTGTATAAAACGGTCCAGGGTGGGTACTGGTTCTTTGATGGTAGGTACCAAAACATAAACTACAGGCCACACATTCCATGATGTGACAGCCCTCTTATGCTCCCTTGACCAATTAACAGCCCCCCATTTTTCTTGGATGTCATCTGACAGCTTCTTGCTAGGCCAGGAAATTGTTATATAAATATTTGGGAAAGCTAATTACAGTTTTCTGGGCATGAAATATGAGTACATTTGACTGTAACAACAGCCTTGTTACCATACATCTTCCAACAGCCCCCTGTTTTAGAGCTTTTTAGTTAGTGATAGCCCCCCTTTTTCTTATCTTACTGGGGTTCACCGCCACAGCTCCCGGGGCCGGTTTTGCAGTGGGTATCCAAACTGAGGTTAAGTGCCCCCCCCCCGGGAAAACGGTCTACCGGGCCATACATACGGAAGCCGAGGAGGGCCACAACTATATGAAATAAGAAAAATAAAAAGATGTGTTTATTAATTCTATAAGCGATTTTGTTTGCTGTAAACATTGATTTCTCAGCTGTCAAACTGTCAAGTTGGAAAAAAAGTTGCTGTCAACATTGATTTTTCAGCTGTCAAACTGTCAAGTTGGAAAAATAAGTTGCTGTCAAAATAGATTTTTCACCTGTCACACTGTCAAGTTGAAAAAGAATTGCTGTCAATATGGATTTTTCACCTGTCAAACTGTCAACTTATGCAAACCACTTTGTGACAGGTATCTTTTAGTGTTAGTGCTCAATACAGAGTCCCTCCCTCCCTCTCTCCCTCCCTCCCTCCTGCCCTCCCTCCTTCCCTCCCTCCTTCCCTCCCTCCCTCCCTCCCTCCTTCCCTCCATCCATCCATCCCTCCCTCCTGCCCTCCTTCCCTCCCTCCCTCCCTCCTTCCCTCCCTCCTTCCCTCCCTCCTTCCCTCCATCCATCCCTCCCTCCTGCCCTCCTTCCCTCCCTCCTTCCCTCCCTCCGTCCTTCCTTCCCTCCCTCCCTCCCTCCCACCCTCAGTAAATGTGGGGGAGTAGGGAAGTGAGGCATGGCATGGCATGGCAGGGCAGGGCTCCCTCCTTCCCTCCCTCCTTCCCTCTCTCCCTCCCTCCCTCCTTCCTGCCCTCCCTCCCTCTTTCCTTCCCTCCCTCCCTCCTTCCTTCCTTCCTTCCTTCCTTCCTTCCTTCCTTCCTTCCTTCCTTCCGTCCTTCCCTCCCTCCCTCCCTCCCTCCCTCCCTCCCTCCCTCCCTCCCTCCCTCTCTCCCTCTCTCTCTCCCTCTCTCTCTCCCTCCCTCCCTCCCTCCCTCCCCCCTCCCTCTCTCCCTCCCTCCCTCCGTCCCCCTGACTATACCTTCTTCCATACTCCTCTTACATCCCAGGCCTAAAGGATACCTGTCAGAAGCTTCAATAAAAATAGTTGACAGACAGACAGCGTTTTCCCCCCTTTGACAGCAAGCTCAATTAAGAAGTTGACAGACTGACAGCACATTTTTCACTGTTGACAGCAATAGAAACATGCATATAGTATTTCCTGTAGAGTATTGTACATGGGCCTATATGCAAAAGTACTAAGAGACATAGTGCATGTATGTGGCCCTCGTCGGCTTCCATACATACATACCTGCCAGGATAAATAAATGAAATTCAAATCAAATCAAATCAACGTAATAGCGTAGGTGATTGCAGTATACATGCCTGAGACAAACCGTCAGTTGTGGCCTGTATACTACTTACAGTTGTGAGGGTCAGCTGTGCTCGTGCTGTACCGTGCTGGTAGCGGAGACTGAGTGTACCAGATCCATAGGGGTTCTAATGATTGAGTGGAAGGCCGCGAGAATCCCAAACGGGAATATTTTGTACTTTTAGATTGAAGAAACATTGTATACGTGTGTATAGGATTCCTAAAAATGGCTCTCTTCACAGGGTCTCTAAAAAGAATGGTACCCCTGAAAGGCTGGCACTTTTAGACGCTAATTGTATTCGATTTGATTCAGAAATGAGTGGTAATTATTCCGAGAAATAATGTGCAAGGGAATGTGCATCTTCTATCTCGAATTTCGCGGAACAAGACTTTTAATAGCATATAGAGCAGTAAGACCAAAACCGCCAATTCGAATATACATATATGTGATACTAAGACTTTATCACACTGTACATAATTTACAGGTTGAATAATTATCGCATATTATCTACAACATACATTATGTTATTTTCATTTAATCATAGTACCTCGGGTAGAATTGACAGCTACCAATAGTCAGCACTACACTGTGAATAGTGAGTGTAGGTACACATCAGAATCTACTGTACTTTTACAGCACTACTGCAGATTTACAGTCGATTCTAGCCTACTGTTTACCTACAATAAACTATACACCTATACAATAGATTGTACTGTTCACCTACCAAAATGGCAACCAACTGTTTACAGTGTCGTCGATCTTAAGGAGGCATTCTCACCACTCACACTTAACCACATAGTAGATTAGAACAGTACATGTATTTGAATTGTGAGTGGGAT
The DNA here is from genome assembly GCA_947462335.1 of Harmothoe impar. NCBI lineage: Eukaryota > Metazoa > Annelida > Polychaeta > Phyllodocida > Polynoidae > Harmothoe > Harmothoe impar. Next base: position 37,759,242 of record OX381711.1, on the reverse strand, counting down.
ACGCTCGATGATAGTGCTACACCCAGGCAAATATGAGCGTCAGCCAATGTCGCCATTAGCACTCTCATACAAGGGTCAGGCACTGCTGGACTATAATAGATGGGTCAAGGGCCATTCTTGTGAGGGTCAGGCTATGCTGGACCTTCATCTAGAGCTTCTACTCACCCAAAATTGCTTGAGAGTCTGGCTATGCTGTATCCTAATGCGAGAGTCTCGCAATGCTGTACTATGGGGAGAGTCTCTTTCAGCCTACAAGAGTCCAGCATTGTCAGACTCTGACATGAAGATCCAGCATGGCCAGACTTTCAAGCAATTTTGCCAAATCCAGCCTGTTATTGAAGGTCCAGCATAGCCTTCAGGACCCTAACTAGAATGGCCATTGACCCATCTGTTATAGTCCAGCAGTGCCTGACTCTTGTTTGAGAGTGCTAATGGCGACATTGGCTGACGCTCATATTTGCCTGTGTGTACTTTAAGTTACTACCCCTGTACCGTGGGAATGATAAAGGGGTATTGGAGGGATATTAGTGAGAGGGGAGACACATGCATGCACACGGAGCTGTACATTTAGTGATGTAATTATGCCTCAACGTGAGACTGCATGGAACGCAGGAAAAAGCCTTACGATCTGATGCTATGGGAGGTGTCACGATACACAATAACCTGTGGCCAAGGGTCACTAGTCTCCCACAACCTACCCTGGCCCTTTTCGGTAATTAAACCTTCAATTCCCAGACGAGGTCATCCTTAAACAAACGGAAATTACTTTTTGCCAATTGCTACTGGGTGTCACTCACTCCTATTGGATTGTACTCGGGCGTGTCCAGTCTGCAATTTCCCGTGACGTATGACGGCACGTGCCTCGACCGATGATGACGTCGCCTTGACGCATGACCCAACGACGTCAGCGCCTCTAGTGACGACGTCGCGAACAAAGGCCAAACAGCGTGACTTCAGTCCAGGGCGCTGGGAACGTTTATCTACCGCGCATGCGCCAAGAAGAAAACGTCACTTCCGGTTTGACTGGTGCCCCGAGGGTACAGACTTGGATGATGCGGCTGATCGCTCTAAAGGGTTCCCTCCCCCTCCCATCCATTTCCATGATATAGAAAAGAATGCCTTGGCGTTTTCCCACACTCTACGACCGTATCATTAGTGGTGTAGAAGAATGGGAGCGGTTGGTGCTAATACGTGACTATTGATTAACCGCCGCGGTGGTTGGTTTCAAATATAGTGTGGGAAGCTCAAGGTATGGGAGTATTGTACAGTATTAAGTTAGAAGGGATGCTATGAGGGGCATTTCCTGTCCACCCCTCCACAAAAGCAGGGCTCAACTTTGGACTCCTGCAATCAATATTAACCTGCAACATGGTTCGCTTTACATTTTACAGAAATTAAATTGTTTCCCCCCCTCCTTACAAGAAGAGTCTAATTTATAAATGCTGCCTGTACCCCCCCTCCCCCCCCCCAAAAAAAGAAAATTAGTTATTTTTTCAAATCCACCGAGTACCTTCCCCTTTTGTTAAGAACACATCATTCCCTGAGCAGAAGTGATACTGAAACAAGTTATCATGGTAATGCAATGATAGTACCAAAATGGAAAATCACTGGGGCATGACTACCACTGATAGGAACCTACTATAGAAAATCCCTAACACGTCCAACATTCTATAATCTATAGACACAGGGGATTCATGGGGATAGCAGATAAGACCAGACAACAGAAGAAATGAAGAGATTAATGGACTCCCACGAGTCTATGGGCGAGCTGAGCGCTTGACATGATCCCCGGATCATCTTGACACGCAGATAAACAGGTCAAGCTGTAATCGGTTGACCCCTGGATTAATAACCCAGCACACAGAGTGAGCCTTTCAGAGAGAGATAACCTTAACCATTTAAGGGTAGCACAGTGGATTATTATGCTGCGCGCTTTGTCGTTATAAGTCATGGTACATTAATAGGCTGTAATCATGCACGAGGTCAACCTTTAGAGAGCGTCCACATCAACCTCGTGCGGTCGGCAAGATGCCTGATTGCAGCATTGGCGAGTTACTCGCCAGGGCTGCATTCAGGCATAATCCCGAGAAAGGGTTAAGCACAATGCGGCCCCTGCAGGGTTAATACAGTCGTGTCGCGTCCCCGACCCCCATTCCCAGCCCCAGCCTCTTCGCGAGTTTTAAACACCGCTGTGAGGCCCGGCGCGTGGCAAGTCTCGCCGAGCCGCGTTCTGGTCACGTGGCCGCGTGAATGGTGGTCACGTGGACGGCGGCGGCCATCTTGGCATGACGCGGTGGGAACGGAGAATCCCACGGCGCGGATTATGAAACATATTTGAGCTGTCATTAGTAGGGATGCTGGTTGTGTATAGGGGCAAGGGGGTGGTGGTGGTGAGCCCCCCCTTCCCCCACACACACATCACCCCACCCTCCTCCTACATATGACACTAGCCCCCTCCCACGTGTTCTGTGAGAGCGTTCCCACAGCCTAAAAATCCTGGGGATCAATAAAGGGGGTGACCGGACGGCGGCCATGCCTTGGTTACTTTTCGCTAAAATGACAATTGAAGCACCCTCTCCGCCCACTCACCCACAGCCTTGCCCCTCCCTGTTCACACTTCTGGTGGACAAGGTGCAAACCCCTGACCGCACCCTGCATCCACCCCCTACCCTAACCATGATCAATAAGACATGCCTCGCACAATGTACCCATAGGAGGTATAGATGGGAGGGGGGTGGGGTCCCGATGTCGCATGCCGATTTTAAGGAATTGCCATGTAGGATGTCTATGTCACTTGATAATGCCCATATGTACCCATACCCCACGTTGATTTTAAGGAAAATGTTATGTCCCCAATTACTCACATTTTAAGCCTCCTATAACATTTCACTAGACCCTATGTCGCATGTCGATTTTAAGAAAATGCCATGTCGAATTTAGGGCTCTGTATAATATGTTGAGTTATTGTATAGATTCTATATTTATAAATCATGCATGGCAACGGATTTAAATTTACTGTGATTGTGGTGGCGCCTATCCTCCTGATAGTCCTCAATAGATCTCCCTCAATCTATCCAAGGTTTATTAATGAATTTAAGGTCTGCGATTTGTTGCTGCATAATCGTGACAACAAAGGTCATATTAAAGTATACTATGCGGCCCTGAAAGGCATTGAACCAACCATAACCCTCAGCCAGCACACCCACATTTAGCTGTTAAAGTAATGCAAACACCACCATCCACCTTTCATTCAGAAACCCGGCTATGAAGAGATCAACTGACACTGATGGGAAAGTGTAACCAAAAACCAAGAGAAGACATGCCCAATAACGTCCAGGTTTAAATGAAAGAAGAGGCACCTGCCAGATATTGGAACCTCCTCCTAAACACTGCCATCCCGGTGGAAACAAGTGTATTTAAAGCACATTGGGAACTCTCATCCTCATACAAGACTTGAAGCTGAAGCAGTTGACCTTTGACCCTAGGAGGGGTGGCTGATAACCTGCGGGCACCCATAGAAGCAGTAGTAACATGCCTGTAACCAGCGCTGCGTCACCAGGGTTATGGGAAACCCAGCAACCAGCCCCCATATCACCCCCCTGCACCTACCCACCGTTGTAATTTGCATACATATTGAAATAAATAATGGAGAGCCTGAAGGAAATGAACTAAATTTGAAGTTGGGGCCATTATTCTGGTGGTTGATATTGGAAATGTGTAAGCCTACGATGCGTCTCTAAATTGATTACCCGGTAGCATTATTTTGAATGATGGAATAAAGCAGTATTCTAACCTCCTCTTCATCTTAGTTCATAATAATGCCGTGTCTTTGTGTAATGGGAATAAATTGTGGGCTGCAAATGCATGTATCACGTTAAGCCTTCCTTAATGATCAAAATAATACCACGTCAGGCCTCATTATGATAAAAGTGTTTTTTAATCAATGCACTACATTAATTATCACAATGTCTTCCTATTGCAAATACTTTGTACCAAGAGTTCATATTGGTAATTTCCACTCATAAATTTCGTCATGAAGGCTCTTTACACAATGCTGACCAAATGACAGCCGGATATCACTATGAAGAAAATAGCAGACAGTTAGGGCTCTCATTCATTACTATATCTATGGGAACAGTGTCTTTGAATGGGTGTGTTCTGAAAGCCCCTATATACCTGTGTGAGCGTGCTTAAGTCCACAAACATCTGATACTGAACACCTGCTAAGTAGCAAGGCTGGTGGTGAGTGCTTCACAGAAGGTATGACTCTACCTTTTACAGTTGGTAGGCATGTATGAGCAGCCAGCTGTCTCTTTTATTACCCTCATAATACGTCACATTAGCAGTTCTAGAAATGCTGCCAATCTGGATATGCACTAAAGTAATGAATGCTTATTGTAGCCCTCTATGTGGGCGAGAAAGGTAGTTCTCAGAAGTGAAGATAATGCTCAAGGTCACACCCAGCATAGTGCCTGCTTTGGACTTGAACTGGTAATAAAGTAAACTACAAATCTTATATAAACTGGGTGAGAAAAATACTTCTTAGAACTCAATTTGTTAAACTACTTAAGCCAAATACTATGACGAAGGATACTTTACACCTTTTGAGTTTTGTTTTCTTTCTGGAGAGGCTAAAGGGCGAAGCTGCCCTCTTTCTCTAGGGACTATCGACTTGAATACTTCAAGGAAAACATAATCATTGTTCGAAATCCACTGACCATGAGTTTTTTTAATTACTAAAATGGTGGGATAGAGGGACACTGTGAAAAGAGCGACATTTACCTCAATAGGGGATGTTGGCGCCTTTGGCTGTTATTTACACCATTTTACGGATTAAGAGATTGCTATCTTTCCAGATACATGGAGGGGTACAAAAATGTTTCTTTATCTCTTTACTTCAGAGCTATGATGCCTATCACACATAAATGGCGATTGTCTAATAAATGTTTGCTCGGGTGTTTCCTTTGTTTCTCAGGATCAGAGTGTGCATTTCCTTTGTGAGATCCCCGTCTTTCACATAATTACAGACACTTTTGTAAAGGACATTTCTTTCTTGCCTCTGTTCTCTTTCTTGCGTCCTTCCTTGCATAATGGCTATGACTTTGAATGTTTATTCTAGTGATCTCTGCTATTGCTATGCGGGCAGGCTCTTAATCCTAAAAAGCTAATGCATGTTTTCTTTACTAATTATAGGGTAATTGAAGCCCCCATACTTAACCATTTATATACTTAACCATTTATATTCACATGCTGCCCTTAAGAATATTCTTTACTCTACCAAATTACCCATGTATGTAAGACAAGCTAAGTGTCACAAAGTCCCCCTATCGATACTTGCTTTACACCGTACTGATAACAATAGTTCAGGGAGATCACTGAGCCAGCCCGCCTCGGTGGGCGTGGCCTCTGAGGTCCCGTTAACAATGATTGACAGGCGGGTTGAACTGAATGTGCAGTAGACCGTGTCCAGGGTCAGCTCGGCCAGCATTTAGCCAGTGCACCGACCACAGTCATAACATCGGCCGGAGACCAACGAGCAAGGTAGGTTCACATGATATGAGATTTATCATAATTTTGATATAGCAAACGTCCCAGCAATGGCAACGTTGCCAGATTAGGCAAATGAGGCCTATAATATGTGGTGTTGGCTTTGATGAGATGTGCAAAGTTTGGCAGATATTTGGTTTTGCAATGTTTGCATGTCAGCGCTCAGCAAGCAGTGGATGAGGAAATGAGACCGAGGGAATGGATCCCTGTCCCGTTGTGCATGACGGGGCCATGTAGTCTAGGGCATCCTGTGTGTCTGGACCAACTGTATACCTGTACATATATACATGGTGAAACCTACGAAACTAGTATTTAGGCATCATGTATCATTATCGATTCTATAGTAATTAATATTGCCATTAATGTTGTTTTAACTACTGGGTAATCAGTGCAACCTTTGCTATCTAAAGATCATTGTGTATCATCAATTCTAGATAACGGCTAGATGTTGGGTATTTAATTCTTATTTCATTGATTTTGAGGAAGATCATTAATATTGATTGCATTACAAAAGGAGGAGAATAGTTTACTAGTGTTTTAATACATTACAGGTATGTGTGTGTCTAAGACACAGGTGAGTCTGTGAGTCAACTGCACACATCCACCTGCACTTTGAGGATTAATACCAACATAACACTGTACTATCAGAAAGAATCATGTCACAGCTCGTTAAACATTGTGACATGTAATCTCCTGCCTTTATAAACTACTGAACTAGCCACCATCCACTTGACAGGGACCTACCTTAATTAAAGAGCCCAGGGGCTTAAATATATACCCTGAAGTTTGCATAAGGGCTCACCTGGATTTGCAGGTGCAAACACTGGGGCATCACCTTGCACAACTCACCTGCACACCCTATACCTACCCAACCCACCACACACACACCTATATCCGCCCCCACCTTTATTCCAAATCCTCCTCAGGCTACTGTTTTCAGGTGCTCTCACTAAGCTTTGCTTTGGTGGGCCACCTAACCGGAAGCAGGTGTCGCTGTGATGGGTGAACGGCGGGAATGTACTTCCGGTTTTTAATAGAGCCTGGCTTGGATTAGGCTTGACTTACTCAATGACTAGAGGGACAATACCGTGAACTTATAGGGGTTGACAGTAGGAGGTGTCAGTGATTGACACCCATTGACAGTATGATATGGGTCATATATAAAAGTATATATCTGCCACTGTCTGAATTTATTGACTCACAATATAACTTTAGTATGTGTAGTATCATTATAAATACAATAACCATAAACAACCATAAGGAACACACTGAGACTGGTTTAATAATTAGGTATAGTAAAGTATCTTAACTGTTATGCACCTGTGTTTCATTTGACCTGCTCACTATGAATTCTCGATCCTGTAACATAATGATTATATAACATAGCGTTCTTATAGATGAGGCCCCAACCAGTTATTTGATATCATTATTCCTACATATTCCAGCAATCTAGATACAGTAGCCTGCTAAATATTTCTCTCAGCCATATCATTTTTATTATACGATTTTAAGATATCCCTCTCCTGATCTCTTGAGGTGGTGACTGCTTTACTCAGCTGGGTGGTACCGAGCAAGAGGGAGAGAGTATACATCAGTCTATCTGGTACAATGCCATTATATATATAAGGGTGGGGGTCATGTATACATATAACCTGATCCGCATCAAGCACCAACCATTCATTAAATAGATAACGAGTGGATTTACATCAGTGTGATAGCACATAGACATGATGGTTATCAGTATGCTTAGGGTTTAATGTACTGGAAACAGTCACCGGACACGGATGACATCCAAAATGTAACATATTGATCATTACTCCTAATTAGTCAATTACCTGCTATAAGTAGTAGCGTTTAACCATGAACTTGGCGCCCTTCCCATAATAATACGACGTTCTTTCTACAAGTGCATACATGTATAGGCCTACACTCTTGGTCCCGTACTCCCTGTAGTATTTAGGCACAATCTGCGTCCCACAAAACGAGCAAAATTTGAAGGCTGACTTAGCGATATTGAATAAATGGATGTCTGTTAATTTGAGCCGATGGGATTCTCCTCTGTGTTTCAGTGAATTCTAAATGAACCAGCATGGTTTTCGTGTCAAATATTAAAAAAATACCGGTAGTCTAGAATTTGTATGATTTATCACACATCACTTGTTTCTCCTAATTATGGAAAACGAATGCCTTGAAATGAATCAAAGTCATTCCACAAATAGGGGTTCCTATCTTGTCTAATGATCCGTGAAAACTACTTTTTTTTTGTAAAGAGGGAATCCAGGTTGTGTCCACTTACCATGGAGTACAGGAGTCGGGTGTATACCCTGCAAGACATCCGTCTAAAATGTATTACACTAGAATGTCCTAGATCTCTAGTATACTTTTATGAACTTTAATAAGTATTCGACGAAACGTGGTTACCGGTAGTAATAATTGACAGACACATTGATTGCCTTCCGACATTTGATACAGAAAATCAAAGGAAGTCGCTAAGCCTCTTAACCACATCTTAAGCATTAAGTGGTCGGGGTCCATTACTTATGGTGTGTTATCGTTTTATACTAGTATACAATCAATACTTATTATTTTGGGTTCAGACTTTGCATTCTTGGATATCGGGAGTAAAGGTATGCAAATATACATACCCCTCGGGTGCACAAGTAGTACAGTGTATACGCCCAGACAGAGCAGGGTGTGTGGGTATAAATACATATAAATTTAAACTAAAAGTGAATAAGAGGGCATTGATAATGATCACACAACCTGACTCCTATTTTTATATGAACTCAAAACTAAATGTAGTAAATTCCTAGAAAAGATAAAGACATCTAGTATAGACGATTTAATTTTACATGCATGCTTATACATCAGTGGAGAATATCGGGACCTCGCGGAAAGAATGGAATAATTAATTATGCACATTTTGAAATTAGCTATGGCAAACATCAGATACCTCGGGTTATTGAGTTGAACCTTCAGGGAAATATAGGAGTAAAGGGGCAATGTATGGACAATATTTTCTTGAATCATACATGTATTTAATACATGTAGCAATTATCACCCTTGGTCTTTTTTTTCCAATTTCTAATTTCTTCAATACTATATTTTGCAGATGATCAAACTCTATGCCACATCCCCTAAGGCTCGTACCAAGGTTGGTCTGTCACCTGGTCAGAAGGTGGCGCGCAAATACCGCCGGGACTACTTGCGGAAGATCAGGCGAAGGGAGTACAGGCGCCTCCGCAAAATAGTCCCAACAATAGCAGATAAGAAAGTAGACAAGGTTGGTGTCGTGTTTCATATACCGTAACTATAAATCAGTGTAGTAAAATGTATTTTATATTGCATGTATATGCACGGTTTGTATGTTATAATTATGGCCCAGGCATTTATATATATATACCAGGTTTTGTCATGTTTTGATGTGAAAAATATGAAAATAAAATAATGAGGAGAATTATTTTTTTAAAAATCTAGAAAATGTATAAAAATATCTTAGATCGGCCCTGTTCTGCTGATGATGGTCGGGTGACCTGAAACCGAACTATGCCTGCCTGTTTTATAATTAAAGGTGCATACGTGAACTGCTATAATGTTCCCAATCTTGACACCGACAGGTGACAGTGATAGAAGAGGCCATTCGCTACATAGACCACCTCCATGAAGCCCTAGCCCAAAGACTAGTCCACATGGGTAAGTGCATTTACATTATACCTCAATCTCTAACTAATTGAAATAAATTGGTAAGCAATACACCTCTTCTTATACATTTTCACCTGGTGGGTCATATGCTATATTCGTCCAAAAGCAGAGGTTTCTCAGAACAACTGCCTTGATGCACCGTGCCGTCAATAGAGAGTTACGCATGTTACTACATTCAAACTGGTCATCCAATGACCAATAACATTGATTTTGTCGGCCTTTTTTGTTTTTAAAAGCTTCGTATGAAAATTGTTAATAAGAATGTATTAAACCTAGCATATGCAAGTTGCATTCATGTCGATGATTTATTATTTGACCAAACAAAACAATTTAAAACTAATAATCGTCCAACAAACCCATTCCATAGGCCGGTGGATGGCCGACTTGCGATGAGATGTGAAGGTTGTATGGTACAGTAAGGGGCCCATCTGGATGAAACATGTATTATATACCCTATTATTTGCAGCGAACTTGCACCTTGGAAAGTTTATTATACATACAAAACCCTGTTTTTAATCGGTGCACAACCCATCTTATACTATCCCAAATGATGATCACTAGCCCGTTGAGACATATTACCTCAATTAACCCATTACACCTAAAGTGACAGTTATTATCAGAGGACACTGGACATTGATAAGTGGACCCATATATGGCCATGTATGCCCTGTATAAAATTCCTAAGCTCTATCTTTAGCAGTTGCGGAGATAACTAGTGTTCTTTACTGTCCTACATGTAGGACAGTAGGGTTATGCCCTACTGTCCTGTGGCCTCTGCCTGGGCCTATGCTATAACCCATAGCTAGTTACCCATGGTAACAGAATATTGTCTCCCACTCTAAAAATGTTGCTGCTAAAACTGTTTTAAGTACACCTGCCCCCCTATATTACATGCAAGGGATCCATCTATCTCATTTGTTTGTTGCTAAGGTAACTAGTTGCCTAGCAACAGCTGTTCTAATTGTTTATTTGTCTAGCAACACATGTTTAATGGGATCTTAGCTCAATTTCAACCATATCTGACCCCATTAAAAGGATACCACGGGTTCTGTTGCTGTTATTCATGTGTTGCCAAGGGAGTTTGTTGCTTAGCAACAAGCACTCCAAATGTTTATTTGCTTAGCAACACATGTTTACCTGGAATCTAGCTCACCTTCAATCATACCTAACCCTACTAAAAATGGACCCAATGGTCTCAGGGCAGTTATAAACCTGTTGCTAAGGAAGTGGTTTGCTTAGTAACAGTCATTCTAAATGTGTTTTTGCCCAGAAACACATGTAAGCCTAGACTTTAGCTCATTTTCAACCATAGCTAGCCCCACTAAAATGATCCATCATCTTTCTCTGCAAATTATCTGTTAGTACAAGGTAGTAAACCAGTGGGAGCTACTATTTAAATATAGATCTATGGATTTTTGCCAATGTTTTCATGGTTGACCTCGGAGAAGATGTATATTGACAAACTTTATCAGGTACAACTCTAATTTCAACCAATATGTGGATGTATTACCTTTGAAAATATGGCCTTGACCTTGGCCCAAGTTCATCTTTTTGACATGAACTGTTGAACTATGCTATTTCCACACACCCACAACATATCAGAGATCTAGCTAATTTTTCCATTCATATCTACCCAATTTAATGCAATTTCATGGTAATTAGGGTTTAGGATTGACCTTGACTTTTCAGTCTGGTGATACATAGATGACATCCACACACCTTTATAAAGGGTTTAATCTTGAGCTATATTATGGGGTTTCTATGGATTTTACATTTAGTAGTCAATCTCTTATTATATGTCATATAGGCGTCCTACATGTATGACAGTAGGGTTATCTGGGTTAAGGTTTTGTGGTCATAATGCGCCAGCACCTTATTGGTAAGTAATTTATCATAACCGCCATTAGAGAGTGCATGAAAAACATTTCATCCCACAGGACGTTTGGTCTTGCAAGTTTTCAATGTTGCAGCACCGGCTACATTTTTGTTAAATCCACACATTTGACAATAATTATATGCATTTAAGGTATAACATGGTATTTTCAGTTAAAGGTATTATTTGTAATCATTCATGGCAAAATCAGTTAAGATGTATACATAGTTTTATACATATTTCAGCTTTAGAAACCCAGCTAAATTCTTTGAATTTAGAAAACCCAACATGTGACTATTCGGTCCTCTTACACTTGTCAATCAGTGGCATTTTAGGCGGACATTACAACTGTCCTGCATGCTTTCACAAAGACTGCATCTACCCAAACTGGGTAGATATGATGCCTGAACACTGGTGAGTTACTGGCCAAGGGCGCATCCTTGGTGACAAATAATATGGTGCGCTTAACGGGCCAATGCAAGTCCAACATGCGTTGACACATGTTTTTACTGAAATACCTTCTCTTATGAGTGCATAAGATACATAATTCACTTTCATGACATTCTAATTACAGTCACGTGTATGGTCTTAGTTAAATATCTAAGATGATTATCTGCACGGTATATATATCAACCCTGCGTGACATGGGCATGGGATGGGATAGGACTGGGTCCCGGGATAGGGTACAGGTGTGGGGATATGGTATTGGAGTTGGATCATGGGGCGGGCTTGAGGTAGGGTATCAGGTTGGGGTATGGGGTATGGGGGTGGGGTATGTTATCTAGATGGGGTGGCACATCCAAGACAGTCTCTGCCATGCTATCGATAATGAGGGGTTGCCCGCCCCCCTCTTCCTAACATCCCTGACTGAACTACCACCCATATAGCCCCCTCCCATAAAACCACCAAGTACAGATGCCATATCCATCTGCAGACCTGTGTTAACTGTACTGTCACTTAAACACAATATCTAATTCGCTCATCCCACCCTTGGCTGGACACACAGAATCCTTGCACCTTCAGTAAGGCAGCTATACATCGGTACTTCAAATATGGACACCGCCTAGTGAACAGGAGAGAGAATAGCAGAATGGCTCTCCTGCTGCCCCATGAGTCCTATAACTCTTCTCTCCTCCATTGCCTCCATCTGAGTACTCCCCTCCTTAATTCCTCTAGGTGTGTGCCTAGCCCACGTGCTGACTGGCCTTAACCATTTCAGGGCAGCATAGTGGTCAAAATGTGCTATATGCCTTTTCTCGGCACCATGCATGAATGCAGCCGTGGTGAGAGTACTCCACAGGTATGCATCCAGGCGTTATGCCAACCCCACAGGGTTGATACACTCATGATGTATCATGAAAGCATCCCTGACGAGCTCCCTGTGCATCATGACAACCAAAGGGTATACAATGTACTACATTAAATCATAATGCGGCCCTTAAAGGGGGGAGGAGCGATCTGCCGCTTCATTTCGACCACTTAAAGTTATCAGTCCTGAATCAGGTGTGGCCGCCTGGCGGTCGCGGCCCGAGGCACAGCTTGAAAGACCTCAGGTGGTCCTCGACAGATGTCAAGACGGGCTGGAGCGTGGGAAAAGGCTCCTACCTGGAGGGTGAGGGCTGTGGACGAGGTATATATATATACACCATTTGTAAGCAAAGGCATTTGGAGGAACCGTCGTAATACCATTAATGGGGGAGTGCATCTCTTTATTTGTATATATTTAGAGGGAGATGGCAGCACCAAAGTCTATTATGCTGCATCCTATCTATAGTAGCTGTCCAAAATTGAAAGGACCCTGCTCTCTTTATTCAATGAATTATCTAACCATACGGACAGAAATTGCCTATCTTGTAGAGTTGTTGGGGTAGGGGATAGAGTTGATTATTAGCTAATTGTATATACATTATGTTCAATAAGGTAGTACTATACCATGAGGGGCTGTAGAGGTTGATTTAAGCCTCTTGACATGTAAATCCTAACACACTATAATAATACCGTACACATACATTTGCGTAAATATGTGATACTTGAGAATGTGAAGTGGACATACATTCTTTCGGGAATGATTGGGGTATGGGGGTTATACCACGTGTCATCATCATTATCACATGTAACCATTAGCGTGTCCAGCGCACACAGACAGTTGAAGTGATATGATCTTCTCTGGTCTACCTGTACATTCTAATAAATAAGCTTCATGGCTAGAGTCTGGCAGGTAGAGAGATACATTTGGTGATACTAAAGACACTTTTAGTTTGATCTCATGAAGATAATTTTACGATGCTTTAACCGTAGTAATTTCTCCAAGGTAGCCTCAATAACAGACACTAAGCTGTCTTAATCTTATAGGCAACTTATCTTTCTTAAAGACTACTGACATACGATTAGCTTTTTTAGCATCAACAGATAATGATGTACAGGTGTGCAGTAGAGGATCCAGGGGTGCCTTGGGAAAGTGGTACAGACATTACTTGTGCCCCATCTCCCTATATATTCACAGAGAGAAGTAAAGGAGTCGCCACGACTCTGAGAGCCAGAGACGCAGTTTGTCTCCCACGTGACACCTGTAGAGGAGAGTCAAATGAGTTTGACTCTTCGTTCCTGAAGAGTCAACAGCAATTGACCCCTCAAAAGAGCAGGAGTCAAAATCAAAACTTGAATGCATCAGTGGCCTGCAGGTAAGGTGGATCCTGTACTTAAAGGGCAGAGTGGGGGCAACAGGTGTATATAATTAGTGGGCAGACGAGGTGAGGCCTGTAAGAAAAGTGAGTAGGTGAGGTTATTGCCCAAGACAGGTCAATAGCAAGACATGTTGTCATGTTCACCACGTCCCCTGTGTGAGAGGTCTAAGTTATATTTGCCTCACACTACATTCTACAGACCATTGGCCACATAGATCCCAATATCAGATCTATATGAAGTAGTAAGCAGTGCCACACATTATATCTCACACAGTTAGTGCCCAGCCTTATGTTTATTTCCCATACCCACAATTATGGTGACTAAGCTCTATATTGTCAATGTTCTTGAAACTTATTGTATATTTTCTCATCACATTTGATTCAGGTAAGTTAACTGGAAAGCTTATCCATTTACATCCCTTAACTACACTATTTAGGCATAGTTGACCTATGTATAAAGAATCAAAATTGTGTGGCATGTGACAATTATCTGAAGTATAGATAGTGGCTCTGCCTTGTGGTTGCCGCTGGTACCAAGTTAGTGTTGGTTGCCCCACTGGGTGGTTTCATATGCAACCACTATCAGAGTCAACACTTTTTTTTTTGACTCTTCATGAAGGGTCAAACTACACATGACTCCGCTGTGGGCAGAGTCAACTGCACTTGACTCTGCACTGATAGAGTCAAGAGGGAGAGTCAATTTGTACAAGGAGCAAGTAGTATGACTAGAGTAGCTGTGACCCCTCCACCAGAGTCATCATGACTCTGCCACCAGAGTCAACTAGAGTTGACTATGGTAAAAGAGTCATGGCGACGCCTTTACTTCTCTCTATGTTGATATGCTTTAAAATTCTAAGAGAAATAGGGGTTATCTTTCTAGGTAATTGACAGTTTGTTTACTACGTGCAGGAGGCGGCCAGGGGCGTGGCCAACCCTAAAAAAGGTCAAACCTAAAAGCTCAAGCCGCAAAAAGGTCAAAATTGACCAGAATCCCCCGCCCCCCCCCTCACTCTGAAACTGCTTGCCACGCCACTGGATGGGATTTAAACACAGTCAGGTGACACCGACTGGGATAATGGGTCTTGGTTTATACTGAAACTAAGACTCCTCGTTAGTAATCGTCAGCCTGAGGGCTTTATATATGTAATCATGTCAGCCTCAATTATATATAAAGCTATCTCTAATTGTTGTAGAGCTTTTATTTACCGTTAAAAATAATCGTTAGTTATACAGAGAAGGGCTGGCACATTAAACTGTGCATCTCCGTTATTGTTACTACAGTGAAACAGTGTGAAACCAACTAATAGCTACGGTATGTAAGTACCATGGAAAATGTTATCTTGTCTTATTAGGTCATGAGAAAACCTTTAAACCTTTTTGAAATAATCTACAAATATGTTTAAATCCCCACATGTTGGTACCCCTACAGCAACAGTCGGAGTGGAGCCGAGACAGGTACTGAAGCCTTAATATAGGGCTCAGTCTCATGAGTTTGTAACAGTGAAAACGTCTTTGACCGGTGGCGTCTTTGACCGGTGGCGTCTTTGACCGGTGTCGTCTTTTACCGGGTATGTGATTAAAATTCATTGGGGGGCCCAAGGGGGGGGGGGGCACTCCAACAATGTTAAAGTATCGGTTTTTATGCATGATGTATCATATATTATGCTTATATTAGATTGTATGGAAAAGTAGTATTTGAGTCCCCTTGAGGTCTGATTTGGGGGCCTGGCGCCCTCTAACCCCACTTTTCCCTATGCGGGAGAGTTAAGGATTGAAAATTGTGTGTATTATAGTACAAGTCTTGACAAATTTTGGGGGGGCCCAAACATATTCAGCCCCCCCCCTCCTTAGTGATTGGGGGGGCACCCCTGGCCCCCCTTTTCCTACGCCACTGTTATGGCAACTTACTGCCCCAATAGGGTTAAGGATCTGTTTCCCAAGTTTATCACCTGGGCTACTATAAGAACTCACAGTGACGGGTATCCCCAGAGGCTGTAGGAAGAAGGTATGGGTAGGTGGCTGGCATCTGATAGCTAACTTAGAGATAACGTCACCTGTATAGCTAGGAGTGAATTGGTGTTGTAACCCTTTGAGGTAATTTCTAGATAACTAAATTGGTCAGTCGCTGGTCAGCTGCTCATCAGCTGAATACCTAGGTGGCATTGCCTGTTATGGCCAATGAGTTTCGTGTGATACAATCCCGATAAAATATATCACATGACCAGATGCAATAGGATGGGGTTTCCTTTCTCTATTTTCGTTTGATACTGTATGGATAACATGCATGTAAGATAATGATGTGTATCGTGGTAATTCTACACTAGTGGCACATTCTGCGAAAAGGGACATTTCCCTAGGCGATGTCACATTAGTCTAACTTCAATTACAAGGCATTCTTCTCCAGAGCTTCATATCAGATAATTACATACATTGAATATCTTAACCACCATACCCATATACATTAAAAGCGGATGGACTAATCATGTCTTCTGGAAATCAAGTGGAAACTTATGATTATAGTTTTTTTTCTGCTTTAAACGGCAAAAACAATTATTTCATTTTACAAAAACAAACTGGTAAAAACGGTGCTTTAATTTGACAAATTATGGGGGCGTCTTGAGGGAAAGGCTTTCATTATAGATTATGATTAATATCTGACAGTAATATTTACAATCCCGGCTTAGTTGCTTGAGAAAAACAAGAAGAGTTAAATGTTATGCTCATAATCATATACACTGGTATTACTTTAAATAAGGGTATATACTTAAGCTTGCTTATTAAATATGACATACGTTACCGGTGCGTGAACTATGCGCCTTATGTACATATAGCCTTAATCACCGACCTCAAGTAGTTTATTCATGATGACGACATGGTTCTCCCTCCTCACCCCTCCCCCCCCCCCCACCCCTCTGCTTACACCCCCTCCTCTACCTGCACCCCCCCCCCCACCCCCCCCCCCCCCCCCCCCACCCTGCGGCAGGCCTGAAGAAGTGAACAGATGTTGTAGGTTACAGGTAGGCGTGGGAAAGTCTCAGGTAAGGCGCGCGCCCGGCGTGAGACCTGAGGCATGCCCACCTCCTCCTCCACTCCCTGGAGCAGCAGCCCGTGAAGAATCCGCCACCTGCGATCCCCAACCCTCCTGCTCCAACACCGTGAGAACGTGCAGGTCCTGTGGATGTCGTATGTACCACCACCAACACCCACCCACCCCCTCCAGGTCCCGCCTTCTCCACAACCGCAACCACTAACCGCCTCCACACGTCCAGGAGGAACATTCCAGGGGACCTGTGTTTTTAACCCTTTAAGGGTCGTGATGCTGTTGACATTTAAACTAAAGCAGCATTTTGTCGATAGTTTATGATGCACCAACACAGTGCTGGCAAATAATTCAACGGCACTGTACTGGTGCATCATGCCAACTCCTCAGGGGTGTATCAACCCCAGAGAGTCGGCATGTACTAGTATGCAGCCATGGCGATTTACTACCCAAGGCTGCATCCATGCATCATGCCGACAAAGTGATACCGTTTTAAAGCAGTATAATGTCCTTAAAGCGTTAAGGCTGGATCGTTGGCTAAGTTAGGGGTTGCCTTCCAGTGGAGATGATCTGGCCAAGGAAAAGCTATTTTTAGTTATAACGGTAATCTACAGGCAAGAGGTGATGATATGGAAAATGTAAATAATAGATTCAACATACAATAATTGATATTATTGTAGAATACAATACGATATGCATGGATGTAGGGCTGAATGTATTTATCATTACTTCTGTTAGGCTGGATTAAGTTTTCTGATAGCTCTTGCCTGATGTACCATGCGGTGAGCTGTTTTAAATAACGATCTCCAGAATAAAGCAAATTCAGAATTGAATATCATCATACTGTCTTTGAAATAAGTACCCTCAAGATATTGTTTCAATGAAGACATTGATAAATATATATTCCTAATACCTAAACCGCTTCTATAGTGAAATTCTAACGCTATATCTCTATAATTATTACATGACTTTAACGGGTAAGGAAATCGTTACAAGTATATTAGCTATGGAGAGCACCACTGATCCCTTTTCTTGCCCACATCAGAATCGGATTTCCGTCTTAGATCATTGTGTTGCCGGTTTTATATCAAAAACCTACAGCGTACAGGAAGTCTAATGTATACCATCCGAGAACATCTTGGACATTTTTAACACGTTGAAGATCCTTATCTAAACGGAACGCGCTGGATCCTCTCCATTGTTATTGCAATCAGGTACACATCTGTAACAAGTCTTGGCTCCTAGCCATGAAACAGCGTATGATATTTTACTTAAATACACAAATTATGTCTTTAACCTCTTGAGGGACTTTCCCTTGGCGACATGCCCAATTGACTTCATCAACCTCTGCCTTTAATTAGTGCTAATGATTTCATGCCTCGATTCAGGCTTACAATATAAAGCAATTACTTAGAGCTGGCATCAAAGCCAACAAATTTATACATCGAGGGAGATCCCCTGTTTCCCCAAAAAAGAGCCATTATAGTAAATATTCACACACATTTACTGTCAGGGACACAGATGGTCCCAGTTAATGAACAGCACATTATGCATGTAAGATCAGAGTTTATACCTTGTGTCATATGGGGATGGGGGAGATGGGGGATCCCCTCAGCAGGTATCCATATGTCCACAAATGATGTAAGGTGGGAGGTATGAGAAGGGTTGAGGGTGAGTGGGTGGAGGGGATGGGGTGGGGGAGGAGATGTTATAGGTGGGTGAACACGGCACCGTTGGAATGTTGGTCACAGGTGATCCCTACCTGTAGAGGCACACGTTCCCACGCTCACTGCGCATGACGAAGCACGAGCCTTGGGGGTGAGCAAAGATGGGGGAGTGGTGGGGAGGGAAGGAAGTGTGTGTGTGTGTGTGGGGGGGGGGGGGGGGTAAGAAACAGGGGAGAGGGATGGGGAGAAAGCCAAAGGCACGTGAGAGCGGTTAGGTGTTACAGGGTTAGAAAGGGGGTATCTGGAGATGCATTGGGGCAGAACATGGCAGTCCTATTGACATCTATGTCTCTACATGGAAAAGTGTGTGTGTGTGGGGGGGTGGGGGGGTGGGGGTGGGGGTGTTTGACAACATTAAGAGCTGAGAGCAATACTACACAAGTATCTGCTCTATTGAAATTGGAATTTATTTTGTAATGAACAACCAAACTCGGACGTTGCGCGTAATGGTCTAATTTGTCAGTGCGACACGTACAGAGTTACTAACACATGGAAGATTATTATCGGCAAAAGCAACTCCTAGAAATTTCCCTCTGGTCAAAATATCTTTGAAATCCTTACA
This sequence comes from Harmothoe impar, assembly GCA_947462335.1. Classification (NCBI taxonomy): domain Eukaryota; kingdom Metazoa; phylum Annelida; class Polychaeta; order Phyllodocida; family Polynoidae; genus Harmothoe; species Harmothoe impar. Next base: position 37,740,107 of record OX381711.1, on the reverse strand, counting down.
AACACATGGATGACATGAATTAGTTGTATTTAAACTGAGCCAATATATCTCTGTGGGTAATCGATCTTAAAGGGTGATTCCCAATTGTGTTTATTGCAGTTCTACACAAAGTATTGCCTATTGCATTAAGACCTTTCTCTCAAGGGATGCTGACATGCACAGCATGCTACAATTTTCATCGTCAAAGAGGAAATATTTGTGTGTGACACTGACAGTCCTGCATAGGGTATAGGGGGTAGGGTGGGTCTTAGGGGGATGGAAAGGTGTGTTCAACTCTGGCCGTGGTGCCTGGGCAGAGATTAGTGAGTGATGAGGGGGTGTATGCATGGGGGTGGTGGTGAAGTTGCATGCCTACATGCAGTCCCACATGTCCCACAGTATAGAGGTACATACCCATGTATTATACCTCACAGACTTTACCCCTATAAGTATAAGCACCTCGCCATTCTCCTCCTGCACCTGAATGCCTTGATGAGGCCGGCTCACCTGTGTGACTCAGGTGGTCTCTAATCACCCCTTGTGGTGCACAGGTGTGTACAGGTGTTCATAGCACGACAGGGGTCAGAGGTCGTGGGAAAAGGTCCACCACCACCCCCGTTACCATAGAGCTCTATGGGAGCCCTGTATTAGCAGTACCACTACCCTATCCACCTGGTGTATATACATGACCATGAAGGAATCAACATTCATTGATATCAAAGGTCGTTCCGCCAAGGTCAGAGGGCTTGGCACCAGGGGGAGAAATTGAACACTTTTCTATTGTGGTGGACATGTATGTGCATTCATAATTGGACTCCTTTGGGGTTTGAAGGCCTTTTCTTGCATGCAGGTGCTTTCTCAATGAATGTTAATAACGTTGACCCCTTTGCATTGTACACGGTATAGAATTGACTTTGAATACATGCACCTATAGATACACTATATATAGAGGTAGATGCTTACACATTGTAAAGGAGAGATAATAGCTATTGGATGCTTTTGTGACTACAGTGTATATATAACTCAAACACCCTTTTGTCCATCTACCGACATATAAGTATACCGATAACACCTTAATTAAATATATTATATTTTCCAGTCGTTTTCTAGATTGAACCCAAACACCCATTAGCAACAGGAAATAATATCGTTGTAAGATTATCATCTTCCGATGAAATCTAGGGTAACAATTCTAATAAGGTTACAGAATTGGGTAATTTCCACCAATATGAGTAAAAGTCCGAGTTTATTGTTATACTTGTTAGGAACTGGCCGTACAATCTTGAAATCAGTACCGGTACTACAGGCAGCTGAGTCCAATCCAAACCCAATGAGATAGTAAAAGGAAAAGACAATACGTGTACTGAATCATGTAATTCCCATTCAAATGAGCTACTCAGTATTTACGGGGGAAAAAATCAACGACCCATAGACATGTGCAAAATCGACCGCTATTTAACCAATAATGTATGAATATCACCGAACGCGGGGTGTGTATACTTGAATAATGAACCGAGGTGCGTAGCACCGAGGTTTGTTATTCATGAATACACACCCCAAGTTCGGTGATATTCATATATTATTAGGTTTATTATACGATATTTCCATTCAAATGTCTTTAATTACCTTAGATGAGTCCTAATTTGGCCATTTTGAAGGATTATTGACTGAATATCACTCGTACAGCAGTAGCGCCATGTTGTTTTGACCTCCCACCAACCCTGCTCGCTGATTGGTGGAGCCTGGTGACGTCATAGCCTCAATCTCCAACACTGAGTTCAACATAGAATTTGTGAGGGGGCCAGCTTGGGGCTATGTTATATACTAACCAGCGTTTCCCTCCACAAGCACCACAGCCGGATAGGCAGGGCCGCTAGCGTCTCCGCCTCACACACCAAGGGTACCCGGATCGATCCTGGGTGGAAACGAACCATTTTCAAAATGCCTATTTCTATGTGAAAAAAAATCCCTAGAATTATTTTAACGAAAGGCTAAGTAAAGTCCAACTTCTACCTTTATAGTAAAAAAGAAATTAGAAAAAAATATTGATTTTCAAAGAAACTATACCAAAAAATGCCTTTTCTTCTGTAACTCGGTAAATAATGGTCCTACAGGGCTGGAAATCCGCCTGTAGACTCCTTGTTTCGCCACCTACCTCTACCAGCGCCTTCACGGCGTGGTGGTTAGCACATCGGACTTCAAGTCTTGATGTAGCGTGTTCGAGTCTCCATAGAACCTCGGATTTTATGGCTGCCGATTCCCATTCAGAATCGTTCTGATATTCAGAATATCAGAACGATTCTGAATTCCCCATTCAGAATCGTTCTGATATCCAGAATATCAGAACGATTTCACCCCCCCAAGTGTGGGGTATGCAGGAATATCAGAACGCGAATATCACCTAAAATGGACGGTGTGCGCCCATATCGTATAATAATGCTCAATAGCACCGGGTATAATTCTAAACATATAGTTTTGAGCTTTTAAAAACTGTTGATAGTATTGTCAAGAACAATAATAGTTATTATTATTTCATATCATTGCAGGTGTCCCAGCAGAGAGTCTGACTCAGGAGTCAATGTTCGACATGATCCGTCATCTAGCACCACCCTCACTCACACAACCCTTTGGCCTCCAGGACCTGAGACAAAAGGATACCGACACAAAGAATCTACACAGGCAACCACTGACGTCCTTACAAAAACCTGCCTAGGAGATGATGCTGTTCAAATGCTATATATACTAGTGTACATAATATGTGCAAGGTGAGCAACTTTCGGAATTAATATGCTATAAACGATTTTTTTAAAGAGTAATTGGTGTCTGAAATATTTATAACGGAGCTGTGATGGTTCCACTGTAATATATTGGGTAACTTCTTTTTAAATTCTTAACAGAGGGGCATGGTGTTATTTTATAGAGACCTATAGATTGGCCACTCGGTGTGCCACACATTTAATTTACCTTAGATTCCATTCAACCACCACAACCTGTCCATGCATTTCCAATAAGGGAGCATTACACATGTATGTAGCATAAAATGGTTTCCCCATTGAGAGTTACCCATGAATGGACCATGACTAAAAGCTGATCTGATCATGACACCGGATGGGGTTCCTATTCACATAACCTATGACAATAGGGAACCAAATGCTGCCATTTCACCGTTTGCAGATACAGAATGAGATTCATGTCGAGCTTTGATGTGCTCATCAGTTATAGATGAGCACAGGTAATACACCTTAATGCTGTTATGGGTATGAGTTATGGTACTTTGGCATCATAATGACATTGCTACATGAATGTATTACATTATATCGTGTCATGTATTTTGTCAATGCATTATTACCACGACCAAGAACTATGTATCATGAGCTCATTCGTCAGCTCTTGTAGGCTTTGGCAATTGCGTAGATGTATTCTGATGTGCAGGAACACTCGTTAATATACTGTACTCAGTCAGTGAAAATGTTTTTTACTTTAAGATTTCTTATGAGGTATTTATTGTATTAAATGGTGCTACTTTTTGACATCCATGTTATGTCCTAGTAAATGGCTAAATACAATTCTATTTATTAGTAGACAAGAGTGACATGAATTATGTCAGCACGTGCTTGGCGTTTTAGTTAGTTTATTCCTGTTTTATTCCGAAGTAGCTGTAAAAACACAGCTCCAGATACGAATGTAGACCGTAGAGAGGATGCTACTTTTGACACAACATAAGCAACAACACACATATTAAAGGCTTATGGTAAATGCATTATTTTACTACGGCTTAAATCTGTGGGTGGTGCTCTACCAAGTGGACACTGAGTGTGTGTTCTGTCACCTCACATGACCGTCCTAGACCCTCCACCTTCTGGTCAGGGATGATAAAAGCATTAGAGGCTGGGGCCATCTGGTTTTTGACACGGGGGATTAGGCCAAATTAAAAAGAAAGTTAGTTTCCGGTAACATGGGCAGAAAGTCTAGGGTCGGTAGGTCGGATTTTTTTTCTCAACTATTTTTACAGCCCTCTACGATACCTTTAAATTGAACGAAAAAAGTGTAAAAATGGGAAGATCTTTATATATTTTTTGTAAACCTAAAATTGACCCCCCCCAAAAAAGTATAAAAATATATTAAAAGAATTCCAAATTGCATTTTTAAAAAGCAGGGTCGGCCATGTTTTCCTGACCTGAAACAAACCTTTTTTTGGCCTTATATAGCTCTCCATTACCCCTGGTAGCATCTTTATACCCCCCTCCCCTCCTTTCCAACCCCCCAGTGAGCTCCACGCCCCGCAAACACCCAAACAATGCTGTCACAATCCGCCCACTGTCAGGTGTCATCACCGTGTTGTGACGTCATCGCCGCGTCACGCTCCACTGCCTCAGCATCCCTTATTATCGCCCATCTCCACTTTATCCCTCTTCACACGTGTCGCGCCAAATACAAAAATAAGCGCGCGCAATCTGAAGTGGTTTAGGCCGTGGTGACACTACTCCTGGTTGTAAGGGTTTATTGTCCGTGTAGGACGCTCCAGTGGTTAAGGGTTGTCACCTCCAGGCTCTGGGGAGTGGCATCTTACACAGGCCTCCTTCCCACTTATTTAACTGGAGGTGAGAGGTATAATTTATTCTATTGGTTTGCCACGTTGGGATATTCCCAAGGGGCAATCTGGTCAAGTCGCATATGGTTGTAAAGAGTGAATTGCTTGGACGTGATTTAACGTGGGTAAATGAATAATTCACGGGTTGATTACTGACCATAAATCCCCGCAGATAAACCTCTGGTAAAACCTTCATTTGAATAAGAAATACAAATTAAAGGATAACATTCAGCGTGAGAGGGGATGGCACACAGAGAATGGGTTGGATATATACATTATGTCTAGGCCCGAAACCTCCAAACCAAATTTAACTCTCCCCAAAACCTACTCCGCGTTACACCTTGACGGCTTAAGTAAATAATTCTTCTGTTTTTTTGTGTGTTTTGTTTTGGAGCGGGGGGGGGGGGGGGGTGGGGGGCAGACATCGTATACGTACATCGTATAGACAATATATAGCATTGACAAGGTATAGCCCACATGGACAGTGCACAGTCACGTCAGGCAGTTTCAAAGGAGGTTGGGTATGGTTGCTTTGATGCCACTCTTTGACCTGATATGCTTGACTAATTAAATTAGAGGGATGGGCAAAATTAGGGGAGATAGCCCCACCTCGCCCCCAGTTCGTTGGGATCCAAACCTCTATGGGTACTGACTGCCCTGCCATGAGCTCTACATAACATATTGCACTTTTTACGGGGATTATACATGAGGTAACCTATAATAATGTGACATACCTGCTGCCTGTTACATTTATAATCCACCGCTGACATCTTGTGAGCAGCTGGGTGGTGAATAGGTAGGAGCTATTCAATTGTGAATAGCGTTAGCCCTGTAAGGACGGCATAGTGCATCAATGTGTTATACCTTTTGTCACCATGATGCATGATTGCAGCTCTGGCGAGTAACTCACCAGGATTGCAATTTGCATTCATGTACCTTGCTGGCCCTACAGGTCTGATAGCCTGTAAACTCCCAATCGGTTGGTATGATGCACCAATGCAGTGCCAGCGAGATTCTCATGGCATCATGACGATAAATACTGCTTTAAGTGACCATGCAGAGTTAATGGTGGGATGGAACACCTGAGTGGCTTCAGACACAAGGCCATTACAAGCAGCACACCACCTAACTACATAATGACCCCTAAGGGATTACCCCCCCCCCCCCTCCCACCAACACGTAATCAGTGTATGACAGCAACAAGAGCAGTCCCAGCATGCAACAATAACCTCACCCACAATGCAACAGTCAATATTACCCATGATGCTCTGTGGTTGACACCTTACGTAACAGGGCATACACTACAGACTGGTTCTGGCTTTGACAGGCCCGAGTGCATGGTGGAGATTTATGGTGGTGGATGGCATGACTTTGTCATTGTACCCATCTATGTAGACAAGGAGATTAAGAGGAGTAGCTATTAATGTTAACATTTCATTCAATAAACTACATGTATGATTTTCTTTTTGTACTCGAAGTGCTTTAATGTGTTCCGCAAATCAATGTCTCTGAACAATCAGTACACAGGCATGTTTGAATGATTCCTCTGCCTAGATGTAATGAATGTTGAGCCTAAAAACATACTGTGGAGTTGCTCCCATAAAGATGTCAGTTTAAGTAGTAAAATCGGTTGGTAAAGGTGAAGTATTTTTGCGATGTTGGTAGGGGTAGAGGAGGGAGGGGGTTATGTACCCATGGATGAGAACCCACCTGGGAACACAGCTGGTCGGCGTGATTCATACAGGTGACTTTTAATGTGGCAGAATAACACTAATTGTTACAATTGAATGGAGCTGGCTTAAAGGCACATTGCACACCTGGTCATCTGGTGTCACTGTCATGGGTGTCGACTCCCATGGCAATAAAATGCCAGTCAATATGGTACAATATGAAATGTACTCGTCCTGGTAGAGGGAGGGATGGGTGTCTGATTTGTTCCGTAGTCATGTATTATCTTGAGCAGGCAATGTTGTCGGATATAAAAGAAACACAGTACGGCATGGCCAGCATTGTTACACTGTTAGAAGTAAGTAGTGTTCCTGTACAGCAACTATTGGGGGCAACTTTGGTTCCAGTAAATTCTGCTGTAGACCTACAGTAGAATCTACTGTAGACTCAGACCTGAGTTCTAAAAAGGCTCACATATTCAACATCTTGGAGATTTGAACCCCCAGGTTCCAATCCATAGTCCTGAACCATGACCATTACACCAGTGAATCCTGCATGTCAGGTGCATTGAAACACCTCCTACTTATGTGTGAATGGTAATGAGGTCAACACAGGATCCCTGGGCACAAATTTAGAACTAGACTGTTCGTGTCTTAAGGGTTAATATGAAAATTACCCTATTGCAATAATGTACTAATAAGGACTGAACTACCATTAGTTGAAGTGTAATCTTGATGGCCTATAGATGTTTTTCAAAGTAAATTTTATTATCTTTCATGCAGATTGTTGAGATACATTGGTCTTATCCTCTGCATATTTTCAATAGTAACATTTCAGTGTACCAAAATATATTACAATTTAGAATTGCATCAGGAGAAATGTAGTTTGTGTGAGAGTTTCCTGCCGGGACTGGAACAGCTGACCCTCAGACTACATCTCCCACTGCTCTACCAACTGAGCTAGAGAGGCAATCACTGATATGTAGCCTGCATCAATAGGCTTTTGAAAAGATCAGGTCATATTTGAGCTGTGGAGTATGGTACTCCCTCCAACCTCTCTGCTCTCTCTCCCTCTGGTTGCTGGTTATGGGATTCGAACCTGCATCTACAGTAACAGAATTGTGTGTGTACAGCAAAAGTTGCTGTATTATCTTTTACAGCTAAAGTACTGTATAGTTACAGCACATATTGCTGTTCACGAACAACAACTTTTTACAGGTATAGAAATCATATGATTGAAAATGACTTAGATATAAGATACCTGTATAGTCTAACGGCTGAACACTGTATACATGAACAGGGGAGATATTACTTTGATAGAATGTCCAAGTATATCCTATGTGAAGGAATACAACATAATAGACTGTCAGGAGAGATATAGCATAACAAGCATACATACACTATGACTGAATGAAGATGGGAGATGGGGTGCAGACAAAAAAGGGGTGTCCTAAGGGTGAAGGTCATAGGTCAGGTGGCGCCATCTGCTGCCGAGTGCAGCGTTCCCACACTAGATGGTCCTCAGTATGTATGGGGTGTACAAGCATTGTCAGATCCTCCCATATGTATAGCTTTCTGAGAGAAGGTATGAGTGGAAGAAGGGGGGTATGGATTTTGTCCTGACCTGAGACCTGGGTTCACAATGGGATTTTATGTGCAACTGTACCAAAATGAAACTGTCGATACATTTTAACAATTGTGTGTGTAATTATTATAGAATTTCAAGTTATGGATGGCTAGTAACTCAAGCTCCAAAAGTGGTATTTATACATGCAAAGTGAAGCCATGTTATGTATTCACCCGTGGAGGTATACAAGCTTTCCAATGTGAAGATACATTGTAGCTTTCCAGTTCCTACTGTTTTAGAATATCAATTACTAGCAATACATATCTTGCAAAAATAATGAGAAACGGGTATATCCATTGTAAAGTTTCGATACGGCACATCTCTTATCAATTCAATCCCCAGTTCCCATGTGTCCTCCAAGAATACACCATGTCCTATATTGAATTTGTGAAATGACCATGTCACCAATCCACATGCCCAATGTTGATATGTCACATTTGAACATACATGTATGTATAATACCTATAATAGGCTAATAGGGTCATTGCTGTTTGTATCACGACCCTCATTTACCCTAGATCCATAGACCCCTCCTTTCAGACCCCAAGTGTCTCCCTCCTCCTCAACAATCCCCTCCTCCCACCTCTCTCCAGTCCTCTCCATGAAGGCCTTTTAATAAGAAGGGCTTTAAAGAGCCACTGACAGATGTCACATCCAGGGGAAAACAATCAGATATTGTCTGTCCCTCCGTCAGGCCTAATCAGGGCCAGATTGGTGCCCCGGATGAGTCTGTCAACAATGACGACCTCACTCTCCAATCATATCCCCTTCCCATCTCACTCAAGACTAAAAAAAGCCGTGTCCAGCAATCATCTGCTTGGAGACTGAGCCGACCTGAGAACTCACCAACAGATGTCCCGGCAGGGGCGCTACCAACAGCTGGAGACAGCAGGGCAACATGGCCGACCCCACGTTAACAGATACGGGCGATAATCGGGGACTTGCGGGCACCCAGGCCCGTAAGGTGTCACTACACTAAATGCGTTAGAAACCCCCGCGCCATGGGGAGTCTGTAAAGCACGTATTGTCCCTAATAGGAGAGTGTGTGGTGAAACCTCGATCCGCCATACGGTGCAATATTGTCCGGCAATCTGTCCGGGACAGTTGACAGCTGTCCTTGTGATCCCTGGGTGGGCTGAAATCAAGGCATCATCACCCTGCAATAATAACATTTTCAGCAGGGGGGCGTTTTTGATGCACATGAGACCACCTCATGGCCACAGGGACATCCCCCCTCTCCGAAAAAAACAACAACTATAATTAGTCAACTCCCTCTTAGCGGCCACCCCTCCAGTGCAGCCAATCCCTCTAATGCAGACACTTTTCATAGTCCCAGACATACTACAATGTACAGAAAATGACCCCCTCTAATGCAGCCACCCCACCATAGCGGCCACTTTTTCATAGTCCCAAGGGTGGCCACATTAGAGGGAGTTGACTGTATTACGGCCTCATCCATGGCCTCACTCTCTCTGTCTCTCTGCTCTCTTTCTGTCTCTGTCTCTCTCTTTCTGTCTCTGTCTCTCTCTTTCTCTGTGGCCATCTTGAATTGCACTTTTCTTACATCAGTTCTATATCATATGATAGCAGAATGAAAGGGATTCAAAGGGGGAACTGGTGTGGACGAGCTGATAGATGATAGGACTATATGCAGTGATGATAAAATAAATTGCTAGTCCATCTCTCCGGCCTGTCACTGACTGATTGACTCTGTTTGTAAAACTTCTTATGAGAGACTTAGTCAAGAAAATGATTTCAACTCAAATGTGATCTATTTTAAAATCCAACTTCATGATGATTACTATCTTCTATTTTGCAGAATTTAATCCAGTTCGTCACTCTTCTAATGACGTCTGAATGGATGAGACATCGCGCGGGAAGGGATTAAGTTGGACAACTGTTGGAGGGATTAAGCTTTACCACCTGAACACTGCTGAACACTGGCATTTCCCAGTTATTGTATTCCAATTGACGACCCTGCTGATAATGTGAAATCACAAAATTCTATATTATATACAGCGAATGACGTGAGCGTATTTTTGTATACAATTTTACAAGCATCGCCAATTGAGAAAATCTAAGTGCCAAAAGTAACTATTAAATGTTAATGATATTATATACAGCGTATATTACTTTACATTGTTGAAGAAAAATCTATTCAAATAATACATCGATAGTACAATAATGTTTATAGAGAAATATAGCCAAATGCAATATCCTATACCTACGCCTGTGGACAACTGAAAGCGAAAACACAAGCCCGGCACAAGCCATACCCTGAAACCACACACCATACAGCTTTATATATGAAATATCATGGATAAGGATGATTATATATGTTCATCTTTGAGTATGTGCGTAAGGAGTAAAAGACCTTTTGTGAATGTGCAATGAGCGTTTTGTGAAAGTAGCATTATAAAAGGTTTGCTTAGAAAATAGAGATGTACGTGTAAGTAGTATATGGAAAGTGAGAATTTTAAGTGGACACACACACGTATTATGTGCCCCCGGTGTATCGTTTATATAATTGTGAATGTTTTGTATATTACCTATTGTATGCATATGTGCATACCCATGTAGGCAGGGAGAGTGAGAATATCTCCACGCCATGTCCCATTGACTGGTCACAACCACTGTTCATAAATTTACTTTATGATAATGTATGTTTAATATGTACTGTAAATATGTCTATATGCTACACTGTAAATATGTTGCTTATGTATATGCACTAATACCGTAGTATGCACATGACATTGTATTAAAACTACAGAAGATGCTACTGTTTATCCGCACTTACTATTAACAGTGTAAATAGCACTGTAAATTGTGTATACAGAAATCCCGATTTCAGATGAGTGCGATGTAACCATTTAAGCCAATATATTATATTTCCTGAACGAAACAGCCATGCACTCGACACATATGTAAGCCTGGTTAAAACCTGTATTCCAATCCATTTTCGAATGATATGCCACATCTAGTTTAGAATAAGTTAGGTTTGTCTTTGCAGTGAACTTGTCTACAGATTGGTATATGTATACAGGATTTGTTTGAGTTCTGTATTTGCCCGACAGATTGCCCTCAAAAGTCCCTGTATTTCGTTGAAACCCTTTATTTTAAATGTATTTGCCTTATGATAAGGAAAAAAGTGCAATATATTAACCTGCATCACTCCAAACACACCCAGAGGCTGCCATAACACCTTGCACGGGCCTGAGTTCCGGTTTCTGTGCCTGCGTAATTTGGTTCGCAAAAAAAAGGCCCCTCCCCTCCATCACCTATGTCTTTATTTTTTTACCAAATTAGACCTGCTTTTTGATTAAAATATATTAATTTGTTAAAAAGGAACACCATTAAACGATAATCCAGTCAAAATACAGAGGTTTGAGGAAATACGGAGGTTTGAGGAATTACGGGGGCTGGTTATTCACCTTTAGCGAAATACGAGGCTCAGTGCTATACTCTACCCGACTTCATATTCAGCATTTCCATTTGAAAATAACCTACAGTTATTATTAATTTGCTATACATAATTACAATACAATGTGGAAATAAAGTGGAATGCTAAAAGAATAATACACTATAATGTGTAGTCAGTCTATTTCTTCCCATAGCTCATGCACGATGTTGTACAATTATATTACGAATATTACTTGGTAAGCAGATCATATTTGATAACTATTATATACATATAAGATTTTGAGAAATGCTTGAATTCAGCAAGTACATGCAATGAGTTGAGGTCACAATAATTTCCAGTATGTGTTAAATACCAACTTTAAGTCCCATTAGCATTCCCCCCATGATTCTATATGATGAGGCCAATATCGTATTGCCCAGATCCAGCCCAGATGGATATCACTCTGATAAAACTCCATAACAATGTACTTTATAATTATGGTAATTTAAGAATGATCATTGAAAAACAGTATGATTTGTATTTTTTCAATGTATTTGAAAGAAAAAAAAGATTGCGGGCTGAGCCTATCTGCATTCCCATCGCACATACAGTGAAACTTCGTTATAAGGAACTCTGATATAAGGAGACCTTGCTTATAAGGAGCAGATTTGTGTGGTCCCGATTTTCCCCTATACATTCATATAGTAAGAAAACTCTCTTAGAAGGAGGTGTTTTTACCTTAACCTCTGATATAAGGAGGTAATTTTGGCTCATTTCCTTATTTCGTACGTGCAAACCTTACCCAGGGAAGTTATTTCTCAGGATTACAGTCACATACTGCTTAAAATTGCCCACAAAGAAAGAAAATCCTTGGGATCCTCCAACAATCAACCTCTGAATGGGCCAACGCAAGGTCTGAAACGGCAATCATATAAGAGGGCGAATTTAATAGTACATGTATTAGGCTAAGTCTTTTTGAGTAAGGCATTAGTCATGTGTTGTTTCACCTCAGTCATTTTTGAATAATACTTGGTCATGCCTGACCAATGTCCATTCTCACTAACCTTTGATAGCCACGACAGAATAAGGGCTAGGGCATTTAGATAATCAGTGTATAAAACGGCCTACCAGGTCATGCTTTCCTGCCAGGATAAATAAATTAAATACAAACAAACAAACAACAAACAAGCAAAGAGTGTAGCGGCCTTGGAGGAAAATGACCATAGCCCCGATTTTTGCAAACTACACGATCATATGGAGCCCATGGAGCCATGCCTGTCTGGGCAAAAAAAGGAAGTAGTCGATATAATTCAACCCACACTGAAAATACATGCATGTGATTCTGAAACAGTTACATCCATATTTCTACAAGCCCGTGTTAAGCATGCAAGTACACAACAGGATCTGGAGATTGACACGGTATAGCTAGTTCCAGCTTGATCAATCAGGAATCATGATGTAGCTCTGGCACGAACAAGCAGCTCACAAACTAAAAAGGTTTATCAATAATTAAACATGCACAATCCTTTTTTGGGTAGCTATTAGTGGATGATGGGCGGAGGGGGTTCTATTTAAAAGAAAATGACCGAATCGGTATTGTGACCAATTGTCTGACCTGGATGGCTATAATAATGAAGGTTGAAGGTGATGCGTGTGATGCCTGGCCCAAGGGTGGGTTATGATAAGGACCAGGGGGGGGGGTAGATGGAGGGGGGGGGGGGGTTAATCACAGGCATATTGTAAATGGGGGCAAAGTGGTTAAAAGGCCCATGAGTCCATGTCCCACACAGACGACAACAATCCCTATCACGCCTCCCTCTCTCCCCTCTCCAGCCACTCGCCGATACACATCAGACGACATTTAGCCAGGCGACATCCAGTGTCAAAACAAAGCGCAGCAGACGACAAAAAAGCGCGCCAAAATGATGGGGATCCATTAGTGGGGCCCTTGATGGGGGGGTCCCCATGTCGCATGTCGATTTTAAGAAATGGCCATGTCGCATGTCTATGTCGCTTAAAAATGCTCATGTCCCATGTCGATTTTAAGAACTGTCCATGTCCCATGTCACTATCTTTTTAAGCCTCATGTCGCATGTCACTAGGCCTCATGTCGCATGTCGAATTTAAGAAATGCCCATGTCGCCATGTCGAATTTAGGGGTATAGAGCCATATTAGTGGGTTTCGAGGCAGGAAGTCGCTGCCGTTCGGCTCCCAAAATCGGGGGTGTTATTAATCAATTTATCGGCGCGTCGTCGTTTAGTGCCAGCGTTCCATCCAGTCAGTCTGATTGGCGATGTGATTGGCAATTTTTAAGGTGGAGGGGGGGGGGGGGTTAGGGAGGATGGTAATTTCCGCATTGTCTGGGTTACTAGGGGCAGCGGACGGCATGGCTACGGGCCAAGACACGTGCCTAGAATAAAAGGCCACACGACTTGGGAGTGTAATTAAAAAATTGCGGTATGAGAGGTGACGGGGCCTCCCAACGGGGGTCTCCTCTTTGTCCGCACGGAGGCCCTGAGCTGTCCTAACTCTCCACATCGTGTCAGTCGAGTGACTCCCCTTGCAAAACGTATATCACACGAAACCAAGGAATTAGACGATGTCTATGAATAAAAATCACAGGTCGTCACCTCCAAATGAGGAAAATCATATAAAATGGCCGTCATCATGCACTGCTGTGCAAATTTTGCCTTGAACAAAACATCGCCTACTGCCTTTTAACTTCTTCACGGCCACTGGACAGGTTATGGACACCCTGAGCTTTCATCTGGATCACATTTCTCACCAAACAAAGCTGCCGTCCATTTTTCGCGCCAAATTTCACCCGAAGCAGACGACTTTTTTTGAAGTGACGTGTCGACATGTTTGATTACTGCGGGACCTCTGACGGCCAGATGCGGGACCTGCACGGTCCTTGATTAAAACCAACCATTGTTTCCTTTTTTCGGGGTCGTGAGCATTTAGGGAACTTTGATGTTTTATGTGTGTTGTTTTTCCTTCTTCTCTCGGTTAAACGCGGAAGGATCCTTCGGTCTTCAATGTTTAACAGCCATCGCCTGTAAGCTGCTGTAACAGTCTTCAAATTTGAATTGTATTGACTATCTGACAGAATCGTCAGGGCAAGTGTCTTCTGACACCCGTGATGCATAACTATTGGAATAAATAATAACTGACAATGCCTTGCTCGGGATTTATGTCGTAGATATATCAATACTCAGAATGCACATTGAAGCCTGCGAGCCTTTCTCTATATATTGTATTTATCCTTTATGATTGGCAGGCTCGGACTTAGTTGTATCTTTCTAATGTGGTCATTTTTTTCAGGTTTTTATATCAGAAATAGACCCTCTGTCGTCCTTTCTCAAAGTCCTTGATCAGGCATTGATTGCACCGAACAATTTACATGTTTTGTTCATGACCAAAGCATAATAATATTTATATAATCTTCAAGAAGCTAGATAGATTTAATATAGAGGCCTACA